>JAJNNV010000066.1:0-228466 GCA_022544895.1 Biscogniauxia sp. FL1348 | reverse complement strand
GCGAGCTTTTCTTCCGGGGTCTGTTCCTTGCCCCCATCGTGACCGGCGAAGAAGCAGTAGGTAGTGCACGCATCGCTTTTGCACATCCTGGTGTACATAAAGTAACCACGTACCAAATCGCGGTTTGTGTCGATAGCCGAGTAGTAGTTATCTTTTTCTTTTAGCCACAGCAGCCTTGTTACTAGCTCACAAGTTGTTGCATTACAGCCACTACATCGCATCGCCAAGCAGCGGCGTACCTAGTCACATCTCGTGCTCGTACTGTTGGAGCTGGTTGTCACCATCAACGGCTCAAGATGTCTGCCACAGTCATCATGATGATAATCATGAAATATGAAAATGTTAGGCTTAGGCTAGTGGCTGTGAAGTGAGTGTAATTTTGTGTACCGCGTTGGCAGTGTGATGGATGGGTTACCTTGCTGCAGTGATGTCGAGATCGAGCTCATCGTTGGTATAAGTAGTATTATAGACGTCTGAATGGGGACAGTATGGTAACCCTGCCTACAGAATTCGTGGAACCTTTGGGTAGATTTTGTCGAACCCGAATTTTCACGACCTTTGGTAATGCCGTACTACATACTACGTACAAGTCACATAGCTCGGTTGGCTGTCGAAGACCATCCTTTCATAACGGGAATGGCTCTGGTTTCGGGTTATATTCTTCTAGTAACTCTAATAATGACTTTGTTAGAGGAACTATTGCGGATAATAGCTGTTGAATAGGACTCCTTGATATAAAGAATCTATCTCGTCAGCGTTGTCATTCATAGTACGGGGCCCTTTCTTTACGGCTGGACATATCTAGATCATGAGCAATGATAACATTTCGTAGTGGGTATCTTGTAGCTAAAGATCATGACTGAATAGTGTCCATACTATTGTGCTATGATAAGGCGCCCTTGCTACCACGGAAAAAGCGGTATTGGTTTTTTTTGTTATAAATATTCTTTAAATATAAGTTCTCGAATATCTACTATGATATTATCCCTTAGATAGGAGATAGGGGAGAGAAACTGAATTCCGCCTAGTATTGGATGTTAAGTCAAGGGCTGGTATAGTCGTAACTACTAGAGAACTACTAAATGCAGAAAGCATAATGGCAGGTCCTTAATAATATTGATATATAGGTATCTGGCTCTTTGATGTGCCACTTTTTGTGACATGGTAGCTCATTATCATCAACATTGATGGCAAGAACAGTAAAGTGAATTTGCATAAACGAATCTCTCTAATCATACATAACACAATAACCTCATAGAGGCTGGTGATTTTATCGCTCAATCCAGTCAACCTCGGGTAATTGATAGGTTGTTTGTTCACTGACTCCTTTTATTGAAGATTACCTACCTACTTTTTGGAACGAAGATTCTCAACAAATAAGTAGTCTAAAGCATTCAGTTTAATACCGATATTGGGGGCAGGTTGTACATCCTTTTTCAAGTCACTCATTTGTGAACCATCCTGGTTAGGTACGGATTCACAGTTAAACGACCAATGCTTGACGAGCAGCTAGGTCGCCGACGACTGGTAGCCGGCTCTATGTAGGACTCTAACGATTAGACCACCGGTTACTGGTCTCCACCTGCCAAGGTTGGCTAGTGTAATGGTTATCACAGCGGATTCTGATTCCGCTAATCTGGGTTCGATTCCCAGGCCGACCTATCTCGCAACATCGCTCTAGCTAATACCTAGAGTTTAGATGGTTTCTTCTCCTTTTTCTTTTTTGTTTCCTTTTTCTCTCATTCGTACCAACCATGGAAGGGAAAGGACAAGAAAAATCAATAAAAATCAACCTTTCCCAAATGTTTAAATTTAGAACACCAAAAAACTGAGCGTAGTCTTAGGAAGATTCAATAAAAAGCAAATTTAATTACTATAAATACCCGCAATCCGGACCTAGTTACTTCTGGTACTTTGATATACCCCTCCACTCTATGCTTGGGCTGAAAGCCCCGTATGTACTAGTACTCCTATGTGAGACTGTCTAATTTACCACTGACGGATATCTCATCCTGCGTTTGTCTCGAACCTGTCGTAGTAGCGACTTGCCCTGCTTGGGCCGCAGTTGCGTCTCTTCTTCGACATTGGTCCTATATTCTTGAGGATCGAATCGAAGTCTCTCCCCGGCGTATACTCGCCTTCGTTGGCGGGTATCAAGCCTGAGGCGTCTGGCGATATTATGCCTGTATACCGAGCAGGAGGGAGAGGAGCAGGAGAAGTAGCCGCCTCCTGGGCGGGCATCAACCCCGAAGGGTATGTGTATGTAGCGGGACGTGCTTCAGGCACAACCTCGGGCAGGTCCGAATGGGTTGGCAGGTTTGCGCGAATGTGCGGATGCTTGGGGCTTTGCCTGACAGTTGAGAACCGATTTCTAAACAGTGAATTAGACTTCTTTAGCTGGGAGTTCTTGGGGATCTCGGAATATGGGACGAGGTTACGGCCTGCGTCAAGCTCGGCCACAAAAGTTGGTCCTGCACTGCCTTCTAGCTCGGCTGGCGCACTGCCCATGGCACCAACTGCGCGGGATAAGGTGATATCCGGGATCGAGCCTCCTGATTCACACGGAACGCTGCCAGCAGCGTGTCCTGAGATCTCGGAGTACTGATACGCATAGGGGTCCGCAAACAACCAGCTGCAACCCTGGGTGGCAGCTTGGGCCTTGAAAGAGGCTGTCGCAGACATGCCGAGAAAAGTGAAAAGGGAAGAAAAAGAAAAGAGGTATGAAGTGAGAAGAGAACGAAGGGATGAAAAGTTGATTTTGGTCTTCTGGATTAAGTAGGATCAATTAGCTGGAGAGAAATCGAGGTTTATATGTTGATGTTACTCCTTTGTCCGCTGACAATTCTTTCTGAAATCTTTTTTATTTTTACAATCTATTCAAGAGGCTAGAATCCCCTTGTCTAAGCACAATGGCCTATTCTTGTCAAAGGGATGGGCATGGTCTAGAATGCCAGCGACGCATTGGCATGGATGTGGGAAGAAAAGGGAGAAGAAGAAGGAAGTGATACAGGACTGGCAGATAACTTAAAAGAATATGTATGTACCTAGGTTACCTGCGTATGCATGTAAGTAGTTATTCTCATTAATTGCATATTTTACCTTAAGTAAGGAACGTCATTTACCCCACGGCGGGGTCAATAGGTGGTAGGTCTACCTTGACTTACCTAAGGTTAGTATTCTCCAACAACCTAAACCTCCAACCAACTTTTGCCTTGAAGCTCTCAGCTTTTTGCCGTCTCCCATTTCCCTTTTCTTACTTCCTACACTCACATGCTCACGACAGCTCCCTATCCGCCGCAACTATGAGCCGAAAACTGGCCAAGTCTCGCGCTGCGAGCGGCAAGGCGTTCACGAGCTTCGGCGCGAGCAGCTTTGGTGTTTTCTCAACTGCTTCCTCCGGCACCAACCTTTCCTACCTCGCCGAACCCCCTGACTTCACCTCCATATCCGATGCCCATGTCGTTGTCGCACTCAAGAACCTGCAGAAGAAAGATGCCACAACCAAATCTAAAGCCCTCGAGGAGCTGGTAGCATATGTCCAGGCTCACCCGCACGAGCACGATGGCGGCGCAGAAGAGCCCGTGCTGGAAGCCTGGGTGCGTTCAATACTATCCTTGGCCCCAAAGCCTGATCTCCAGCTCATTAACCTGCCCGGCCTATAGGTCCAGTTGTATCCGCGCATCTCGATCGACAATTCCCGACGCGTCCGCGAACTCTCCCACACACTGCAGTTCGAACTGATGAGATCTGCCCGCAAGCGCATGGAGAAGCGCATCCCCAAGGTTGTCGGGCCGTGGCTCGCTGGCACATTCGACAGAGATCGCGCCGTGTCTCGAGCTGCGACAGAAGGCCTTTCATCCTTCCTCACCACCCCAGAGAAGGTCGCGCAGTTCTGGAAACGGTGCCAGCAGCAGATCATTGACTATGCATCCGAAGCAATAAAGGAGACACCGGACACGTTGAGCGATCAGAGATCGACAAGTGCCGACGATGCCGAAGCCAAATACCATCGGGTGCTCTCAGGGGGGCTCGTGCTTGTCATCAATCTCCTACAAAAGCTGGATCTTGCAGAACTTGAGAAGTGTTTGGATAACTACGACCAATTCTTCGAAGATAACAAGGTGTGGGCTAGCGTTACCATCAACGATGTCGTTACCAGACGTCTCGCTTGCCAGCTTCTACTGGTATGCATAGAAAAACGCCCAGGCCGGATAGAAGCAGATCTTACACGACTCAGTAAGGTCTTCGTTGCTGAAGGCTTGAAGAGCAATCAAACAGGCTCAGCGGCAGACTTTGTCATAGCACTGACAAAGCTTACCGAGAAACACCCCACCGTATGGACGACTGAGTATACAGGGAAAAGGTCACCAACGTCACGGTTAAAAATGTTCCTCGAGAAAGGCTCGCAGGGGGGCACGACAAAGTACTGGGAGGCCCTAGGTCAATTGATAACTATTCTACCGAATGAAGTGCTCCCGGAAGACTTAGACGGGGCAATGCAATTCTTGCAAGCTATGAGATCAGGACTCACAAGTCGTGATGAGCCTCGCATCAATGCCGTGGATGCCTGGTCGGCATATCTTGGCGTAGCTAGACAATTCATCACGACAGCACAGTCTAGTGACGCGCGGCTAAAACTCGTTCGCGAAAACATATTCCCTCTCATTGCCCATTACCTCTATCCAACACCGGAGACATCTATGTGGGTCTCGGGAAACCAACTACCCATTCTAATCAAGGCATATACATCGACAGCAACATCTCCATTTGAAGATGTGGTGGAGGCAACGAGGGATGAGTGGAATCGCTTGAAAGATAACTTCAAGGAACGCATCCGTCATTCACTCCCAGAGGCATCGAAAGAACATCAGAAGTCCCAGAAAGCTATTTCTGAAGAAGGTGGAAGATGGTTTTCGTTGACGGGAATAATTCTTGACGCACATGAGAAGACTATCGCGGCAGATCGTCCAATCCCGGACATACCAGTACAACCTTCGCTAGAACTGCTCCAGGAGAGCTTAAAGCTACTTCAAGCTAGAAATTGGAAGCCTTTTGGTGCTGCTTCGACGGTAGAGGCGGCGTTCAAGAAAGCTCCAATGCTTTTCAAATCTTCATCAACTGAAGTGAGCAACATCATTGGTTTCCTAGAAACCTCTCTTTCAGAAGGCAAGGAAGGGTTCCTACAGGCACCCGGCGCCTCGTATATCCTTTCGAGCATAAATCTGTTGGGTGAAATCCCCGATCATCAAGAAGAATTTGAAAGAGTTTGGAAAGCCAATGTCGCCACACTCTTGGAACTAATAGAGGATGCAGAGGCTTTACCAGCACTAACTAAACTTATATCCAGCAAGCATGCGACTCCTTTCGCACAACAGGCCCCAACACTCCAGACAGAGCTAATAAAACGGTGTTTGATGTGTGCCGTCGGGAATGCTGCATCGAGTTGGGACCTATTCGATGCTGTGGTTACTTTTAGCACCCTAACAGAGCCAGCTGAGAAGAGATTAGTAAAGGAGCTCACCGGTCGCATCACGAATCCTCTTGGTCAACCGGATCAAGGTGTTCTCAGGGGCTTACGTCTCATTGCTCAGAAGAAACCTGAACTGGTATCTCAGGACGAGGAAGTCCATATGAGTTTAATGACAAGCCTCTTAAGTCTTTCAGAACGTACTGATCCGGACCAGGAAGTAACCACGTTGAAATCTTTGATGGAGGGCCCGTCAAAAGGAGGTTCCCGACTTATCGTACTCGTTCAAAATAACATTAACGGGGCGGATGGGAGCTCACTTGCGGTAGCCACTCTTGTTCAGCAAGCTATGCAGGTTTACCAAACTCTCGGTGTGAACCAAGATCAAGGGGCAGAATTGATGGCCTTGTTACCAGATGCGGATATCTGGAGACAGGAACTCTCTATTTTATTAGAAGAAGCACCAGACCCATCTCTTGCCCTCACGAGTAGCCTAGGGGGTGCCTATTTTCTCCCTCAAAAGACGCCTACAACACCAAAGAGGATCTCCCAGCGAGATCAGAACGGATGCTCGATACCGGGACGGATGGCTATATACCTGTCGATGCTCGTATCTTCCGGATTCAGCATTGACAAGCTGCAGGATTCTACCAAGATTGATTTCATAATCAACATGAGCTTGACAGCCGAGTTAGCAGCAGATCAACTAACAGCAATGAGCGAGAACAGTATTTGGAGCTCATTATCCTTTGGTGATAACTTGACAGACGCCGGGAGTTTAACGCCGTCTATCCGCAAGATTATTAATGCCATGGTCGACGATGCGATGGAAAATAGAGATGCGCCTGAAAATGAGAAGTCAAAGCTTCTACACGAAGTTATTTATCGCCTGATCGCAGAAGCAAAATCCCTCGATTCTATGGGCCTTTATCATGCTCGTGTATTGAGTGGCCTTCTCCAAAGCTTGAATCAGCACCATCGCTTCCATTCAACCAGGGAATCGTTGTTATCGAACTTAGATACTATAAAGCGTTCGCATGACGGAGTCTTCCCTGGGGTTGCAATCTTGAGCGGACTAGGTGATTCGGTGTCATCATCAAAGGCAGTTAGCAACTTCTGCAATCGCCTAGTAAGCGATATTGCCGGGGCCAAACTTCAGGAAGAATCAACCCTCTTCACGCTTGTGCTTCTCAACGAGTGCATGAGAATATATGATCTCGGCGAGCTACCGGTGGCGAATAATCGGCTTGTGTTTGCGGTAAGGCAGATTACATCATGGTTGGAAACCCCTGAAGAACTTGACTACCGTTTTGCAGCCGAAGTCTGTCGCAGTCTGCAACGTCTTCTGCCCTGCATCAAAGATGTGTATGGATCCTACTGGGAGAAGTCATTAGACTTCTGTTTTCAAATTTGGACGAAGAAAGAACTTCATTCTCTTGATTCCAGGCTTCCCGGAATCCACGCGTCCCTCCGACTAGTAGCAACTCTAGAATCATTAGAGGATCCAAATGATGATCTTGTCGATGCTCTACAGTCTTCGGCTGAGAAGAAGTATACGGCTCTGCTTGGGCTCCTGAAACTTCCTATGGAGAAAGAAACGCAACCTCGCGCGATTGTAGACGCGCTCGTCCGCCGTCGAGTTGAGGACATACCATTGCACCATGTTAAAGACCTCTCAGAGCTGTACGGACTAGTTGCGAGTGAATCATGCTCTATCCAGTCGGCAGCGTTCACACTTATTAGGAGGGCAATTCCGTCCATTCAAGAACAACTTTCGGTAGACGTCCTTCTCGAAAAGACGGAAGCCCGACTTCCAGATGAATTATTATCTCTCCTCCTTGATGCACCCACCATTGAGTCTTATCCTGAAGACGTACTCGCCGAGTTTCCAACGCCTATCCGGACTTATCTTCTATCTTGGCTCCTAGTGTTCGACATGTTCCAAGCTTCTGCCTTCAAGGTTCGTGGCGACTATGCAGAGCACCTGAAGGGGGCCAACTACATTGGTCCCTTGTTGGAGTTCACTTTTGATGTTCTCGGACATTCGGTAGCACATGCACTTAACTTGGATAAAGCTGGCTTTCAGTCCGAGGATATCCGTGCATACGACCTTAAGCTTGGTGACTCTGATTCGAATGAAAGGAACATGCAATGGCTCCTCATTCATATATTCTACCTCGTACTTAAATACGTCCCAGGCCTCTTCAAATCTTGGTTCATAAACTGTCGTTCTAAACAGACTAAGATCGCAGTGCAGGGCTGGATGACCAAGTACTTTTCACCAATTATCATATCAGAGGCTCTTGACGACGTGTCAAAATGGAGTTCGGAGCAGGAACCGCCAGCGGACGATGAGAAGGAGCTGATCGTCAAGGTTAGCCGTTCAGTAAAGGAAATAACTGCTGGCTATGAGGTGGACGAACTTCAGGCCTCTATTGCGATTCGCGTGCCGGATGAATTCCCACTCGAAGGTGTCACTGTTGTCGGATTGAACCGCGTCGCCGTTAACGAAAGAAAATGGCAGAGTTGGATCATGATTACACAGGGAGTAATTACGTTCTCGGTACCGATCCCATCATAGGATATGTCCATATAATAGTCGTTCGTTGCGTGCTAACCGTATTTCTTCTCTAGGGCGGGGGTATCATCGACGGCCTAATGGCCTTCCGCCGCAATGTCGTGGGTGCCCTGAAGGGCCAGACCGAGTGCGCCATCTGCTACAGCATCATCAGCACCGACAAGAGGACGCCGGACAAGCGCTGCCAGACGTGCAAGAACCTCTTTCACCGCACCTGTCTTTACAAATGGTTCCAGAGCAGCAGTCAGAATACCTGCCCGCTGTGCCGGAACCCGATTGATTATCTTAGTGCGGACACCAAGGCAAGGAGGGGTGGTTCCTGAAAGGATAAAGAGGAGCAACATATGAGACTATGATATGGGAAATAGACAAAAGGCGGGGGTCACGGTGCTAGTAAGTTCGGGGTTTTCAAAACAAAAGGAACTTGTATAAAGGCGAGATAAACTTTTTGGGGACTACTATAAGGGGATACATGGATTATCACTTTGGCTTCCGGATACTCTTTAGGGGTTAAGATGTATTATATTTACGGCCATTCAAATGCCTGGGTATACCAACCACGTACGGGTGGACTGGTAAGATCTTTTATGTCGTATTTACAGTACCTACCTAGATAGGTAGATACTTTCAGAAGCCTCCTCTAAAGTATTTTTTGTTCTTCCCCCTCCTAGTGTGAACACTAATGGTCCTAAAGTCAAGAAAATGGACTCGGGTAGTGAAATATAAATAAAACAAGTCATCCCAATACTGTGTAGGCACATACATAACACAGCTTCGGCGCATCTGTCCGCGGCGTGCGCCCTGAACTGGGACAATAGCTGCATTTCATGTTGCTACCACTAAAAGTGTACCTATACACGGATACCTGCCTAGGTTAGGTCTATAGGTATTAGGTATTTTTATACAAACCAAAGATATCTTACCTACATCCACAACTTACAGTACACACATCTATCTACACATAACTAACCTACTATTATGTATCAGTATGTCTTTGCTCTGTTTGCTTCATATTATATTTGTGTTTCCCATCACTTGTCTCTATAGGTAATTACTTACTTATACAATCTAAACTAGCATAGCCTTTAACCTGGGAAAAGCAGTTGTTTGTGTGTTGATGTTCTTTTCGGTAGTGCAAACCCCCATTATGATAGTCGGCATTTGATGCATTGTTACCTCATCCCCGAGAAACAACTGAACGGCATGGCGCAAGGGATGAAGTGCTAGTTTCTACTGCATTGCTTTTTCTTGGGTCCAGCGACACGACATCCTGTCTGCCTGCATACAGGGTGATTCTCCTACCAATTGCCATACCTACTTATAGATAAAAATCTTGAGGTCGGACCTTATGCTATATAATCCCACACGTTGTAATCCCCGGTCTCATAGGACGACAGATGGTGCAGGTACAGAAATGAAATCGCCAGGTTCGATGAACCGGGTTCTGTTGTTATGAGACTTGAGAAGCTTCTAGTGTTATTCCATAAGTTCCAATGCTTGCCACATTATTCCAGCATGTGAGATACGTCCCCTAAAGGCATGTCAGACAATGCAACAAGGGCTTACTAGTTGATGAAAGAAGACCAAGACAGACGGACAGACAGTCAGAAAGACACAGGGTTTCTAAGTCAAGTTCCCCCACGGACTGACGTATAAGCCCCGCCAATGCAATCAGCCGTCGGTAAGGTAATAAAATCTTTGAAGTCATCATGTGAGCTTCCGGCGTCTGTACTTGCCCCATGAACACTACCCATGTACTACAGATTTTTTTCAGATTCGAAATCTCAAAGGGTGAGCAAGCGAGGAGTAGGTGGGCGCCCGGAGGTGTGCTCCGGGAAATCGAACTCTCGGACCCGACAATTCGACACAAAGAAACGGGGGGGACCAATCCGGGGCCTTTTGGTAGGTGAGCGATCGTCAGGTGAGATTTCCCTACAGACAAGACAAGACACCCACGCGGAAGCATGGGGCGGGGGGTGAAGGGCAAGGGGTGAAGAACGTCATCGTCACATTGGCGACTTACGCGTGCCGTGAAACCGGGATTTCCTTTACGTAGGTATCCTTCAAGGTTGAATCTCTCTCTCTCCCTGACGTAGCCTACACGCAACCAGCCGCTGACGACATAAACTTCAAAGAGGGCAATTAAGTGGCGTTACGATCATCGCCCTTTTTTTTTTCAAAAGTCCTAGGGGAACATGTCTCCCCCCCTCCCCCCGGAGGTATGCCGTGGAAGGTGAACTCCCTTGACTCTCCAATTCCTTTAAAAGCCCTCTCAGGGAGAATGCCAAAGCAGTCGTGGGTAGCACGAAGCAAGGCTAGCTAGCTATCGAAGACAGACAGACGGAGAGATAGAGAGAGAGAGAGAGAATCACGCTCATGACATCAATGCCACTTTTCGTCCTGTCGACTTTGTACATCTACAACCCCCAATTCCAATGTCTTTAACCCCCAGCTTAACCAGGGCCATTAGCCGCGGCCGCTGTCGTCTCGGGGGAGTGCTGTCTTCTCCCCTCCGGATAAGAGCAGTGGCAGTGGCATCTACATTCTCCCGACCGATACACGCCTCCTCGGGCAACGAGTCCCCGCCGAAACCAACCAACCCCGACCCGAGCACGAACCCGGCGCACGCGCTCGCGCCCAAGACCGATGTGAATGTCGGCCAGAAGCGCTTCGCCGACTTCGACCTCGCCGGCAGGGTCTTCGTCGTCACGGGCGCCGCGGGCGGTCTGGGGCTGGCGCTGGCCGAGGCGCTGGTCGAGGCTGGAGGCAGAGGTACGTGGGCGTTTTTCGATTTAAACCTACCAACCCCTTCCCCCCCTAAACATCGTGTGTGCCAGAGGCAATCGGTCAAGACCGCAGCCAACATGCGACATCCTTGCAAGCCAGGTCATGTGTCCGTCTAGAGGGTTAAAATCTCCATCGATGCTAACAAAAAGTCGTGTGTGCCCTTTTTTTCTTTTTATAGTGTACTGCCTAGACCGCCAACAGCACCCGGACGAGCAATTCGAAGAGGCCAGGCGGCGCGTCGTGCCGGAATGGGGCGGCTCGCTGACCTACCGGCAGCAGGACGTGGTGGACACGGCGGGGCTGGACGCGCTGATCGAGGAGATCGCGGACGCGAACGGGCGGCTGGACGGGGTGGTGGCGGCGGCGGGGATCCAGCAGGTGACGCCGGCAGCGGAGTACGACGAGCGGGACGCGGCGCGTATGATGGCGGTCAACTACACGGGGGTGCTGATGACGTGCAAGGCGGCGGCGCGGCAGATGTTCAAGCACCGGTGCCGCGGGAGCATGTGCCTGGTGGCCAGCATGTCGGGCAGCGTGGCCAACAAGGGCATGCTGACGCCGGTGTACAACTCGTCCAAGGCGGCGGTGATCCAGCTCGCGCGCAACCTGGCGATGGAGTGGAGCCCCGTGCGCGCCGACGGCTCGGGCGGCATCCGCGTCAACTGCATCAGCCCCGGCCACATCCTCACGCCCATGGTCGACCGCGTCTTCGCCGAGCTGCCCGGCCTCAGGGAGAAGCTCGAGGCCGAGAACATGATGGGCCGCCTCGCCAGCACGACCGAGTTCAAGGGCGCCGCCCTGTTCCTCCTCAGCGGCGCGAGCAGCTACATGACCGGGAGCAACCTGATCATCGACGGGGGCCACACGTCGTGGTAGCTAGCCAGCCCCCTGAGCAAAAGCAGGAAATACCTACATCCTAGTTGTTCACTTTCTCCCTATCCCCCCCCCTTGCCCCTACCTACCTATCTCTCCTCGTCTTCCTCACTATACCTTCCTCGCATGTATGTATCAATAGGTGGAAAATACGATGTACGCTTGTACGAACGTTACCAGGATAACGCTTTTTTTTATATAAGCGAATACCATGAAATATGAAATCACGGTGGTGGAGAAAAGGCCTCCTCTTCCGCAACCCCCCTTTTCTCCTCGGCCATTTGAAAGAAATATGTACGTAGAAGTTACAAGCTTCCACCCGCCAACGCTCGTGTGGGGAAATCAAGAACGAAGCTGTTGTATTTGTGGTCAGCGAAAGATGAGGTAGCTAGCACCGATATTCAAACTTAGAGAATAGAGGCCCACAGAATCGGCCAGAAATAGGTATAAGAAGGCGGTGTTGGCTTGAGAAATACTAGAGATCAGAGAGGAATGTGAAGGAGGTAGGCTTCGGGGTAGTATAGGCACGACTTCCAGATGGAGGGAAGGGGGAGAGGGGATAAGGGACCTTAAAATAAAATAATACCTACTACATACCTACCTACCTAGGTACATATGGCCATCGCCCGCTCGCAGCGTGCCCACTCCACCAGGTTCCCTGGCTCTCTCCAAGCTCTAGAACTAAGCTCACTCCCTCCCCCCTGACCAACCGAAGGCAATACCCACGCTTCCCGGGACCCAGAGGGCGAGGCTTTACCTTACCTATCAACTTGCATACTACCTATCCATACTGCTACATATGCTCGGTCATATCAAATTCCTTACCTAGGTAAATGGTATCTACCTACACTACCTATGCTCGAGGGGTCAGGAGCACGGAGCTCGCGGGACCACTCTCCCGTGATGCAGTGTAGGTATGCAATCTTACTTCCGTATCCTCCTTTGATAGGTAGGTAATTTTCTCCAGGGTGTGTGTGTGTTTCTTTTCCTGACTCGCGTGGTTCAAATTCATCATCATCATCATCATCGTCTTTATGTATGTACCGACCGTGTTTTACTAGTAGAACCGTATTTACCGGGTCTTGGGGCTCACGTGGTTGGGGGATCGGCGGGGGGGATCTGATGTTGATATCTCATCATCATCATCATTGTGGTTTCGAACACGATGCCTGGCTTCTGCGACGCAGCCATTGTCCATGTTCACGTTGTCTAGGTTAGATGGAATAAGGCATGGCCATAGATACTTTGGTTGGAAACCTTCCCCCCAAAAATAGGCCCAGTAATAGCGTTCTTAAGGTCGTTGTTTGAAGCTTCCAATGATGAGTATTCGTTAAAGGGGCGTTGAGTAAAACACAGCTTGCTCAAACTGGTATTCGTATACTTAAGGAACCCCCTCTCTTTTCTCCTCACGCCGAAACCACTCTCGTAATATACACGTAATGCCTAGTACTATGTAATTAGTTGTGCACTGGGTTGAGATCAGATCAGATCAGATTAGATTAAATAAAAAAGGGTCAGTCGAGAAGAAACCAAGTTTAAAACACAACTCAATTCCTATTTCTCTCTCTCTCAAACTCCCTCTACCTACCTACGATGTACTTTACCTACATTGGCATCTGGGTATGTAGGCGTATATTCATGGGTCAGGACCACTTCATAGACAGACCTACCTACCTAGGTACGGGTAACTACCTGGGTATTTGCGTGCAAAAGCTATCTACTTAGTGTAGATCCCACACATATACCTACACTAGAACCGTACCTAGGTAGGTATTTTTGGTTCACCACACCAACCCCAAGGAAGATGCTGGGGACCTTCAAAGCTTAGATTCTGGTTATCTACCTACCTGTGGTAGGGCTCTTCAGAAGTTTCGAACCAGGACAGTAGGTATACCTACCTAGATGGGTATTTTTGCCCCCCGCCCCCCCCCCCCCCCCCCCCCCCGGATCGCTTACGTACGTATCTAGATAGGTACACCACAATAAGTAGGCAGAGACTCTCAAAGCCCCGTGATAGTAGCAACTACCTGGATTTTATCTCGATACAAGTTTACACACCACTTGGGTAGGTAGAAACGAAACGAACAGCTGGGCAGGGTCCCAATGGCGGCCCCATCATCGCCCGACAGCCGCACCAGCCGTGCCGTGCCGTGCCGCGCCGCGGATAGGTATTATGACTTGTCGGTATAGGTAAGGTAGGTAAGGTGGTTCGAGGGCATAGTAAGCCAAGCACAGATGCACCTCCATCCGCCTGCTCACGGGCCTTATCTCCGAGCTATCACGATGGCACGTTACCAACAACGGCCGGAAAAGGCCGCTCGCTGTAAGCTCATCCATCAGGTTTATCATACCTACGTCCGGGGGGCCGATCAACATGGCGGTCCTGCCCTCCCTTTCTTCCGTCTTTCTCTCCCTGTTGCTCAACGTTTCTTTTTCTTCTCGGCTTTTTCGCTGTCAAAAACTCAGCTGGTGTGTAGGTAGATAACTGACCTAGGTAAGTTAGGTAGCTAGCTTAGCAGATTCCATGCTGTACCTAGGTAGGTTGCCTCTTTGCCCCCGTCTACCTTGCAACGGACAACGTTGGTAAGTGTGTGGTTCCGATTAGCAAGCGGATAACTTTGACGTCGGCTCCATCAAACAACCCCCCCTTCCTCATGTGGCTTCTCCTTGGCGAGATCCGCAACCAGACAGAAGACGACCACTCTCCTTCGAGAATGCCGGGGCAGGTACCGTAGGTAGGTAGCTGCTTAGGAGGGGGGGCTAGCAAAGAGAGAAGCATACGACACTGCGAGCGAAACGTTGAAACACCGCGTATTGCAGACCTGGGCAGAGCCCCCCCATGTCATTTGCCAGGTAGTAGCGTGTAGAACAGAAGTGCCGGGCTCTCCTACCTACTTAGTGTAGGTATAATGAACCTAACTTATGCGGTGGTGGCCCAATTCCATCCCGGCTGCTCCCTGCTTTCTCGGGACTCGGGCTTGAGTCTTATGCCCGACTTTGTTATTTGTATTTGGCGGTGCGGTAATGTAGACGGAGTGAAGGAGAGCCACCGCCCTTGCCTCGACACTGCCAAGAAGTCTGAGAACCTTAGACTTGCCGTGAGCGCGACGCAGCAGCTCGCCCTTTTTCTCCCACCCAAGGTTGCAAATCCACTCATTTCTGTGGACACGGCCGTGGGTTTGACTGGCTGTTTGTGGTGGTAACCAGACTAGATAACCTAGGTAGGTAGCTGTTTACCATGGACTTCGGGGTCTTCGGTCCCCAAGTTTACCAATAGCTGGTCTTGAATCCTGGCGGCCCTTCTCTTCCTGACTTGCCTACCACCAGGAACCTAAGTTAGGTAGGTAGTGTCAGAGAGTGGTGACCAGTCCATCTGCGTGGGCGGTGGACCAGGTTTGAGCAAGCGAGGATTTTCTTTGGGGGTGGAACAGCTGTCGACTTTCCATCGGTAGTCGAGTGGAGGAATAGCAGAAAGCTCGAGCCATGAAATCTGGAAGGGGGGTTGTCTATTGCTCGTACTTATATAGACGTCGTTTCCTACCACCCCCAGGTTGTGTCAAGCACGCAATCGCACGCCATCCACCTTCGACGGATTCTATAGGAAGATTCCCAACTACCTAGGACATACCTACCTACGCATACACACGAATAATATATAGTACGCCGCCCCCCTGTTAGAATATGCCCCGCTATATCGATACCGTCCCGACCCCGGCTCATGTCGAGCCCAAGAAACTCATCGTCTTGAGCGCGCCGAGGTTAGTTTCTTCCCGTACCTGTGGCCGGCCGGAGATTTTACCCGTGTCATGTCATGCAATCCCGTTCCTACAGCTTTCCCGCGGAAAGCGTACAACGCCATCGGGCAGCGAATAGCGCCGTGTAACAAAGAATTATAATAATAACGATATATAACAATGCTATTAGGACCGGTACGCATGGCCTCTATTTGGCCCTGAAAAAGCTTGGCTTCAAGCCCTATCACATGGTCGAAGTCATGGATGCAGGGCCGGCCGCCATGCAGACTCTGCTCGACGGGTTTGACGCCGAATTTCTGCACGTGGGCAAGCCTTGTAAGTAGAAGGCTACTACTATGCTGTCCGTGGCTAAGGCGGCGAGAACATACATTCACTGATAGCGGTACGAAAGATGGCCGAGCCGAGTTCGATAAATGGTTTGCCAAGTATGATGTACGCGGTTCCTAATTCTCCCTGCTCGGTAGTTGTGCCGGAGGGTTCGGGGGCATGCTAACGGGAACTTCCCGAAGATCATCATCGAAATGCCGTTTTTTATGATCCACTCGATAGTCAAGGCCTACCCGGACGCCAAATTCCTCCTCGTGGAGCGGAACCCGGAAAAGTGGGCGACATCTTACATCAACACCGTCGGCCAAATGGAAAGGCACTCTTCCACTTTCCCGTTCTGGATATTGTCGTATTTGGACGACTACGCGTCAAAGTCCGCAGAGCTTGGTCGCAGGATGACTCGTTACTGCACAAACGGCTATGGAATCACTCCGGAGGGCCGGGCTAGTCTCGTGGAGAATTACAAGGACTAGTACGTGGGGAAAAAAAAGAAACTATAACATATGCGTCGGACAATTACTGACATAAGGTGGAAATAGCATCGCCGAGGTGAAGCGGATCGTCCCCCCAGAGCAGCTGAAAGTCTGCAAACTTGAAGATGGGTTTGGTTGGGAGCAAGTCTGTCCATACATAGGAGTGCCCGTTCCAGACATGGACTGGCCATCTCTGAACACCCCAGATGAGTTTCATTCCCTTGTTCGACCCAGAATGCAGGCCGCGGCGAGGAAAGGGTTGATCAAAATAGCTTCGATGGCAGTGCCTCTTGTGGCTGCAGGTATATGGTTTGCGAAAAATAGGGGGCTGCCTCAGTTGTCATGATCAGCACGAATTCACGATGAAATCACGATGTTAGTGTAAATGCCATAGTGGCTAGGCAGTTGTAGGCTGTACGTGCCCATCGTGAGGCGTATTTTTATCCACTAAATTGAAGCCTAAAGGGGTTGAAAAGGTTAACACCCTAGGGAAGCTCAATTGAAACTAGTGTATATAGGTATATATATATATAGTTAACACGAATGTATTATGTTGGAAACAAGATATGTGACTGGTATATCATAAGTTAGGTACTTGAGATTATATCTTTCATATCACGTGGTGAAAAATTATATACCTTCCTGATCAGCAGTCTCGCATACACTTGAATTGAAGTGCCTATAATATTGTCAGTAGCAATCCATTTATTGTTCCTGGCCACTTACCTCAGGTGCAGTAGCTCTACTTGAGGTGTTGTATTTCACTAAGGCTGCAATGAGCTCTCGGAAGTCGACGTCAACATCTGGTAATAGGTCGTCCCATGTCCGTCCAGCAAAAACTTGATACATTTCAAACGGCGGTGTTTTGAAGTTGGCAGCCTCCGGCCACGACTCCACGGTGGGACTGCCGATGGCTTTGAAGATACTCAGTATCAAACCAAGCTGGTTACCATCTTCATGGGCTGCACGAGACTCGAAGAGCGGCTCCGGAGACTTGCGACAACACTCAGCAAGCATCGTACCGGCCCCCCACATATCGACTGCGGTGCCATAAGCCTTATCTCCAAACAGAGCTTCGGGCGCACGGTATGGACCGGTGCCGATATCCAATATCTTCTGATCTGCGGGTTCCGTGTGAACCGATAGCTCGGGATGCCATGCTGTGCCAAAATCAGAGAGATAAGCGGGCCCGTCAACTGACTCGAGAAGCAAGGCCGAGGGCTTGACATCTCTGTGAATAATGCCTTGCTGGTGGATATAGCTCAGAGCACTGAAGAGGTCCCTGAAGTGTCTGCGGATTCTATCTACCGGGATGGGTCCCTGTCTAACGAGGGCCTCGAGACTGCAAGGCATGAAAGGGAAGGCTAGGGTGAATCGTTGCTCTTGATCTCGAAAAGTCTCCAGTAACGGAATGCATGGTTTTTCGAGGAGCTTCAGTATTTTGGCTTCTCGAAAGGGATTGTGTGGCTCAATGTTGCGGTTTTCTACAATGACTTTCAGGGCAGTTACCTTGGACCTGTACACTTCAGCAGTAACACCGCTGGCGACATAATGGCAACTTTGATATGGCCCGATGGTGATGCCGGGAGATTCTGGAGCCTCTTGTGTATCATCCGGGACTGAGGTTGGTTGTAATTCAGCCGAGGGCGGGTGTTCCCGTCCAAGTGGAATGCGGCATGCTACGTCATATTGCTCCTATAGTAAGGTTAGCAGTTAACATTTAAATTATTATATTTTCTCATTCTTAGGTACTTATACAGGGGGCGGTTGAAGAGGGTGAGAGTGAGGGTGTTGAAATGCTTACACGGGACGAAGATGTCTTGTAAGCTTCATTCTCAATGGAGAATGCATCTTGATGGGTGGCAGAGGTAGGCAGGTCGGATTGCTCAAGTGCTGTCTTTCTAGAAAGCACAATGAGTGGCATGGTCGAAGAGAGAGGGAGAAACTAACCTTTAGATGGACTTACATGGCCTGGATGTTGTCGTAACGATGTGCCGAGCTGAGTGAGGCTCTCCAGTCTGCATCAGATTCCGAAGTCATGATGAATGATGGATGATGGATGATTGATCAGATGGTGGTGTTATTCTATGGGGGATATTCCTCAGGCAACCTGTATTTCTTTCTCTACCTACTTGATACTATGATGGGGGTCAGGATATATTTATATGGGCTCTTTAAATAGTATGGGCTGATAGAATGGAGTAGTATAAGTAGAACAGGAAATGATATGTAGGCAAAGGTTGATGAAGGTAAAAAAAAACAATACATAAGGTATGTAGGTAGGTATGTATATATGTAAGGTTAGGTAAGTACCTAGAAGCCCGGAGGGTTTATTACGTGACAATGGGTACCCAAGTATCACTTGGTTTGGGTGGTTACATAATACATAAGCAGCTAACACGCTAATCTTAGACCAGCTTAGGCTACATAGGTGTAGGTACTTTAGGCCTCGGTGTGTTTTACTAGGCTAGCTGAGGTATTGTATGTATATGTACATACGTAATGTACATTTGATATGCCCTACCATGCGACGGGGAGCTGTGCATGGGGCACCGGGGCACTGGGGGGCAACTGAGAGAGCATTAACAGGAAGGCTGGAGCAGGCACTGCCTAATACAGCGCTAGTGCGTCGCTGCCGTGTTGATTTGGACCTCAACGTCCAACCAAAGCCCAGCTCTCTCACATACTCGGCAGCGTCCTTTCTCTGCCTTTTCCTATTTCACCTTTTTTTTTCTTCATTCTTCGTTCTTCGTTCTTCGCATTGCTACCATTCGCATACCTTTCTCTCTCCCCGCCATCACACCACCATCCCAATTCCTCACTCCTCCAACCTGTTCCCTTTCCTTCCCCTCTGACGTCCGTCTAGCCAGTTCCGGTCTTGTCACATCTTTTCTGTCCCCCATTGCCATCCAAACCTCGTCTGCGTCTTTCCAGTATATGTCTCCATATCGCCCCTCCTACGTAATTACGCACTTATGTCTCTATGATTGCGCCCATATCTAATCGCCATGGATGACCTCTCGAGATCCGAGTATCCCTCGATGCTGGTACCATCAATCCGTCCCAACCCGCCGACCTGACCATTTCTTGCTGACCTCTCCCCTTCCCCTGCAGGCTCACCTCCAGCCGAACCAGGCCGTCCACGCTCTCAACGACCGAGTTAAGCGCATATCCAAGGTGAACATTGAGATCGCCGATTGGTTGCAGGTACTATGCAAAACCCCCCGAACTCTCATGCCCGGGACCACGCGTCGCTGAACAGATTCCCAGGAACGCCGGAAGGTGGAGGAGCAGTATGTCCAAGGATTAAGGAGATTGACCCAGTTTCGGGTCCCGAATTCTCAGTCGGAGCTTGGGTATGTTGACCACTCTATCCACCATCCACCATCCCACCAGCCACTGTCCAGTCGGCGCAAGAAGTCGGAAGAGCCCGGGGGCTAGGCTAACACTTGCTCAAGCACATTTCAACCCCAATGGGACAAGATCATCCAGTCGGCAGACTCGGTTGCCATGTTGCATCATCTCTTCGCTGCTAAGATCGAGAAGGATGTCGAGTACCCCCTGCGAACGTTCCACCAGCGAAAGGAAATGCAGAACATACATACCATCCAGGGCAACTTGCAGAACATCGCGAAAGAGCTGGAGGACGCCCAGGAGAAGTCGGACAAGCTTAGTAGGAAAGGCGGCAAGGCTAGCGCCCAAAAGGTTGATTTGGCTGCTTCGAGACTAGAGACTGCAACCCAGCAGTGGGAGTCGCAAGCCCCATATGTCTTCGAAACTCTCCAGGCTCTGGATGAGAGCCGCATGAACCAGATTCGCGATTGCCTCACCCAGTATGGCACTTACGAAGGGGAACAGGCACAGCAACACCAGGCCGATGCCGAGAGCGTGCTAAACAGCCTGCTCGATTATAGTACTTCGAGCGAGATCCAGAACTTTGTTTCCAAGGTTACAGCCGGAAGGCCCAAGATCGAGAAGCGGACCACTATCCCACGACAGTCATCTTCGAGCCTCGGGGGGACCAGTTCGTCGCAAGCTGGACAGCCCAGCCAGCCCAGCCAGCCCAGCATAAACGCGCCTCCGGAGGATGATCGTAGCGACCATTCGGTGTCCA
Organism: Biscogniauxia sp. FL1348; assembly: GCA_022544895.1. NCBI lineage: Eukaryota > Fungi > Ascomycota > Sordariomycetes > Xylariales > Xylariaceae > Biscogniauxia > Biscogniauxia sp. FL1348. The sequence goes on along the minus strand of JAJNNV010000066.1, from coordinate 208,092 downwards.
GGGACGGCCCGCCCGAGAACAAACTGCGCAGCCGCATTGGCACCATGCTCGGGCGCAGACGTCAGAGCGTGCACGGAGGCTTCGGACAGCTGTCGCCCGCGAAAGGCCCGTTCGGCAGTAGGAATACGAAGAGCAGTCATGGTGTGTCTCCTAGAGCATCGTCAAGCAACCTAGGCGACTCGACCAATCGATTGGATCCGCTGACTGAAACCCCTGATACAATTGAAGGATCGTACCGTGGATCGGAAAGTAGAGAGAAGACAAGTCACGAGGGCACCAACGGTGTACACGGCGATGGTGCCGATGCCGCACCGCCCGCAACCGCGACGACTATTGCCAGCACCGGATCCCACCTTAATGGTACATCGATTCCACCCGATGTTGCGGATGTCCCACCTCCGCCCGGACCACCGCCGTCTCAGAAGGAACCGGAAAAGGATGCAGAAGGTTTTAGTGTACCTGCAGCGTCCCACGATCCCATCTCACAGGCCGAGAAGGAAGCGGCAGCCCAAGAAGCCGAACACCTCTTCAAGCTTAATATCCAGAAAGAACCAGTAGCAGAAGAAGATCCCGAGGCGAAGAAGGCCGCGCTTTCCAACGTCGCTAACAGTCTTTCGGCCATGGGAATGCCATCGCGAAGAACGGGGACGGTGCGAGGGCGTCGGGACGTGCGCAACACGATTTACGTCCCCAATCCCGTTTCTGAGGAGTCTGCCACAACCGAGAACCATATTAGTCCTTCTCTTCCTGCGTTGTCCTCGCCGTCTTCAAAGCCCGCCGGTGTTTCTGCTCTGACCTCGGAAGCTAGTGTCGCGGGAACTTCAGATACGCAGTCTGTCCGGTCGGGTAATTCTCTTGGCAGTGTGGTGCATGCCAAGCATCCCGACATGCATGAGCCGGGTCTGAACTCTTCTGTGATGGAAACCGTGTCAGCTACATTTGAGAACGGCACGGTAAAGTCTCTCCGGGTTAACGGCGAAATTGCCTTTTCGTTTAATGCTTCTGGCGCTTCTGCCAACTCACCATGTAAGTCATTCTTCATCTACCTATCCCGTGACAACGTAGAAACTCACCATGTCGCAGTTCACATACCCATCCGCATCAACAACTACTCCAATCTCGATGTCATTGGTCCCAACCGTATCTTTGTTACAAGTACCGGCCCTGAGCATCCAGACCAGTTCACTCTAGACCGTTCGCATTTGCAAAAGACTACAATTGGTTTTTCGTACAGACTGCATATGGGTGCTGAGGTACCACAGACAGAATTCGCACCGATACTTCTCAATCCTGCGTGGAAGCCCCAAGGTGACAAGCTAGGCCTACTGCTCCAGTACAAGCCAAACCCAGCTTTCAAGTTTGCGGCGTCAAACCCGAATTTCCAGATCCATAATCTCGTGATATTCGCCACTTACGATGGTAAGGCCTCGGGAGCCCAAACCAAACCCTCCGGCACGCATCTGAAAGACAAGCACATTGTGTACTGGCGCCTGGGCGACCTGACGCTATCTCCCACTATGGATTGGCAGAAGCTCGTGTGTCGAATCGTAGGCGAACAAGGTGCCGAGCCTAAGCCCGGCACCGTTGAGGCGAGATGGGAGTGCACCCTGCCTTCGGGTGCGGATGTGGGCGATGGAATTTCCATCTCGATGCTGGAGGAGGGAAAAGGGAAGGAGGTGGAGCTCACCAATGATGACCCCTTTGCCGATGAGAGCTCGCCTGAGGAGAAATGGGTCGATGTACCGGCAGCAAGGAAGCTAATCAGCGGGAAGTACGAGGCGAGAATAATAACTTAGAAAGACGTCCTGAAGGGACAAGAGGGGGAGGGAGGAAAACAAAACTGTTGAGAGTATTTACTCAGAGGGCACAGGTAGATAGGCGAGAGGGAGACGAGAAAGAGGGAGATACGATCCCAAACCCACGATATCCTGACTGCATTCATTATAATTTTTTTTTCTCTCTTATTATCTTTTTCCATCTTATCTTTCTCGACTTCTTTTCTGGGTTTCTTTGCAAAACACATATACCTTTTTTTTTTTTCTCGAAACTATATCACACAGTTGTTGGGTTGGATTAGCGAGCTTCTGTTCTCTTTTATCCCCGACCGTTTACCTCTTTTTTTTCTTTTCTCTTTTTGTGGATATTTCTTATCCTTTCCCTCCACCCTCCAGCCCTTCTAACCAAAGCAACGCTCTATGGTCCTCTCTAATTTGAATATGTTTTAAGTACCGGAAAATAAAAGTGAAGGGATGGAAGAGAGGAACTATGAGAGTGGGGATAGAGAAAACATTGAGAGGGGGAGGGAAAGAAAAATTTCAAAAGGGGTTTCACGAGGGGTTTTTCTTTTCTTTTTGTCTTACTTGCCTATATACCAATCTTACATCACTTGCCTAAGTACACATACTTTTACGAACTTTTTCTTGTGTCGGGAAGGGAAATATTACGCTCGATGTTTTACAGTTCCAGATTTATGTACCTACCTACTACCAACCAACCAAACTACTTACGTTATATACCTAGTATATATCTATATTACCTTACGTTATACAAAGGTTACTGGAACTACCGACGTGACTTACGTGCCCACCTTAAGCACTTAAACCATTTTAAAGGAACATTGATTAAATGAAACCTGACGCTTCTATTAAATCATTGATGTTCCTATGCGTTTTGGGGGATGGGTAGGTTATTTTCTTGTGTAAATGTAGGTAGTAGGATAAGCTAATGGGGGGGGGGGGGGGGGGGGGGCATTGATGGCAAAGAAGAGCAAAACATAGGAAAGACAATGGAAACCTTGAACCTTGTCCATTAATATTTGAACTTCCAATAATGATAGGTACCTACATATATATCAAGAAGAACTACCTATATATTAGCCTGAAGTCCAGTTACACCATTTACGTATCTCAACGAACTGTCATAAGTGGTCACGCTTCCCGTCCTTTTCACCTGTAGCAGATTTTCATATAGATCTCTTAATTTTTACTTTTACTTTTAATAGGGGATGTAGGTAGGTAGGTAGTAGGTATTAAGTATGTCACTGGGCGTTGAAAGAGGGAGCAAAAGAAGAAAAAAGAAATAAGAAAAAAGGAACATGCGACCCCCCTCTCTCCCCCTTCTTTGGCTATAGCCAAGTTGATAATACTTAATCTACCTACTAATCTTACACGGTGCATAGTTCAATACCTATACCAGACCTAACCTACATCAAATACCTACATACATACATAGCCAACCTCAGGCCAGCCTCACACACACACTGCACTGCCCACCCAATAAGTAGAACACCCCAACTAGAAAAACGCCCGCCCGGTCGCCCATTCATTAGATCTGCGAGGTTTGATAGATAGGAGGTAAAGTTCCCCAAACCCAGACAAGTTGATAAGTATGTAATAGGCATATGTATCTCTGCTAGGTTAAGTACCTACCTACCTAACCTACCTACCTACTTAGCATGCTACATCCAACCATCTTTCGAGCCACTGCAACCTCCGAATAACTTGCTTTGCGCTTTTCATATTGATGTTAAACGGACAAAAGATATAACAAAAGAGGAGTAAAAAAAAAAAGAGAAGGGCTATAACACCATTATGTAAGTTACTCTTAGATAGTAGTAATAGTAAGTAGGTAGTTCTTTGATTATGCCCTATGCCTCTCTCGGTGATTTCGTATCATTCATCATTATTGTAGCTAACCTCCCCCCCCCTTTCCCATTCTTTCCCACTCTTCCGGCCCATACACACACGTATAACATGAATTAACCGATAAGGGAAAGCCTCCTTCCTTTTTCCCTTCCCCCCCTCTCCCCTCTCTTCTCCCCCCCCCCCACCTTGGAACCCCCGGTGTACCTAAAAAGAGGAGAGGAGAAGAGAAGAGAGAGATATATAATGTAAAAGAAAAAAAACCCCCCAGGTCAAGCCGAGCCAGGCCATACTAAAACCTAAGCATCCGCGCCACTCCGCCTCGCATTCTGCTCTTCGTAGAACTCGAGCGTGAGGGCGGCCAGGAAGCCGGGGATGCAGCCCTTCTCGCGGACCCAGAACTGGATCTGGTCGTTGATGCGGCGGGCGAAGGGGCTCTGGGGCCCGCCGCTGACCTTCATGGTGCCGCGCTCGCCGTCGAAAACGATGCTGTTCTCGTGCTCGTCGCCGTCGCCGGCGCTGGGGTAGAACAGGCTCTCAACCCGCATCTTGCCGTTGGGGATGAACGTCACCGTCCACCCCAGCGTGCTGAAGATGGCCTCCTTGAACTCCTGCGACTTCATCGCCCACACCTCCTTGAGTCGTCGCGCCGACTTCTGCGCCGACGCCGTGGCCCGCCGCGCCTCTTCAATCTCACGCTTCGCCGCCTCGAGCTGAGACGCGGGTATCACGGCGAACTTGGGATCGCGCCGGGTCTCCTTCTGCAGCTGCGCGAGGAGCTCCTGGTTCTCTTGCTTGAGCGCTTGCAGAGTGGAGGTCTTGATCGCCTCGAAGTCCGACGTCGGATTTGAGCGCAGAGACAGTATGCGTGTCTTGTTTGCCGATTCGGCGGCGGAGAGGCGTGACTGGAGGACTTCGTGTTCCTTCTGTAGGACTTGATGCGCCATCTGCAGTTTCGAGAGCTCATCGGCCAGCTTCCGTCGCTTCCGGTTCAGCTCTCCCAGCTGCTCGCTCTCCGCATCGTCTGGGTGAGCCCGTTTCGAACCAGTCGCAGGCTCTGCCGTACCGTTGGGCGATTCAAGCCCGGACAGCTCCTTGTGCAAAGCCTGCACCTCCTCCTTATATTGATCTACCAGTTTCTCTAATTCGGCAACACGGTCAACCTTGTTCTGGTCGTAGTTCCCAGTCTCAAATGTCTCGTCCTCGGCATCGAAAGTCTTGAGCTGTGCACGAAGATACTCGACTTCTTTAACGGCCAGAGCACGCTGTCTTTCTATGCGAGCTTGCGCCTTGGTCGCAGAAGTCGGAGCCGCAGTCGTCTTCACTTTGTCGATCTGAGACGTCAAGCTCCTTTTTTCCGCTTCCAGGGATTTGATAATTTCGTCGCGTTCCGCGATCTGGGGTTGTATCTCCCCTAGCTTTTCCATCAGGGAAGCAGAATGATATCTCTCTTGAACCAGTGCGCGAGCCACATCTTCGGGTGAGTCGAACTCCATAACACCGTCGTTTTCACTGGCACTCCGCAAATAAGCAGTCCAGGCCAGTCTTTCATCCTCCAATCTTTGCCTTTGCATGCGAGCCTCGGCCAATTCGACTTCTATAGCTTCGGCAGCGTCCACCTTTCGCTGTAGCGATCGTTTTTCTTCCTCGACAACCTCCACCGCCTTATGAATCTGACGGAGATGGGACAGCTCGGCGTGCTGTTTTGCGTTCTTAGATTCGAGCGATCTGATGTGCTGCACTTGATCCGAAAGCTCGCGACGGATGACGGCAATGGTCTCAGCATCGCCGGTTTGAGCCTTTAGGCGCAGCACATCAGCTTCTAGGTCACCTATTATCCCATCCTTTTCGCTAAGTTGCTGCTGGGCTTCGTGCAGCGACGATTCGCGGGCCTGGTTATCGGACTCCAGTTCCCGGATAACTTGACGCAGGTTCGACAGCTGAGCTTCCATGTCGTTGAATCTCTTCTGGTTCATGCGATCCCCTTCCTCCTTGGCGGCAGACAGATCTTCCAATTGGTCCTTGAGCAAGCGTGCCTCATCATCGGCTTCGCGCACCTTTCTCTCCAGCTCGAGCTTCTCTGTAGCGAAGGTCTCTTTCAGCTCTTGCAGCTCGTTTTGTATGGTCTCGTACTGTCGCTGGGCCTTGCTCTTTTCACCTTCGGCCGCCTGCTTCTGCTTGAAGTCGTCTTCGGCCTTCCGCCGTACGTCGCGCAATTCATTGTCGTGCTGCAGGGCGGTCATCTCCTTCTCCTGTTCGAAGTTTTCCATTTTGTATCGCATAGTGGCCACCTCGGCCTTGAGCTCCTCTATCCGCTTACGCTGGGTCTCGTACTCCTCTGCATCGGGGGGTGCGAGGTTCTCTTTAGAACTCTCGCGTGACGCCCTACGGGATTCACCGCCGCCCCGAACGCTCTGGCGGGAAGAGGGCCGGCCCTGTTGGTTCGCGACGGGCGCATTGTCGGATCCGGCTAGGAAGTCGTAGGTAGGCTGGGTGTTGTGAGAGGCGCGAAACGACGACACCTGTGGAGGGGCAGGGGGGCATATACGTTAGCATGGCCGATGTTCTTTGGTCGCGAGGCTGTTTATTTACTTACTCGGGATTCCCTCAGCGAGCTGTGAGGGCGCGGGAGCGCGCCGCTCCCGGTGCTTTTGCGAAATCGGCCACTCATTTAGATTTTCAGTTTCTTATGTCGATAGTATGCATGTAGGTGTATTCTTCAGCCATGCGCCTTTTCTTCGAAAGAAAAGGCCAACCAACCTACCTCTGACCTCCGGTGCCTTGGGCAGTGTAGTGTGAGACGAGATGGGAGAAGAATGTGGCTGCGACAACTAACGAACGCTTGGAGTAATTGTTTTTATTGTTTGCGGTAGGCCTGGCGATTGAACAGTTGCGAATTCCGTTTTGATTGGTTCTCTCAAATGGGGTGGGGACAAAGAAGGTTCGCTGTCACGTGGACACGCCTATTTACATGTACGTATACCTACCTAGTACGAAGTAAGTACTAGTACTAATTCTTTAATCCGTACTTAGGTAGATTAAGTACATGCCCACTGCAGTATATCCCAAATTGCGTCACATTGTCTCGAAACCGCCTAACTCCTAGGTAAGTTACTTAGTGTTAAATGCCGAACGCCGTGGCTCCGAGAACACTGAGGTCACACCCCTGAAGGTCTCACGTCAGTGCCTAGCTTGGTGGAAGCTAGTGCCAGCGCTTTTTCCCGGGGCATTCTTTCCACTCTCCATCCCAAGCTCTACCTTATACTTATCCACTCTCTTCGCCAATCCAATAATACTTCTTTCTACTTCTACTACTTTTCACCTCTACATCATAAAACCCCGTCACAACAGAGTCCAAAGGAACAACCCTCTACCGGTTGTACTTTGGACCTGGATAGCACAGGGAGCCTGCTTCAGTGCCGGGCCACATGGATTTTCTTTTGCGATCATAGCATCGCGGCTCATGCTGCCATCGACCTTTTCTAATCCCTCACTAACACCAGCTTCAACCTCGACCATCCAACCTCCTTAACTCTTGCCTCATCCTCATTCCTCTCTGGTCAGAGTCCTGAGTCCCCCGTCCCGCGACATGGCATCACGGGCGATGCCTCCTCCCATCCGCCATGCCTTGACCGTGAGAGCGTACTCTACAACCCCGCGGCCTCTTCCTCTTCTTGTACCCCACGCCCGAGGCGCAAACCCACCACGTTCACCATGTCTCCCACTCCGGATATCGAATACTGCCCGCTTCCACGTCCGTGGCTTTGCAACCGAACCCCCCAGCAGCCCCGAACCGAGGACGTCTCAAGCCCCGGGTCTGAAGGAGTCTGGGTCTGCCACAGCTTCTGCCAACTTGAACTCGCCCGGTGCAGCCGGTTCGCAACCCCCCACTCCCTCCTCGTCCTTGTCGTCTGCGGACCAGTCCGACTTCGATTGGGAGGAAAAGCCCAACTTCGATATTGAAAAGTTCACCGACCTGCCCTATGCCAACTTCGGCGTCAACCAGCATATGATCATCAACCAGGAGTTCAAGGAGGTGCTCCGTCAAGTGCTCTGGAGGTTCAGGGCCCCGATCCGGTATGCCTTTGCCTATGGTTCGGGTGTGTTCCCCCAAGGGACAGGTGGTACTGCTACTGAAGCCGAGGTCAAGGCTGTCCATCCCAAAGCCCCTATTGCTGTCCAGAAAGCCCAGGAGGGCGCTCCCAAGATGATTGACTTCATCTTTGGCGTCTCCCATACTCAGCACTGGCATTCGCTGAATCTGATGCAACATCGTGACCATTATTCTAGTCTCGGGTCCCTGGGGTCTGCTGCTGTGTCGCATGTCCAGGACAAATGGGGCGCCGGTGTATACTTCAACCCCTATGTCACCGTCGACGGAATCTTGATCAAGTATGGAGTTGTGAATCTGGATACCCTATGTCGGGATTTGAGCGAGTGGGATACGCTCTATCTCGCCGGTCGTCTGCATAAGCCGGTCAAGATCTTGCGAGACGACCCCCGCGTCCGTCTTTCTAACCAGATCAACCTGCTGTCTGCGCTGCGGACCGCTCTCTTGCTGCTGCCTTCGACATTTACCGAACAAGAACTCTATGCCACGATTGCCGGTATCAGCTACCTCGGCGATCCGCGTATGGCGTTTCCTACGGAAAACCCGAAGAAGGTTACTAACATCGTGAACCACAACATGATGAACTTCCGATGGCTTTACGCACCACTTGTTGAATCTCTTCCCAACGTCACTTTCACTGACCCGGCCTGCAACGACCCCGATTGGATTGGCAACACGCACTCTGTACTGACGCTCCAGCAAGACATGGATCCCGTCAAACGGGGTAACATGGTTCGGCGCCTTCCCAAGTCGTTCCGCTCCAAGTTGTACTTTGAATACCAGAAGAAGTTTCAAATTCCCCAGCTCGAGTTTGATGCCATGATGGAGGCGAACGAGAACGAGAACACCGGTTCCTTCAAGCGGCAGCAAGGTGGTGGTTTTGAGCAACGGATTGCGCAGGAACCGCCAGAGGACCTGAGGAAAACCATACGCGATGTCATTAGAAAGACTATCTATTGGCCTAGTACCTCCCAAAGTCTCAAGAGCTTTCTCACGGCTGGTTTTAGTCGGGGCACTCGCTACCTTGGCGAAAAGCTGTCTAAGTATCGCCAAGGCAGGAAATCAGAAGGAGATAAGGAGACATGAACTTGAACTTGACACTACCAACCCCCATGCACTACCCCTATTGTTTATATCCAACCACATGCCTTGTCGGCATGTACGTTGACAACGTGGTCTTCAATTCACTCCCGTGGGGACTGGCCCCAAGGTTTGCCAAAAAGTTCATTCAGCTTTTCCTTGTCCGATTTTCTTGTCATGGCCTGAAACTGAAAAATATTAGGATGCATACAAAGGGATGGGGCACGGCTTGGCTTCGGGTTCGGGTTCGGGTTAGATCATACGTTTAGGAGGCAAAGCGAAAACAACTGCGGTGCTCTTTTTTTGATGACCCCCTTTTCTACGTGTAAGAATGTGTAGTCATCTGCAAGGGAAAAGGGAATTGTGAGCATTTCAGAGGCTTGTTTTCTCGAGGCGCCCCGGCGGAGGTGTCGGAATAGAAATGCGAGGGACTCTGCATAGGTATTTGGCGAGCCGGCTTGTACATATGAATGATGTAAAAAGCAAAGACTATTGTGCATATGATTCAACGATCGATGTGTTGTGATGGGGAAATGTGATGTTTTGTCGTCGCTGGGGCTAAGACTTGCGTTGGTTTCGTAAGGTCCTGTGCTGGCGAACCCACCCCCTTTTCCCTTTTTACCATTGACAATATTAGCCGCATATGCACTTGACTTTACAATTATGGGAATCACATGCAGTTTATCTGACATGTTTAGGTAGGTAGTCAGAGAGAAATTCTCACCACACGGTGAGTATCAGGTGGGTGATGATAACACGAGCATTAACAAGGAGACGTAAACTTTAGTTGACTGACTACTTAAGTACCTAATCTAGGTAGGTAAGTAATTACCTAACCGCACGGACCCTCATTTGCAATCTACCCCTATTTGCAACACTAAATTTGTAAACTTTTAACATTACATACTAATTTTATTTTGCAATTTTTTAATAATAACTTGCAATTAAATGCTTTAAAATAGCTAGCTAGTTAAATTTTAATAAAAAAATAACTTAAGCTATTTATTTAATTTAAAATAACATTTTTTAACGTATAGTAACGGTTTAATACGAAATTAATTTTTTTACTTTTTTATAACGCTTTTAAAAAATAAAACTATACTGCAAAACTGTTATAAATTAATAAAGATTTTATTTACATTAAAAAATCGTTATAATAAATTAAATTTTTTATAAAAAAGTTTATAAAAAAGTTTTAATTAAAAAATATATTGCGATTTTTATAAAAAAAATATTAAAAGCAGTTAAAAATTACATTTTTTAAAAAAAAACTTAAATAAATAAATTTTTAAAGTATTATTTATTTATTTATATTAAAATTAAATATTATATAAAAACTTTACGTATTAAAACTGTAAATTTTTATAAAATTTGCAAGTTTTACGCTTTTTTTAAAAACGTTTGCAAAAAATACTAAATTATGCTTTTTAATAAATATAATATAAATAAAATTAAAATTTAAAAAAAAAATAAGCTTAAAATTATTATTAAAATTAATTATATTAAAAAAACTTACGTTATAAAGTTTAAAGCTATAAATTAAGTAATTATTTTTAAATATATTAACTTAAAAAACTATTATAATATTTTAATTATAATATATAGTAATAAACGTTTTTAAATATAGTATTTTAATAGCAAAATATTTAAATAAAAATATTTAACAATTAAAAAAAATAAATTAATTAAATTATTATAAATAAATAAATAAATTAAATTTTTTTTTTAAAATTAAGCTATAATATTAATTTAAATAAAAGCTTTTTATTTTAAACGGCTATATAACTTATATATATTTTAAATTTATATAAAAAATATATAATAATAAAATAACTTTATTATATTTATTAACTTATATAAATAACGACTTTTAATTTTTAAATATTAATATTTTTTTATCGTTAAAATTACATTATAAATAAAAACTTTATTAATATGCTTTTTATAAAATAATAGCAGTTATATATAAATAATAAATATTTAAAGTTTATATAAAAACTTATAAAAAAGCATTTATATTTTATAATATTAAGTTTAAATAAAAAAAAACAGTTTATAGCTATTAAACTTAAAAATAATTATAAAAAAAAAACATTATTTTAAACATTTTTACTTTATATGCTAAATATATTACTTTATATATTATTAAAAACAGTTTTAAAAACTTTTAAAAAAGCATAATAACTATAAAAATAGTTATAAAAAATAAAAAAAAACTAAAGTTTTATTTTTTACAGCGTACGTTATTTAATAAAAAAAGCTAACAAAACTTTAACTGTTTATTTCGTAAAAATAAACAAATTAACTGTAAAAAAAGTTTATTTATAACGTAAATTAAATTAACATATTTTTAATATATAGCAGCTAATTAAATTTAATTTAAATAGTGTGTTTTTTAATTTTATAAAAATTAAAAAAGCTTAAAAAAAGCAAAATAAACAATTAAAGCTAATAAACTTAAATAATTAATTAAAAATAAATGCTTTTTTCGAAACTTATACTTTTAAAGTTAAAAAGCGACAAAAAGCTTAAATTTAATTTTTTTTAATTTTTTTAAATTTATTTAAGCTTAAAATAGCTAGAAATGCTGTGCAATTAGTAATTTAGATGGTGTTGCAAATGGGGGTGGATTGCAGATGGGGGTCCGTGCGGTTAGGTATTACTTACCTATTTATACAGTAGAAAACGAAAGACATACATCTCACCCTCGCTCCTGGGAAAAGTGATATCTAATCTAGGTAGGTATACCTAAGCTATATAGCATTCTCTATGACAGAGATACCGCTGCCTAGGTATGTGGGTTGATGAGCTTCGAGTTTGTATAATACATAGGTAGTTGAGGTAGGTAGGTTTACCTAGATACGCTCTACACCTCACCTCGCCCGGCAAAAGAAAATAAAAATAAAAGTATCATCATGGATGCATAGTACTTAACTCCTCCCATGGCACGATCACCACCCCCCACCCCCCCCTCTCCCAGGTCCCCCCCATCCAAGCGGGGCGGGTCATTCATTCACGGGGTCTGGCTAAAGTCATAGCTATTCCCAAACCCCCTATTCAGATACCCGGCCATGACCTCCTCCCGGGGCACCCAGCGGACGGGGACGTCGAGGCCGAGCTCGCCACGGGCGTCGAGCCGCTCGAGCAGCGGCCGGACGTCGTGCGCGAGCTCGAGCCGCATCGGGTTGCGGAACCAGGCCGCGAAGTGGATCATGGCGAGCATGACGCGCACGGCGGCCGTGCGGTTCGGCATCCCCGCGTGCCACAGCCGCAGGTCGCGCACCACCAGGCTGCCCTTGCGCACCGTGGGTTGGCACGGCGCGCCCGTCGCTGTAGCCAGCCAAGACTCCCGGATCCGCCCGCTCGCGCGCTCCCCGTGCGCGCCCTCCTGCGCGGCGGCCCCCGCGCCGTGCGTGCCTAGCCACACCTCCGTCGACCCGTTCGCGGCTGTCATGTCCACCAGCGGCACGTTGACGACCAGCGCGAACGGGTGCGAGGGGTGCGCGAAGTCGGCGTCTGAGTGCACGGGCTGCCGCGCGGGCGGCGCAGCCCCCGGGAGGGGCGGCATGGCCGCGTTCGCGGAGCAGAAGGTCCATTTGGGGCGGGGGCCGAGCACGGAGGATGTGATTTGCGTTGCGATGCGGTCTGGGGGGGGGGGTTGGTTAGCCAGTTTCTGGTTAAAAAAAGGGGGGGAGAAAGGGGGGTGGAAGACGCAACTGGTAAAGACGGCAGGGTGGAAGAACTCGGCCCAGGGGGGCGCGTCCAGCTGCAGGTTCCCGAGGTTGTAGTTGAACGGGCCGTCGTCGCCGCGCGCCTGCAGCACCAGCGCGTCCTGCACCATCTTCGCGTTGAGGTGGTCGAGGTGCTCGTGCGGCACCACGTCCTCGACTACTACGAGCCCGTCCTCGTGCATGCTGCGCACCGCGAGCTCGAGGTTCCGCGCGTCCAATCGGCTGCTCTGGATCTCGGCCGCGGAGGGCCGGATCACACGGGGCATGCGTGCTGCAGCCGCCGACGAGAGGAACCGGGTCCTTCCCGTGATGCCAAGGTTCGTGGTCCTCTTGCGGAGGAGGGCTCGGCGGGCGCTGCCCAGTGGGAACTGTCCTCGGAAGACGGGAAGAGCCATGGTATTCGGGTGCTTATAGTATTCCCAATAAACACGGAGGGAAAATGAGAAGGAAAACAAGAAGAATAAAAGAGACATGTCGACGAGTCTCGACGAAACCAGCACCCTTTATAAGTCGCCCATCCTTTTTCTTGTTGTATAAACCAGGTCGATCTCGGTAAATGCGGAGCAAATCCAGACCAAACCCGAGCTTCGGGTTTCTTTTCCCTTGCTGGTTACTCCGCTGCGGTGCCCCGACAGAACAATACCTAAAACATATCTTCCGCAGACAGAGTCTTTGGTCAGATGATGTATGCACGACTATGTATGTCTTTCTACGCACCTACAAGAAGACTACCCCACGTTTAAGGGTTACCGGACTTTCGACTTTTAGAATACTACCCCTGTAGATCGTGACCGCCAGAGCGCTCCGACGGCAAACTTAGGTCAGCGTGGCTGGGCCGTGGGTGGTTCTGGCTTCCCACGAGTTCTGCAGATTTGCAATTATTTGTTGAATCGGCCATCCAGTTGCCTTCTTGGAGGCCGAGAGGTGAGCTGTTACCTCCCGACGGGCGGGTTCATGCCGAATATGTCTTGCACCTACGTTCCGCCCGGTAAGTTCACGACGTGATTTTATGTATGGGCGGCTAGGAGGAGAGGAGTTTAGGAAGTTATAGGAGAAACTTTGGAAACCTACAGAACGACATCGGTCCAAGTGCATTGACAAGAACTGCCGGCTCGTTCGAGGTGAACGCAATACCGCAGACCTCAAGGGCCAGGTGCTCTAGAACGTCCTCTTTCGTCACGGCATCAGTTGGCATGTCTCCCATCTCCATCACGGTGTTCTTGACCATCTCCAGCTGCGATGTGTTACTTGATCGCATGGCTAGTATTGTAAGCGATACGAGATAGTAGTGTTGAGTCGCAGCTGTAGGATGGTTAATCTAGTCTAAGTCCTCTAAGAAGGAGGAAATAGAAAATATTGACGCGGGGGGATTGTTTGATTTGATCATACCATGGCAATTACGAAGCATTCTCACCGACGGCAATGCTGATAGTTGCATGACGGATCCTCTTGAATAAGGTCGAAAATGTTTGGGAAGCTCCGAGAAAGAGGTGACGACAATATTCAACAGCATCTCCCACGTTGCTTCAGCGATACTCGCTGTCGTTTCTATCAGGGCATTGATGATGCGGCCTAAGACCAAGGATATCGCATTCAGATGATCAGAGTCCGACGGAAAGTGAGTCACGCCAGGGATGGAATCTAGGTCTATCTTGAGGCGGCAGTGACCAAAGAGACTGAACGTGATATCCTCTCGTAGATAGTTCCAGAACCCCGAGGCCGGAAGTCCGCCCGATGATTGAAGCGGAAGGCTGTGGTATTGGGACGCGAGGGAATAGGCCCCTCGTAGGTGTCTGTTCGGATCACCCTCCCCTGTCGTATCTTCTCAGTAGGGAAGAGTCTGGGCTGGGCGAGAGCGAGTCCGTACTGACCATCCAGTATCTCATACGATCTCAGCAAGCAGGTCGCTGCTAGTGCTATCCCCTTTTCGATCCGCGGATCGCTGGCATCGAGGTCGATGAGCAGGCGGATGCACTGTCCGTGGTACGCCTCAGCCACGTCCCTCGACGAAGGGGCCGCCGTCTTGCTCATGTGCATGGTCGATAGTGCCATGAGCGCAGTGAAGAGAAGCGGATCGTCTAGGGAGACTGCGGGGACATGGGTGCTGAATGTGGATTGTGCGTCACTGAGATCGTACCACAGCGCCACGTCGACAATGTAGTGGTGGAAGAGATCGGCTGTCTCTCGCAGTTCCAAGGCTTTGCGCGGTGCCTTGGTGGATAGGTCTGCGGCGTTGAAGGTGAGAGGAAATCGATATCAGTAGTTGCTGCTTTCTGATATAGGGGTAGTTAGGTAGGTAGTTGTGCACCTCGACCCTTGTGTTCACGTCCAGGGGTTATACGAATCTGCAGAGGTCTCTCTGACCGATCGCAGTATCGTCCTGTCTTTGCACATCTTTGGCAGATGGGATAATCCTCGTCACCTTAAGTCGAAACAGTACGTAGTTAGTATAAAAGTCTCTCCGACAGGAGACTGTCGTCTCCTTACACTTGAGCTTTCGATGTCGACATGTATTGCTATGCCCACGCAGCCCCGGATTAGACAACCTTTTGTTGGCTGGAGGCATGCAAGAGGTTATCTTACCAAGCTATGTAATGTCTTACGTATTAGTTCGTACCCTTATGAAGAAATAAAAATGATACTTGGATAGATACTCACATGCTCTTTTAAACTGTCGCGGCATGTCTTGTTACTACCAATACCGGATGTGCTGTGAAGCTCTACAGAAGTATGGGGGATGGACGGATGACACTGGGCATTTATTATTCAAAGATCTGTTTACGGATTAAATGTTTACTTGTTACATAATACAGGGAGAGTCAAATTAATGGCGCCAGATTATTCATGAAACAGTATTTTAGAGTTGTCGGGGGGGAACATCGAAATACAGAAATAATACCAGATATATCAATGTCATTTAACGTTGCTATATATATAAGTAGCTACCTAGCAAAGGCAAAGTTGGCGCTAGGTAACGCTTGAACGTTTAAGAGTCCAGTTACCTAAGTAGGTAGTTCAAATACTGCCACATATAACAGTAAATTAATTGATCCAAATTAGACATCAACTCCTATTTGAGATGTCAAAGTGCACTGCATCTGTCTGGTATTATAGGCCACAACTTTCCCCTGCTTGGCATGGCATCAATCCGATCCAACCGTTCACTTGAAGTAGCTAATTGACTTTTATAATATACCTGTACCCTCGCCCTCAACTGAGCTTCATCTTATTACATATACCTTAACCGGAATGCCTTTCAGAGTTGAGATGAGTAATAATATGACAGCTAGAGGAATAAACCTCTCAGTATATAGTTTCTTACCGCGAACTATTAGTTGGAAAGAGAATTCAGCTTCTTCGTTATACGGTTATCCCATCGCAGACTCTAGTAGAATCATGTGCCAGCCATTCAACTCGGTTATTCATTCCATGTCATTTAGATATACTTGGTTAACCTAGTTTAATATTGTGTATTAAGGTTCTTCTCGGTCTCACATCAATATCCCCTATTTCAACATAACTTATATAATCTCGCTACTACCTATACTTTAACAATTTATTTGGCGTTTGGGGGGTAGGGGAAGGGGGTACATCAAAATATCAGATACCATTAGTTAAGAGACATTTCAGGTCCCTAGAAAGCAAGATCCAGCATACAAGCAACACATCAAGCAACACATCAAGCAAATTAACCGAGGAATATATCCACTCACAACCTCAAGGGAAATCAAAAACCTGGTAAGACACTACTCATACGTGTAAAGGAAGAGGAGGCGCATAACTCGTCAAGCCGTGCATTTTACCAAGCTCCTATTCCCACACATCACCACCTAAACGTTCTCGCCCAAATCGAACGACTCCTCAAACAGAGCCACCGGGACTCCTTGGCTAGGCTTCCCCACGATTTCCGCTTCGTGCCTCTGAGCGTACCAGTCGCCCCTATACTCAAGGCGGTCGTACTTCTGCAGGATCTTCGTCACTGTACAGACATTCAGCATATCAGACCATCAAATGAGTTAAGAAGGAAGAAAGAGCAAGCGGTGCGCGAGGGAAGGGGAGAGGGAAAGGCTTCAATCTTACAGCAACACGCCATCTCGGTCAGCGCAAAGTTCTGCCCGACGCAGATGCGGGGCCCGCCGTTGAAAGGCAGATACTGCCAGGGCCTCGGGGTCCAGCTCTCCCACCGCTCCGGCGAGAAGGTCGCCGGGTCGGCGAACCTGTCGGACACGGGCGGATAGAGGTCCTCGCGCCGCTGTATGGAGAACAGGCTGTAGACCACCATGTCGCCCTTCGCCACCGCTATCGGCGGCTGCCCCGGCGCGCCCGGGAGGGTCGAGTCGGCCAGCGCCGCGCGCACGTTGTACGGCACGGCGGGGTACAGCCGCAGCGTCTCGTTGATCGTGTGCCGCAGGTACGGCATGCTCTTGAGGTCCTCGTACGTGGGCGAGCCGGTGCGGCCCACGACGCCGATGACCTCGTCGCGGAGCCGCTTGAACTTGTCCGGGTAGTGCGACAGCTCGTAGAACGCCCAGGACAGCGTCGCCGCCGTCGTGTCGCGGCCGGCGATCAGCACGGCGATGAGCTGGTCCCGCAGCACGCGGGGGTCGCGCGTGTAGCGCGCAATGCTGTGCAGGAAGGTGAAGCTCCGGTCCGAGTTGGAGATCTTTTCTAGTTCGTCTTGTGGGAGGGCTAGCGCCTGCTCGATATAGGGCATCACGAAGCGGTCGAGCGCTTTGATGTTGCGGTTGTATTGCCCGCGAGGTATCAAGGCTTCCAAGGGCCTGGGTCACCATTTTAGTAATATGTCATTAGATGATGGAGTAGACCGTAGCAATACTCACCCGACGATGGTCAAGACCATCTGAAATTGTTGTACTTCTTTGAAAGCCTTGGAGAATTCGTTCTGTGGGCTACAAGGGGTTAGTTTCGTTTAAACCCAGGGTGGCCTTACCAACTTATTCAAGCTATTCACGTTTGCCCCGAGCAGGAAATCTGTTGTAATATCCAAAGTCATCCGGTAAAGCAGATCCATGATATCCACTGTTTGTCCCGACGGCGGCAGCTTGGCCATGAGAGTTTTGGTCCCCTCGCCAAACGTTGCTAAGTCGCTAACTCGTTCCTTGACAAACATAGGTCGAATAAGGGCACGACTATCGTGCCACAGGCGGCCGTCAGTAGCGAAGATGCTATCCCCTAGAAAGGGCCTCCAGAGGCGATGAAACCTGGGTCCCTTGCCAAAATCGCTAAAATGCCCTGCTAGGATCGTTTTGACCTGTTCGGGGTCTCTTGTAAGGATACATCTCGAGCGTGGTCTCAAGTGAACTTCCACGCAATTTGGGCTCTCTGCGGTGCCCCGGGTATCAAATAAGCTGTTAAAGTGTGCAAGAAAATCGTTCTTCCGGTGTGCTTCCCTAGTCTTGAAGATGAAGGTGGCGGCTGTAGAGGTGTGCTAAGTCAGATGAACCCCTGAGGGGCAGATGTTGAACTGGGAAATACTCACCTGAAAGGGGATTGCTGACGAGGCTAGGAGCTTTTACCCCTGGTATCTTCCGGACATGCAAGTTATGCTGAATTCTTTCAAAGACATATAGTGATATGGTGCAAAATACTAAAAATACACCGATCACCACAAGGTTCCCAAAGATCATCTGGGCCAACATGGTAGCTTATGGGGTTGAGATTTGGATCTGAAGATATCTTTGAAATATTCGCAATGCCTGAGTTGAGGTATAGGAAAAACAGGAGATCAGTTGCGTACTTATATCTATTCTAGGTACGGAACAGAAAATCACTAATGTAATAACTTTGACACTTCAGCTCAGTAATTCTGTATACGGGAATAACCTTTCTCGTGTGTTGCTTTGGTTTTGTCCTATGGGACTTCGTTGCATTTTCCCCCGTGTGCTATGTTTCCGAGATAAGCCATCACATTCCCCACTGATGGTGAACCTAAATGCAAGCCCCTTTTAATAGGGACAGAAAGAGTCGGGATAGTTTCCCTGCAAGATATTGAAGAAGAAACATACGATAGCTTGGGAAAAGTGAACCATCACGACAACCACATTTTCCTTGTGATAAGTATGCTTTTAGTGTCAAGGCCATGGGCTTGTGACATTGCATCATGATGCCAGTTCAGGAGTCAAGTAGCCGATCTTTTCAACGAGATAAGCATCCGCTCTAACTGCCGGCACGTAGGGTCGATGTCGATACTATAGTACATATGTATGTATTATGGATGGATTATGGGTTTATGGCTCTTCACTACATCTATTTGAACCGTTTTCATGTAATGCAGATTCAGATTCAAACTACAAAGTGTCGTGTTCGTAAAATAATGTAAGTATGCCTTGTAATAGCTACACAAACTTGATCTGGATGGTTCATATTCAACGGATGCCGAGGATTGTAGGATGTATGATATCAAGTTATACCCTATGTTCCTGTAGATAATATGAGCATCTTCTCTTAAGAAAGCTGAAGTTTATACAGCTACGGACAGCTTGGGAGGTATACCGTACGGAAGGTGCTAAGGCACCGTAAGGGGTACAAAAGGCTCAGCTTGGGGGGCCAGTAACTTAGTTCCCCATCATTCTTACAACAATCACACTCGTTTTCTCGGACTACAGTATGGCCAAGGTGTGATGTTCCTAGGCTGATAATGGGTCCTGAATCCACGTCTATCCACATTACGAAGATTTGAAGATTAGCACCCGTGGCAACCGGAATACAGCTTCTGCCATCTCAAAGTTTACTTTGCACGTCACGACTCTGTCCTGCTGAAACCTTTAATACACTGGTTAGGAAACCCCTAGTTTTCTTGGACTATCGGCATGAGCTAGACCTATGGGATCTATTCCCATAAAGTAATCGTACAGGGCTATGATCCAAGACAGAAAGTTTGAAACATTAGAAAACGACATCTCCGGATATATTAATGCAGTAGAACTTAGGGTTAGTTACCCCACTGGACACGGTCCTAGATATTATACAGCGTCCGTTACACATACATATCACGGCCTTGGCCCGCCTACCAACCATAAGTATAGCACATGCCATCCTCTCACACTTTATTCAACATCGTAGGATAAGATAATAGTCAACTAACTGCCTAGATAGGTATTCCTGTAATGCTGTCTATCCGCGAAACCTAGCAAGTAATTTCACTTTCTACTGTGAGGTCACTGTCGAAATGACGATTCGGCCTTCTTGTTAGACGTCAAGGGACTGATATGGAGAGCGGGGCACTCAACATCTCGACACCGGTCTCTATTAGCTATATTTGGCGCCTTGGAGAATTCTCCAAGGTCGGCCTATATACTACGGATTCTCGAGACTACGGATTCTCGAGACTACGGATTCGCGAGACTACAGATTCTCGAGACTACGGATTCGCGAGACTACGGATTCGCGAGACTACAAATTCACAAAACTACGGATTCACGAGACTACGAATTCACGAAACTACGGACGGATATATCATGCCCGGATCCGGACAGTTGGAAGGGGACAGTCCGAGAGTAATTTCCGGTTCTAGTGAAAGTATCCTCAGAAGAATTAGGTCTTGCATCCATTCGCGAGTCCAGGACGACAATAATAAATTCCCATTCACGTGGTTTAGCTCCAAGCCATTACAGCCCGATTCCCAGCCTGCTTTACTTCCCGTTAAACTTTGAAGCGTGTGTTCTATATCGTTCCTTTCCCGACCCGGGAGACTCTAGCCCGCCACGCTAGGACGGATATTTGGTAGAGCTTGTTCATATATTTAGGCAAAAGCGAACGCTAACAGCCTTTTTGGAAACTAGTCCGTATATAGGTAGATACTTAATAGTATCTCTCAACAACATATGCGCACGGGCATGTTGTACGTCACCTAACATTGCGGCTTCAGCTCCCAAGGACAAGACTAGTTACCAATGTAAATTTCTTGGATACGGAGTGTCTATTGCTCAATTTTGGGGGAGAAGGTTTGAAGTCTAGGATTGCAGTGTGGCTTGTTATATGGATTCATGGGGAATCTAGGTAGTGGAGAATATTAGAATATATCATTTCCGGGTTGTCTATAACGTTGAAAGGGCAGAAACTTTTGCTTGGGGTACCATATACGATGGTGGTCTCGATCTTGTAACCCTGAAGGTTAAGGGGTTGATGGTCGTGGAAGCCAATATCTACCTATATTAAACCAATAGTTCTATAAATAATTCATGCGTAGCCCTAAGTAACTTCGTACTTCGATATTAGAAGGTCTAGCATATACGGCTTCTTTTTCAAAGACCAGGTCAGTCTGAAGCAGTCTTTAGCGTTTGTATTGGTCATCACATACATACATATATATCATGTTAATGCTAGCATGCATTAGTGGTATCGCTTCTGCTTTATTTAATAAGTTGGATAACCGCTTGACCAACTTCATCATGGCGCTGCGGTACAATACGCCTCTGAATGCAACTCTGCCGGACTTGAAAGTACGCCAACAACGTTAGTGAAGGCCCATCTGATGTGGTCATCGCCGCCGGGCTGGTCAGGTCTAAGTTCAGAAAGATTCATAGCATCCCTTCGGACTAAAGCCTAGCCTTAGGAATCTCTCTCATGACTTTCTGTGCCTTCTCTCCACATTATGCCGCTAAATGGACCTTTACATTCTTTGGGGGTAAAGTCCGTACCGCTTCTTTATTCCCGAGGAGTTACCTATGCCCCATTTTGCGTTCCTCTGGGAGCCACGCTGCAAATACTGCCAGATTCTACTTTCTGATACATTCAAAATATTATAATGTCTCCAGCGAAACAAGACGAGGTAGGTTAGATTATTCTGCACTAATAGCAGCTACAAAATTGCTAAATGATACAACAACAACAACAACAACAACAACAACAACAACAACAACAACAACAACAACAACAACAACAACAACAACAACAACAACAACAACAACAACAACAACAACATCTAATAAACTGTTAAGTGTCACAGTCCCATCTGCCAGCCTTACCACTTGGCATCAGCTGACTAGATGTACCTGTGTACGTTACGCATTGACCACCTATTTGTCCACTAGGAAACCAGAGTACTTATATTTCCTAACATTTACTGTAGCGTGTGAGGAACCTTTCTTTTCTTCCTTACGCAATTCTTTTTCATACACAATACAGAGATTACTTGAGCCTTCGTGCCTTGGATTTATTGTGGGATCGTGACATTAAGGCAGTTGACGATTGATAAGAAACTGTCTACTTATGTATATAACTTCACGTAAGACAAGATTTGAAATGAGTAGTCCGTTATTCCAAAGTGTGTAATCCTCCACGTTAGGGCGCCGACTCCATTATCGTAGGATCCAAATGGGCTCTGGTAACCTAGAGGCTCATAGACTGTATTGGGGAGTACTGCAACGGTCTCACCACAACGTCATGACTATGAAGTAATCTCACACAACCATGATAATCCACGAGAGAGGTGGAAGCAGACTTCTGCGATATTAACACCTCTTTTTGATATGGTCAGGTTGCTTGGACATTCTTGGACGAGAAACACCTAAATAGTCATAGGAGACAAAGGTAGGTCAGTTACCCGTTGTTACCATCTGGGTATACCAGTTGACTACAGTGGCACGTCTATAAGTGGCACAGGCCTATTGGCCTGGGAAGACAGGAAATTTAATCAGAATAGTATGTATGAGGGTAAACTGGCTACAGCTGGCTGCTAGCTAAAGGAGGGCGATATATGTATACCTTTGCGGAACTGGTATTACGTAGTTCCGTAACAATAGGTAACCTAGAAACACCATGATGAACTACGATGTGGCGTTTATAGTGAACTTTCACAACTTGAATTCTGTAAGTGAGCCACCGGTGTGACGAAAGTAGCCAATATTATCTGTTGCATCCGAGCAACTGGGCGCAAGCACCTCTTGTGTGGAACTTAAACTTGTTACATCGATGAACATTGTCAGCTTACGAGCTGAATGCTGTGTATACGCAGCAGCGATGCGTAAGCTCTAACTCGCACCTATAACCAATCATCGGCCGGTGATACCCAGTCAACAAGTCACAAGGACATCTAGGTAGCGGCTCAGACTGATCCCTACTTTCATACCATTGGATACAAAAACAGTACGAAGTGATTTCACTACATAAGCGATATACGGGATTGCTTGGGCAGGTTATACATCTACAGAGTTCGGGGTAGAATTTATGGTAATACCTTTGCGCGAGAATGCTCCCATTACGCTCACCCTCAACGTAATTCAGTGCTTGTAGTTATTCGTATGGTAATACATGATCTACTATGTACCAAGGTTCGCTACAATTAATTCAAAAAAGCCACACAATGGCCTAGGATGAAAAGGCAATGATATATACCCCACGTAGTGTAGTTGAGCTTTGAGTATTACATGCCTGCCTACCTAGGTACGTAAGTATTAGATACTTGTAAGATGCCAAGAGAGCAAAAGCAGAAACAGTTCCATCATTGCTGTTTGAATGAACACTATATAAATTTCATGTTATACCAAGCCTGCTTAGTATATGATACAAAAGCCACTCGGAAGAAGGCCTAGAAAATAATGCCTCATTGCGTATTGAAAAAGCCCATCTCTTTTCTCACATTTTATTGCCAGCACTATACGCCATAGAAATTGACAGCATTGACACCATAGTAGATCACCTGCAGTGTGACATATCATGGTGCAACCCCCCCCCCCCCCCCCAACGTAAGGGAGAAGCATTAGCAAAAGGATATCAGAGTAACATGTCTAAAAACATATATGAGGTACGATCTATACACCATGATTCAATATTATAAATGATCCTGCTCTTTGTTGTGAGATATTGATAACATTTGCCTTGCAACATAGGAACTAACCAATAGCAGAAATGCATTACTCTAGGTTAGGTCGTTTTAATTCAGCTATTGGATTCATTTTTCATCTAATGGTGATATCCTACCCTTTCTGCAACTATCCAACAATTCATATTAGCAGTTAAACCATTTGTAACCCCTTTCGTTGACCCTGAGCTATTAATTATAGTTCAGTATTTGAACTTCAGGGATGAAACTAACAAATCGGTAAAAAGTAGAACTAGAACAATCATGACGGTCTTTAATGACAAACTAAAAAAGCAGCAGTAAATATCACGTATATGTATGGAAGTTATTATTATGCCACACAACGTAGAAACAAGGAGATATAAGCCAGAGGATTGCTTTTCATAGTTACAGGCACACTAGCAAAGCCATACCCGAGCGGTTATGGTAGGCAGCTATAGACTGAGTCATATTATAACACATATTCCATTAAAAATGGCAATGATGTCCTAGATGGTGGCATAGCCTGCTTAGTGATATCTGATCGTCCAATCACTCCAGATTTTAATAGCCTTTACGGATGTCAAGATCGAAGCTGATGGAAACACCGTTGCACCCCGTCGGACACTTCCGTAGGAACATCTAAGTCCTATCAGTGCTGCTTAATACGAATTGATATGTGTGTCGTATGCTGTATCTCTCAGAGGGCCTTGCTACCATACACTAGGACGCACACATGTAAGCCACATGAGTGACCATGGCGTATCAGAAAGCAGCATGTGCAAGCCTTGCCGGACGAAGGAGGTGGCGGTCAGCGAAGTTTCACCAGATCTTTCGGTCCTTCCGTCTCATGGTGAATGGGGTGAGCCGATAGAAACCAATAAGTAGAGTAGTGGTCCCCGGCTTTGTTGAGGGACAAACCGCCCTAGAATCTGTAGATCAGGAGAAACCATGGCGACTATCAGCGGAATAAGTGGCAACCAATACGTCCCGGGGAGCAAGGAATTCGACAGCATTAAGTACCAATATGCCACCTCTACCTACGGTGTTGAACGGGACCTTAACCCCGGTCTGATAGTACAGCCAAAGACAAAGGAAGATATCGTCCTGGCCTTAAAGTATGCCAAGGAGAGGAAGATTGCCGTCGCCATCAAGACTGGTGGCCATCAGTACAGTGGCGCGTCCTCGACGAGTGCCCCTAATATCCAATTAGACCTCGAGGAGTCCTTCAGGGGCCCGGATGACCGGACTATTTTCCAAAAAGATGGCAAAGCGTACGCTCGTACCAGCGTGAGCTGGAGTCTGGGAGAGTTCAACGCTTGGCTTACAGAGAATAAGCTATTTGTTCCTCATGGCCAATGCACCGAGGTCCACGTGGGAGGGCATGTGCAGACTGGAGGTAAGTAAATTAATCTCCTATAATATTATATGTTCTACTTGGTCCCACTCGTACGACTTTCATAGTAGAACTCATTTGAAATATATTCACCTTTTGGTATCCAGTTACAAGTACGATAGAGTAGCCGTACCTAATGCTAACGGGATCTTCTAGGCTATGGACAGCTCGCCCGCAGCTTCGGCCTATTTGGAGACCACGTTCTATCCCTAGAGATTGTGGACACGGATGGAAACTTCAAGGAGGTGACCAAGACAACTGACCCAGACCTCTTCTGGGCGCTCCTCGGGGGCAGTCCAGGTAATCTCGGCGTCATAACCCACTTCACTCTCCAGGTGCACCGGGATCAGGACTACAACGGATCTCGAGGCATGAAGGCGTTGTACTTCTACGACACGGAGACGCTCAAGCGACTGGTTGATATCCTAGTCGAGATGTCCGACAACGACGACTTCCCTCGCAACTACGACCTCTGCATCAGCGTGCTCAGCTCGAGCTTCCCGCTCCTGGACCTCTGGCCCGGGCTCGACGAGGTCATGGCCAGGCGCCACCCGGAACTGTACGGCGAGAACGGCATACCGTTCTGGCCGCGCGTCATCATCGTGTACGCGCAGTGGGTTCCGTTCTCGAGCGGGGACCGGTGCGACATGTCGTGGTTCGACCGGATCAAGGAGGGCTCGGACTGGATCCTGGGCGACAGCGACGTGGAGGAGAAGCCCATGTCGCAGCTGACGGGGGACTGGATCTTCCGCAACGTGCGGGAGTTCGAGCACCCGTACGTGAAGCGGACGTACGCGACGAGCTCGCGGACGCTCGGGCGCGACGGGTGGGCGGACTGGGTGGTCGGGCGCATCGACGCCGTCGTGCGGCCCGAGCACAACCGCTGCTGGCTGTCGGCGCAGCTGCAGTGCTTCGGCGGCCGCCACTCCATGTTCGCGCGCAACGCGGGCAACGGCACGGCCTTCAGCTGGCGCGACACGCGCCTCGGCTGCACCATGGACTGCTTCCACACGCCCGAGGCCAAGGCCCGCGCCGAGGACTGGCAGAAGGTCAACGACGCGGAGGCCATCGGCCCGGCCGGCGTCTTCTCGAAGCAGGACCGCCGCGTGCTGTGGGGGTCGTACGGAGACTGGGACCTGGACGCCGTGTGGCACTGCTACTACGAGGACCGCGAGAAGTACGACAAGCTGCGGAGGATCAGGAAGGCGGCCGACCCGTACGGCATCTTCACGCCGAACCCGTTCTGTGTGAAGCGCGCGGACTGACCCCTTGACAGACATAGCTACTAGGTTAGGAAAATACATCTTAGTCTTATTATAGAGCTGTGTACATGGTGCGATGTAAAAAGGGGTGTCAGTTTTAACATTCGATGAGCTGCTAGGTAGGTAGTGTTCGGAGGTGAGGCTTTTCTCTGCTGTCTCATGCAATATAAAAGCATTCACAGAATTTGTCGAGCACATATTGAGCTATATACAAAGTTGTATACGATCAGAGAGTTTCCATCGAAATAAAATATGATATAACTACCTACTATGCACTTTACTACGTTAGCCCCTATCCCGAAGACCACATCCCAACCACGACCTGATCTCCGAGTCCTCCTTCTCCTTGACGGCGGTGGGCCCCTACCACCTATCCCACGTCTCGAGAGAGTCCCAGTACAGGTATCCCGTGGTGTTGAAGGCCCAGTAGGCGCCCGGTCGTCCGTCCTGTGCTAGCCCCTTTTCTCTTGTCTGTATGTGTAGGTACTTAGGTACTCAGGACCATGTGGTGGGTTAGGTGAACCCAAGTGGGTCTATGGTATAGGTAGGGGTTTCAGTTCGGTTTAGGTTATCAGGCAATATTCAATTAAACGATGAGATAATGTTATTTAATTACATAACCTAAAGCTTTCAACGCGTCCCTAGGTACTTATTACCTAGTCGCGTGTCTAGCTCCCTTTCCTCTACTTATGCTTCAACATTTATTCAGGTCCATCAAATATATCAATGTCCACTTCCACACGCCGTTTATCTATAAGCAACGGCCATTCCTAAATTCCTAAAGTGGCCTCTAATTTGACCTAAGGCACAGCCATGGCAGTTTCTTACCTGGGTGCACAACGTCTCCAACTCCGGTGACAAGTCTTAAAGTTAGACGATCAACATTCTGAGCCAAGTCGCAAATCCACAATGGAAGAGGCCACACGGCAGCATTTCTTTCATCACGGTGAAGAGGTAAGCTACCACAAAACTGCAACCTGCTAAACAAATCTCACATGAATAAATGATTACTAGGGTCGCGAGGATGAGAAGCGCGACTGCCACTTCTGCCAGATCCGCTCTTTTGCGACGCACTCGCAATATCCCGTCACTATCGTCAACACAGAAGACGATGCTGTGCTCCGTCCCAGCTTTCGCTTCATGGATAGCTCGGTCCGCGGAAAAGGCGTGGAACCAACTAGGGCGGAGTTCCTAACCGGCTGCGAATGCACCGATGGAGAGGACTGCCAGTACGACACCTGCAACTGTCTGCAGGATGTCGAGGACGACAGTTCTGATGACGAGGGCACCGCCGACTCGAACGGGATGCCCTACCGCAAGAGAGTCTATGCCTATCACGCGCATGGTGCCAAAGCCGGGCATCTGCGGTCCAAGGTCCTCACCTCCCGGAACCCCATCTACGAGTGCCACGAAAGCTGCGCATGTGGCAAGGACTGCCCCAACCGCGTGGTGGAGAGAGGTCGCAAGGTGCCCCTGCAGATTTTCCGGACCGCGAACCGGGGGTGGGGCGTGAGGAGCACGGTAGACATCAAGAAGGGCCAGTTCGTGGACAAGTACATGGGGGAGATCATCACGGCCGAGGAGGCTAACCGCCGCCGGGCCAAGTCGCACATCGCGCAGCGCAAGGACGTGTACCTGTTCGCGCTCGACAAGTTCTCCGACCCCGACTCGCTCGACGAGCGTCTCCAGGGACCGCCGCTGGAGGTGGACGGCGAGTTCATGTCCGGGCCGACCCGGTTTGTCAACCACTCCTGCGAGCCGAACCTGCGCATCTTCGCCCGCGTGGGCGACCACGCCGATAAGCACCTCCACGACCTGGCGCTCTTTGCCATCCGGGACATACCCAGGGGCGAGGAGCTCACGTTCGACTACGTGGACGGCGTGGACGACTCGGAGAACGATGCGCTGGACCCGGAGAAGCATAAGGACATGACGCGCTGCTTGTGCGGGAGTAAAAGCTGCAGAGGGTATCTGTGGTAACCTAGGTTAGGTAGGTGGATAGGTATCTAGCCTACGATATTGTGCCAAAGTGCCCGATCGGGGGCCGTCAGAGATGAGACGATGGGGGGTAAGCAAAAGGCCCGGGCATTAAGTACGTACTTAAGGAAGGAGGATGCTCGGCGCTGGCGTGGCGCATGCGTTTGTAAATACCCGATGTCGCCGATGATGTGGAGGAGCTCCGGATGTAGGTAGTCAGGGTATTGGCATCTGATCAGATGAGTTGTTGCGGAATCTGTTGTGTCTCATAGGTAGGGTCACGATCACGGTCACAGTCACAGTGACAGTGTCACTGGTCATTTCCAAGGAAGGATAGTCCGTATTTTGTTTTTCTTTTTCTTCCCCTTTATCAACTTGCCCTTGTGATAATTATGGCATCGTGCATTCATTATATTGTGTGATGAACTAACTTAAGTATGTAGCTCATATACCTACAGATATGACACAGTACTTAGGACACTGGAATTATAGCATGGACATAGGTACCTTATGCTGTGTATCATTGCACTAACATTAATTTAGGTTAGGTAAGTACTTACTTAGGTATTTTGGTATCTAAGGTTAGGTCCTTTCTCTGATTTGGAATGACGCTATTTTTATTTTGCAGCTGGGAACTGCTCAGGAAAGCACACTAAGGGTCTTGGCACTTGCTCATCCTAGCTTCTCTGCAATCGTAAGACGCAAAGTGATAGGCTGGGCTGGGCGACTTTCTCCAGTTCTCCAGTTTCTCCAACCTTCAACCTTCGACCTTCAACTTCGGAACTAACATCACAAGCAGGAGGGAAGGAAATAAAGCAAGAAACAGTCCCGTCTACTACACACCACCCAGCACCTCGAGGGAGATTAAATCCCGGCCCGCCCAGCAGACGGGAGTCTGTCGCCTGGTTTTTCTGGTTTTGTTGGTTTTGTCGAGACGATCCGATCTGAATATGCGGTCTTGCGTCCTGCGACTGTAGCCACGTCAATAGTCCTTTTCCCCCAAAAGCAATGGTTGGTTTTTTCTGCCCCTCTGCACCCACCCTTGGCATTGGACTTCTCTCCGCTGACTACTGGACCTGCCATCGTAGGGCTGCTGCTTCTCGAGTCCCTCGGGCTCCAATGCGCCCTACTCGGACGGCGCACCCTCGCCCTCTGCGCGCGCCATCAACTCGCCTCCGCGCCAGCCCTCGGTCACCGACGAGAGCACGCCCGCCACCAGGGCCACCTCTCATCGCCCAGAGTCGCCCACCCAGGCGCATAGGCATCGGACCGGCCACCATCGCCAGCCGCTCGCGCAACACATAGACAAGCCCCTACGACGTCACGAATGGGTAGCCCGCGACCGGGCCTGGACACGCACTGACCTCGACACGGAGCGGGCCGACTTCTTCGACACGAGAGTCACGGGCCGGCCTGAAGTGTGGCAGGTTATTCGGGCTGCTCTCGAGGTCCTATGGGAAGCCGACGCCAGCAGGGCCACTAGCAGCCAAACCCCCAGCGACCAGGATGGTGCAGAGGCTCTCGCCACGGCCCAGAGTATTCTGAGAGCCGCTGAAGTTACTCTACCTACCGGCAACCTGTCGAATGGAGTCTACGATGCTTTGGGTAACTACTATGCTCTGCCTGAATGGATTGTATGTGACCCGTCAAATGTGGCCGAGGATAGCGGTACTCGAGCCGGTAGCGCAGCTGCAAATCATAAAGGCGAAGAGGACCTGGCCGGCGAGGAGGACCATGTGGAAGAGGTGGACGAGGACGAGGCGTTGCGGCGCAGGGAAGAAAAGGGCAAGGGCGTGGTCGACATCAAGAACCTGGTCAAAGTGCGCGCGAGACTGAGTGAGAATTATCCCGACGTCGTTGTCAGCCTGGGATCCGATGAGACAGTGAGGAGCATGACGAGGAAGATCGAGGAAGAATCAGGGGTACGTGCACCGCAACCATTCATTTGCGTGATCTCGCTTTTTCCCGAAATCAAGGCTGTTGACTTACACTTTCCCAGTTACCATCGACGAAGCGCGTCCGTGTGGCCTACATGGGCAAGATTCTGAAGGAAAACACATCCTTACAAAGCCAGGGTTGGAAAAAGGGCCACGTTGTGAATGCTCTTGTGTTCAACCGGTAGCAACAGTTGCCAGCACCAGGCTCGCCTCCGCTTCTACCTCTGCCCTTCTCCAGGCTTGGCTCGACGTCTTCGCAGCTTTCCGGCTTATCGCGCAGCAGTATTAGTAGTAGTAGCAGCAGCAGCTTGTGCGAGACGCAAAGTATCGGTGTCGGTGCTCACCGCGCAATACAACGTCTCGTCTCGGCACCATGCTACTAGGTGGCCAGGCGCCTTGCCAATTCTCTAGGGTCTTTCCGGATCTTAGGTCTTGGTGTGGCTTTCTTCACTACGGCTCTCCGGCCCTTGCCTCCTCTTCTTTCCCAAAATGCACATGAAGCCGGTTTTCGTTCGAATAGAACGCCGGCGTCCATCAGTCATTCCGCCCCTCCTTTTCAATAACATTAATCTATAATCACTATTGGTCTTTTTTTAGGCGGGTTACCTGTCTTTCTTTTTTCTTTTTTTCTTTTTCTCTAAACAATACCCCCCATTTGTTTTCTTCAACTTTTTTTACCCCCTTGATTCTTTTCTTTTGGCGAAAAGAGCATCGAGTACAGGAGTTTTCGGTCTTGTATGAGGAAGGGAGAAATGCAAAGGTTATGGCAACCGAACTTCCACGAAGTTGGCTATGTTAGGTACTCGGTCCGTTACTATTGTGTATCTGTGGCAAAGAAGAAAAGAGATGGACGGATGGATGTTTAATGACCAGATTGTTTTTTATGAATACGGGACTACGAAATAGTTAAATACCTACCTACGACCTACCTGCCTACCTACTCACTCACCACCACCACCCTCGATACGAATGCAAGCCGATATTACGGCCGCCATTTTAGTCTCGCTCCTGCTCCTTGCGAGCTTGTCTCCGACCGTATAAGGGAATGCGTTTGGCGTTATATTGTGTTTTACAAGAGTCTGTCTTGATTCGTACCGCAGAATATTCAACGAAAGAGTGGGTTGGTATACTACCTAGACTACCAATGAATGTGCCGGGCCGCCCTCATGCCCTACAGCGAGTCTACTAACGATAAATACTAAAGTCACCCGGTACCCAAACTGCTGGGGTGGGTGATGAAATATTTGAAGCTGAGCAGGGTGAGAGGTCAATGTTATACTTACCCACTAATCCAGCATACTAAGTAGTTGTGACCATCTCATGTACACATCAATGTATGTAAGGCATGTGATAGGGACATATCAGTGTATCTAGTGTACTTAATAAGTGTGCAGTGGACTATGTACTTACCTAAAGATCCAGGGGAAAAGTGGCGGGGGAAACTATAAAAGAATTGCGGGGCAGGCTACCTAGGAACCTTATGTAGGTAGGTAGATACGCTAGGTAGGTACGGAACCGATTCCGCATCTCTCATCACTGCGGGGCCAATTTTTTTTTCTTTACTTTTCTTTTATCATCATCTTTTGCGCCGTTCGATAAGTAACTTGAGTAGAGCCCATTTTTCACCAATTGAACGGGGGAAAACGACGAGCTTCGACACAGAGACTACACATTGACTACCCTGGCAAGAATAAGTTTCAACAGATCTGGGTTGGGCTCTTTTCCCAAGCACACCCGAGCTCCTTCTCCTCCCGTCCCATCCATCCTCCATCCGAGAGCCTCTCCTGCTTCCTCACCACCACCACCAACATCATGGCCGCCAACGATGACACGGCGAGCATGCCTTTTATAAAAAACCTCGCCTCGAGCGGTTAGTCCTTTCTCTCACTCTCTCTTCCCTCAGGCCCCCTTCCCCTCCCCCCTTTCCACCACCCCTCCTCCCATTTCCTCTCTTTTTTTTCTCTCGCTCACTTCCTTTTCGCCAAAAACGAAACACAGACCGCAAGATCCGCGACTCTGCGCTCTCGACCCTACGCGCCTTCCTCTCGGGCTCGCGGCGGCAGCTGAGCACGACCGACAACCTGAAGCTGTGGAAGGGGCTGTTCTACAGCCTGTGGATGTGCGACCGCGCGCTGCCGCAGCAGCAGCTGTGCGCCGACCTGGCGGGGCTCACGCGCGCCCTGCCCGACGAGGCCGCCGTGGCGCCCTGGCTCGCCGCCTTCTGGGCTACGGTCGCGCGCGAGTGGACCACCGGCATCGACGTCCTGCGCATGGAGAAGTTCCTGCTGCTCGTGCGGCGCGTGTTCGCCGCCAGCCTGGAGTGGGTGCTGCTGCAGCCCGGGGGTGGTAGTAGTAGTAGCCGTGGTCATAGTGGGGGACGGGAACCGGGAGGGAAGAAGAACAAGAATAATAATTATAATGATAATAATAAGAGTGGGGAAAGAAATGGGAATAAGAAACGGGATGCTGCTACGGGTAGTAGGAACGGGAACGAGGAGGCGTTCGACAGGGCGGGCGCAATGCTCGACGTCTTCGCCGACTGGCCGCTCGAGCGCACCGGCGACTTGGCCAAGGTGCCCGTGGGCCTGCGGCTGCACGTCCTAGACATATGGGTTGACGAGGCGGAGAAGCTGGGCCTGCTGGAAACGGACGATGATGACGCTAGCGAAGACGACGATGAACAAGACGGAGAGGAGGAGAAGGAGAAGAAGCGCGAGTTCCTCGGCCGGATACGCGAGCTCGTCGAGGTGCAGACGAAGTCCGCCTGCAAGCCCGTGCGCGCCCGGGCTAAGGAGTCCCTCGCCGACGAGAGGCTGCCGTGGAACAGATCCGACGAGGAGGATGGCGGCGACGGGGACGTCGAGATGACGACGACGACGACGACCGTGGGCGGCGGCGGCGCGCCCGGGGATAGTTGGGACGGCTTCGAAGACTGAAATCTACCTAAGGTTACTTAATTCTCATCGCAAACAAAAACCGTTGAAGTGGATTGATTCCCCGATAAAATTCAAGATACCTACCTCGGTAGATAAAAACAACTGCCTACCTACTTACCTAGATCGACTCGACCGTCCCCTCCTCTGTCCTTTTAACTTTTCGGCGGATTAAACAAAACCAAAAAATTGGAGTTTAGGGCGGTGTCTTTTTTGTTTTCCTCGTTAGAGAGAAAGAGGGAAGAGAGGAATATAGGTTACTTACGTACCTATGTAGTATTGATATATCCCAAGACCCCCCCCCCCCCCCCCCCAGGTTTCTCTCCACGATCAAGGGTTAGGTAACCTACATAGTTGAGTACCTAGGTAGGTAGGGTAATTAAGAATCTACCAAAATAAAAAAAATTTACACTTTGAGGAGAGACATGAACTAAGTCAGGTACTTACTTATTCGAAGTAAAATCATCATTGGAAATTTACATTCTTTGCCTCCCCCCCCCCCCACCTTCTCTCTCTCTCTATTTATCGGGCAATTACCTAAGTATAGGTATTTTATATATATACCTATGTTAGTTATTGGTATCTATCTATGTATGTACGAATGAATGAATGGCATACACAGGCAAAGAGAACAGCAATAGCAAAAATACATATAGGTAGGTACCTAGACAGTAAGTAAGTAATTACTTCAATTGCTCGTTCCGCTCGTCTGCTCGCTTGATTTTCCTTTCCGTCTCGGGCTTATTATAACTACTTAATCTACCACCTCCATCCATCTATCCATCTATCTAACGTATCCGCCTCCCCCCCTTTCCGTCTCCCCTCCTCCTTCCTCCCTCATTGATATCTCAACCTTGCTGCATATAAATGCTTTGAATAATGGGTATCTCTCGCCTCTCGCAACTCTTCTGTTCCACTCCACTTCACTCCATGATTATTTTACACATACCAATTTACTAACAACTTATTCACCATAGAAATAAGAAGAAAGAAAGAAAAAAAACATTAACCCGCTATCCCTCCTCCGCCCTAACAATTCACTTTTCGTATCCATCCCCCTCCCCTCACCCTTTTCCTCTTCCCCTTTCTCTTCCTTCCCTACGTATTCTCCCACCCCAGCGGCCCGGGCGCTTCGTACCGTCCCGCCTTGGATATGACAGTGCCGAGCCCCGGGTGGACCTCGACCTGAAAGGGCTCGAAGGGGACATGCTCGCCGTCGATGCTGATGTAGCCGTGCTTCTGGTTGCGGGGCGTGAAGCGGTACGCGACCACCTTGCGGTACGACACGAGCGGGTTGTCGAAGAACCGGCCGCTCTCGACCGACGTCATGAGATCGACGTACTTCATCGCCGAGATGTCGCCGTCGTTGACTACTACGTCCATGAGCCCGTCGTTGGCGCACGCCGCTGTGAAGAAGTTGACGTCGGGCGCCATCCACGCCATCTACATTCCATTATGTCAGCAAGGCGTTCTTCCGAGAAAGCCTATAAATGGAAAAGAAAAGAGAAGAGAAGAGATCTATGTATTGGCTTACATTTCCACAGTAGAAATTCCCGAGCTTGTCGAACGATCCAGACTCCCAGTCATCCGGGACCTTATCGTTAACCGTGCCGAACCGCAACGGCGGCAGGCCGTCCCCTCCGGCACCGGTTTCGCTAGTCCCCGTAGACTCATCCGCGAGACTACTGTTACTTTCCTTGCGCTCGCGGGAGCCGTCCATCTCCCGGTCGCGCCGGTAGTGAGCCTTGACGTCGGCCTTGTCGTGGATCTCGACTTTCACGGCGATGTCGCAGGGGTACACCTTCTTGCTGAAGATGCGCTCGATGATGCCGACGTTGAAGCGGGCGGCACCCAGCCAGCGCAGGTTCTCGGTCCCTAGATCGGCCTCGGCGATAATGCCGACCGACTGGCTCAGGAAGCTCAGCGTCCGCGTCGACCCCTGCGTCACGCTCATGAGGTCGATCGGCGTGCGCACGCCCTTGATGATGGCCAGGGCCGCCAGACTGGGGCGGTGCGTGCCGTTGAGGTTGCAGCTCATGGCGTTGCCGCTGCCGCAGGGGATGTGGGCGACGGCGACCTGGTGGAGAGCTTTGCGCGCGTCGGGACGCTTCCCCAGACCGTTGAAAACTTCGTAGGGCAGCCCATCGCCCGAGCACGGGATCACGATGTCGTAGGCGTCGATGTCGAGCTGCGCGCAGATGTCGACAGCCTCGCCCGAGTGCGTTGTGCGCACCACGTCGAGGGTCATGTGCGCGGCCTCAAAGAGCGGCCGCACATCATGCTCCCACACCTTGACGGCACCGCCGGGCCCGGCGTGCGGGTTCACGAGCACCTTGGCGCGCTTCCGCCGCTGCGCCGTCTTGTAGGCCTTCCCCAGGAGAACCTCGATCCACGACTCGATCGCGTGGGCCGGCTGCTCGCCGAGCTCGTACCGCAGCTTCGCGGCGCGCACGTGCTTCTTGGGCGATGCCGGCGTGGCGTAGTCGATGACGAGAGCGTTGTCGGCGATCTCGGCCCAGAGGACGTTGTACAGGGGAATGGAGAAGCCGGCAGGGACGCTGCCGAGGGGGAAGCCACAGAACTTGGTCCGGTTACGTTTGGCCGTCGTTTGGTCTGCGGGAGGGAGAGAGGGGAAGATGGTGTTAATGGCAGCTATACCAGCAGAATAACAGTATCGTGGGTGCTATACCTTTGACAACGAGGGAATTGCCTGCTAAGGCAATGGAGACACCATTCCCAAACACCAACACATCGTCGCAACCAGGTTCGTTGGCCATTGTTATGTCGTGACGGGGAAGAAGAAATAATAACTAGATATGAGCGAGTGACTAAAGAAATGAAAAGATAAAGAAAGACACAATAGAAAGAATTAAGGAACGTTAAAGAAGTTGACAATCGTGTACTGAGCTGTCAAATCATGGCTTTATTGGAGTAGTAGGTAGGTAGTAAGAAAGAAGAGAAGAGAAGAGAAGACGGGACAGTCGGATTACCTACGTCCCACCTGCGACTTTTGCAAGTTGGCGAAAGTAGATGAGGTTGCAACGGGGGATCGTTGTTATTTCTACTAGTAGTAGGAACTAAGTAGGTAGTAGTGTTGAGGTAAGTATTGTAGTACTTATTAGGTTGGAACTTTTTTCTGGGGGGGGGGGGATTGGGGGGAGGAGGGATGGCCGGAGCCTCGGTGTTTATTATTGGACCTTACACAAGTTGTCTGTATAAAATAAGCTTTTACCCTGCATACCGAATTATGCCCTTGTGTTAGTGCTTCTATACACTAAGTACTTACCTACCAGGTTACATGGTTTGGGCAGGTAAGTATGCCAATCCAGGCACTCGGGCCACATTCTCTTATGAGGAAGTTCCTTACACGGGTAACTGCCTACCTAAGGTTAGGTGTAGCTACGGTAAGTACGGAGTAGGTAGAGTCTAGGTATGTACCTAGCACATCAAAACAGGCTAGACTTTTGTGCAATCAATTTTTGCATGTGAATGCTCCTTAAGTAGTAGGTTCTTCTTTGTCAAGATTAATGTGCAAAATGCATTACCTGATCTACCTAGTAAGTAAGTACACTTATACAATCCAGACCGTGAAGAACATATAAAAGTCAACTTTCAAATTCCTCGATTCATCATCTCTTTCCTTGTGTATATCAATATAGAGATACCTGCATACATTACCTAAACACTAGGCCGAGCTGAAGTATGCCCAGCCCCTCTAACTACACTAAAATCTCACTTTAAGGAACACTCTAACGCCTGGCGGTTAACCATATCCATACTTCCATTTGATACATCAATATAAATACCTATACATGGCTACGCCGCGTGAGCTACCTAGGCAGCTGTCTGCCCAAGCGCAATAGGATGTATATGCAATAGTGAGGCGTACCTACTAGGTAAGCTCCCAACTAGGTAGGTATCGTCTCCTGCGACCCCCGATGGATTAGGTATCCCCTCCCCTTTCTGCCAAAAATATTGCCTACCTAGGAGGTTCCTAGGTAGGTAGTTTTACAAGTTATGACTTCACTTACACGAAAGAGAGAGAAGAGGGGGGGGGGGGGATGGTAGGCAGGGAGTAAGTAGTTTGGAGTGATCAAGCCACAGTATTTATTTTCATGAGATGTGCGTAAAAACATCTCCTATCATGTTTCTCTCACTTCTTTGCAAAGGCGTTCAACGTGAGAGAGAAAATAGCGAGGGGTTCCAAAAGAACCGCCCCCCCAAAAGGTATCTTATGTACAACGAAAAACAATTGCCCAAAATGAGAAACATAGTTAAACCGAACAACTCCTAAGGTCTGGCTTTTTTCTTCCTCTTTTTCCTGCTTCCCAATAGCTGCGATAGATATAGCAAATCAAACGCTTCGGGAACTAGGTAAATCTCAAAACTCCCTTTCAGTGCCTACTCTCCCTTTTCCTCCTTAACTTTCCCTCCAAAGATGCAATAATGTGTCAAAAACGCTATGCTTTTCGAGAAATAGCTCTAGTTTGTAAGTTTTTCTCTCCCCTTTAGTTGCTTCCCCTTAAGCAAGGTTAAAGGCAGCCTTCGCGCGGGTCCAGTACTCATTGCGGTCCTCGGTCATAGACGCGCCGACACAGCCCATGTAGGTGTTCATGCCGGCATCGTTGCCCGCGGCCAGGGCGGTAAGGACGGAGGCAGCGCACTGTGTCTTGAGGAACCAGGGGCCGCTACCGAAGTTGTACTTGTCGGGGACGACAAGGTTGAGGACCTGATCCTGCTTGTCCGGAGTGTCGACGGGGCTGAGCGCATCGACCTGGGGCTTGAGCTCGGGGAACGACTGGGCATACTTGACGTTGTAGTCGGCCATCTGCTGGTTCGAGGTGCCCTGGCCGTGATGGTCCGGGTTCGAGTTGTGCTTGTACTGGTAGTTGCCCGACTCGAAGGCGGTCAGGGCCAAGATACCGGCGATCTGGCCGGGAGCCTCGATCTCGTATAGCTTCAAGGCATCGAGGAAGTGGGGAGCCACTTCAGTGTTGTTGCGGCACTCCGGGAACTGCGCGCTGCAAGAGACGGATGACGGCGCAATCAATGCGATCTTGGCGGCCAGGTCGTCAGCCGTGAGGTTGACGCTAACATCCAGGGACAAGAGGGGTGCAGCGAGAGCGCTACCGGTGACGGAGAGGACGCAGGCGGCGGTGGTGGTTGAGAACTTCATCTTTGCTGTGTGTAAGAGGGGGATGAGCCTTTGAGGTGTTGTGTTGTGTTGTGTTGTGGGTATGAGGTAATGAACGTTGAATATATGTATAAAGAGTCAAAGTATAACAGTGTGCAATCAATGCAATAGTCGTTTCAAACGATGGTAGTGAAAAGTGGAATGGTATTGTGTCTGGTGTTTCTTCGAGAAAGACAGTCGGGGATCAAGCAGCAATATATAGACGCTGAGTTGGTGTACAGACTTGAGGTTGTTTGCCAGCAAGGCTTTGTCGAAGGGACAAAGAAGTGAAAGAAATAGACAAGGCGTAGATGGTAACTGTCTTGTGCTGGGGTAAAGAAGGCGAAGCTGCTGACTCAGTGCACAAGTAAGGGAGTGTAGGGATAGACAAAAATAGGGGGGTTGAGACTGATGACAAAGGAAAGAAGAAGTCGTATTGAGGCACGGGCTGGAGGGTGAAATTATACCTTTGTCCGGGTGAGATTTCGAGTGGCACACCCCTTGCAAGAGGGTGGCTACTACCATTGACCTTGACAGGTTCAAAGCAAACAAACATTCTATACTGCCTACCTAATGTATCATTGGTGTACATTGGATACACAACCATACGACCACATACTTACTACTAACCACATAACTCAGGGGCAAAACGGGCAACCTGAGTGGCCAAGTGACAGGGTGAGGTTGGGAAACTCCCTACCTACGTGAATCGAATGTTGGCGACCCATGACTAGGTAGGTAGCGGTCGGAATGATGCAGGCGTCAGATCTCCTACCTACTACTACACTAACCTAGTGTAAAGCCCGAATAAGAAGGGATGTGTGGTTGAGGCAAAAAGGAAAGCAACACAAGGTTCGAGAAGGGCAGCCAATCAGGGCGCCAACAAGACGACCAACGTGGGTAATTGAAACAGAGGGCTGATTTCCCGCTGAGTCGTTTCAAGTGTCAACGTCGAGAATGATTGGTTCCTTGATCACGATCAACTACAGCTAGTGGTGTACACTACACTAACCCGCTACACTAATTAGTGTAGTGCTACTTAAGTAGCTGTAGCGGTCGTGTAGCTACGGCTGCATAGGTGTAACCGAAGTGGTGGTACCTATTGGTGGGTTGATGACAAGTTGGTCAGGGGGGGAAGGGAGAAGAGGCCTCTCCCTCTTTCTCGGGTGTTTCTCTTTAACACGGTTGGTTCATGTAAATCCAAAAGAGCTGCAGGGGGGGGGTTGGAGTCGAACACGAACTTGCATGAAAGCAGATTCATGTCCGATACGGTGGAAACCATTCATTGGGGGTGACGCTCATGCAAAAAAAGAAAAGAAAAGAAAAGGGAAAAAAAGAAAAGGGGATACAAGATGCGATGTTACCTCCAGCTCTTACCAACAGCAACATGCAATGCAAGCCTGGCGATTAATCTATCCAGGTCATTAGTTGTTGGTAGGTTATACCTACTAAAGGTTACCTGGATGCCCGTCAACTCGTGTGTAAATCGAAGAAAGGGTGGTGAAAGATGAAAGGGCGGGTAGAATAAATAAAAATATAGTCGTAGGTAAAAGAAAATCCACAAAGGCATGCTTCCGCGCCTCTGCGTCCAACGCAATTGGGTATAGTGTAGATTAAGGTTGAGATCAGCCGCCATGAGGTCAGGGGAGGCCCAGGCTGTACCCGATATGCCCGGCTGGGCAGGGTTTCCCTCTTTGCTTTCCAGGAAATGTCTCCGAGTCCTTAATCCTTCCAAAGCTAAATTGACGGAATAAGGAATAATACCTATTCCGGGAACTCTACCTAACTTTACCTGGAGGACCCCGGCCTGGAGCTCGGTCGCGGCTGAGGTGCGGGGCACTGGAGGGAGTCCCGCACAGGCCATCTAGATAAGGCACAATCCCCGCTTCATACATAACCTAATCTACCTAGCCTAACCTGAAGAGAGGTACCTACCTAAGGTTAAGTACCTAGGTATTTCGTATTCTCGACGCCTCAATTTCGGGATTTCGCATTTGAAGCTTCAACTGAGCCTCATTTTTGAAATATTCACCCGATTGTAGCCCATAAGGTTGTTCATTCGCTTACACTAGCAGGAACAGCTTAGCTAGTGGTTACTGTATTCTGTTATATCCTAATCCCCTTGTGCCCATCAGAGTCGAGGATCTGGTAGACAGATCTGCACTGCCTACCTACCTAGCATTATTCCTCCATCCATCCATTCTTCCTTTCATCACTTCCTCCTCCTCTTCTCCTCCTCCTCAAGATGTCGAACCTCCATGGCTATGTCAACAGTATGTATACATCTTCTCTCTCTGTCTTCGTCTCTGTCTCTCTTTCTCCCGACCCCGAGCTTACAAGCCGTGGAATATCTGACAGTGTCCCAGAAAAGGTCCTCATCATCACGGCCGACTCGCGAACCCTAGTCGGCAACCTGCTGAGCTGCGACCAACTAACGAACCTGGTAAACGCCTCCCCATATATACCTCCCTCCCTCCATACCTACCAACCTACCTATCCCCCCAATAGAAGCGCAATCTATAAGCTACCACCACCAACCCTCCCTACAACACACATCCATCCGTATCCCCGCTCGAGCAAGAAACTAATCCGAACCCCTTCCTTTTTTTCCCCCTTCTCCAGGTCCTCGGCCAGACCGTTGAGCGCGTGATCCGGACGCCCGACGACCACGAGCCCTCGACCGAAGTGCCGCTAGGCCTGTATCTCGTGCGCGGCGACAACGTGTGCGTGGTGGGGCTCGTCGACGAGGCCCTCGACGACAGCATAAACTGGCAGCAGGTGAAGGGCTCGGCCATCGGGGGCATCAAGCACATATAGGAGGGACCTAGAAGGGGTCAAACAAGAGAAAAGGGAGAAGAAAAGAAAAAGAAAATATTTAGACGGAAAAGAAAACTCCCTACCTACCTGGATTACTAAACGATGAAGGAGTTAGGGTAAACGTACGGGTCGTTAAAAAGGGGTAAAGGGAGCTCAAGAAAAGACAAGGAGGCATGAGGAGAATCACCCGCTACGTGGTGCGTAAAACATGTGAGACAGGGAGTGGGAAAGATATAAGGGGGAACGTAAGCGAAAGCGCGGATCGGGAACGCAGAAAAGGGGAAGATACGATATTTAGTGTTCGCGATACTTGCATCCTACACAAAACGGCGTTATGGGGGGAAGGGGTAGAGTACATAAGAGAGAGACATACACAAAATGGGGGGGAAAGCGAGAGAGAAAATCCCAAAGTTAAGAAGAGAAAAGATGAGCAGCAAGAAGATGGTGATGGGTTTCGTGTGTGTAGGTAAGTAGGTATGCTCAATCGAAAAGGAAGAGGAAGAGGAAGAGAAATAGGGAAGAAAGTTATATTTATATATAAAGGAGACGAGCGAAAGCTCTCTTCTAACATTGATCATATATGAGGGTGTAGTGTACCTATACCCCAGGTACTCAAGTCTAGGCATTCTCTTTCTTTCTTTTCCCCTTTGGCTCAATGATACCACTACTACTACTACTACTTTTTTGCGTCTAGCGTTTATTAGCTGACCATCTCATCTGCTATTTTGTGTTCGGCTGGGTCTTCTCTGTTAACTGTCCTTCCAATCTACCCTGCCTTACTTGCCTAACCTAAGTAGACGACAAGTTTTTATCTCTTCTAAT
This sequence comes from Biscogniauxia sp. FL1348, assembly GCA_022544895.1. Classification (NCBI taxonomy): domain Eukaryota; kingdom Fungi; phylum Ascomycota; class Sordariomycetes; order Xylariales; family Xylariaceae; genus Biscogniauxia; species Biscogniauxia sp. FL1348. The sequence goes on along the minus strand of JAJNNV010000066.1, from coordinate 166,411 downwards.
CAGGTCTTTCTCCTTCCTCTCTGTTTCTCTCTCTCTGTTTCTCTCTCTGTCTGTCTCTCTGTCTCTCTATATATATGTGTGTGTGTGTATTCATTGGATATTCCCCTCCTAACCGTTGGTCTATCTAGCATCTCAACAACCAAACAGCCGCTCCATCAGCAGCGGCGCGAAGGCCTCGTACCCGGGGCTACTAACCACGCGGTTGATGCGGTTCCCGCGCACGGTGCTGAGCCAGCCCTTTTCGTCGCCGGGGATCTCCTGGAGCTTGACGCCGTCGGCGCGCACGCGGCCGCGGCGGTCCGACACGTGCATGCCGTGGGTCCACTGGCCCGAGGTCTCGACGCGAATGTCCTCGACGGCGCGGCGCCAGCTCGCGTCCCCGTGCGTGAGCATGTACCACACGGTGACGGGGTCGTGCAGCGACAGGCCCGGCTCCGGGGCTCCCGGCGCGTCCCCCACCATCGACACGATCTGCCGAAAGATGCCCGCCATGAAGGTGTTGACCCAGGTGCCGAGGGGGCTGCCCGCCGCGAGCTGAGCCTCGATGCGGTCGATGAAGAAGCTCATATTCAGCAGGTGCGGCGTCGTGATGTCGAGCGGGAACAGGCTGAGGTTCAGGCGTTTGCCGGAGGCCAGCGCCGCAGCGGGGTACGGCGGCAGCGTGGCCTTGTCCGCGGGCACGGGGGGCATGGTGGACGCGGGCGTAGGGGAGGTCAGCGCGAAGACGCGCGCCGTGGCCACGGCGTCGGCGTACGTGTTGAATTCGGCCACAGGCGTCACATTGCCCTCGCATTCGACGGCCCCGCCCATCACCGCCACCTCCTTGACGCGGAGGAAGGTCTCGGGGTCCTCGGACGCCGCCAGCGCGAGGTTGGTTAGCGGGCCGACCGCGCAGATCGATATGGTGCCCTCGGGCTCCTCCCGCAGGATACGTAGGATCTCCTTGTGCGCCGGCGTCTTGGACGGCTGGAAGTACTTGTAAAACGACGGCTCCTCCTCGGGCCCCGGGACTCCGTCTTTAAAGAGGGCCTTCCATGTATCGGCAGGGGATAGATGGGGGTGCTATGTTTTTCCCATTGCACGTTAGCACGCAGAGAAAGAATATCAGCTACTGGTTTAGGGGCGGATAATTCAGGTCTTGAAAATTTGGGGGTTTTCCAGTACAACATACAGCATCGTGAACTCCGTGCAAGCCATCAGCACCATCTGTGATAAGACTCTTTGTTAGCCGTGATGTGATCGCTGAATGACAACTCTTGCGGTAGCCAGCCATAGTATAGTACTAGGAAGGGCGGGTGTCTTACGGAAATCATCAGCCATCAGTATCTCATCCTCGAGGGCATGCTCCGGTCCCACGGCGACGATCGGCCTATAAGTCCGCAAGCCCTCGAACCCTAGGGGCTTGCCCTGCGACTTGCGCCACTCGATTTCGTGGTCGAGGACGTGGAAAAGGCTGACCACGTTGCGCAGACAGGCTTCCAGCGACACGTTCCCGTACGTCACGGATATCATGACCACTTCGATGTCCTCGGGCGAGGAGGCTAAGGCGAGGAGAATAGCCATCACATCATCGGCACCTGATAAGAATATATATGATTAGTGTACTAGTATCTAGGAATTGATATGAGGCTATTTTTTCCTTTATTATTTTTTATTTTGTTTTGTGAGCGATCGCATATGTATCATTTATGCTTACCTGGGTCGGTATCGATGATGATTCTGTTCTTCGGAGCCATATCTGCGATGAGGTTAAAGTTGTCTCTTGCACGTATTGTGCTCACAGCTTTGTTAGCACTCAAGGTAAGGAGATAGGCAGATATATATATACTTGGTTATCTTTCCTTTTCTTGTCAGGCAGCGATGCTGGCTACCTTGAGTTTCTGCTGTTTGGGTTGGGCTGATGAAGAAAAGAAGGGTTGCTCCAATGCTACGGTTCCTACATGTACGAACTGGAAGTTGTTATTGTCTTTTAAGTAAGACACGATAAACGATGAAATCTGATAAGCCAGTTCTAAGCTAATGAAAGCACCGGTTTTTTCCCCTTTCCTGACTTGGCCATAGGATGAATGTACGTTTGCCCACTTGTAGCAGGTCGGTGGCCAGCGCCGTCAGACTCCGTTAGTTCGCAGGCCAACAAGCGGAGGCGGCCTGCAAAGCAGCAAGCGGAGACGGCCTACCTACGATGAGGTGTGTAGGTTAGGAAGATCTTTGCATTAGATCCGACTGCCCCTCATTGCCGTGTGAGAGATATGAAGATAGTTGCCTAGAGTCCGTACTAACTTAGCACCTATGTAGGTAATGTTGCCAATAATACACGGGGCCACAGACTGCCACGCACGGCATGGGGTGTGCCTCCAGTGTATTTCCATCATATCCAGAAACCCGACACCTTGGGGTTGGCATGTCATAAAGACGACAAAATGTAAGGACCCGCGGCTCGCTGCAGGATATACCAGAGGGCCGGTTTGTGCACATTTGCAAGAACCACGAAAGTGTTTTGCAATGGGGTGCCCATGTAGGTGCCTACATAATCGTCATGTATGCAGGTGTGTTGATTACATACCTGGGTTTCCATGCATTCCATAAATTGAGACTTGTTGTTGGAAGTTTGGTCATCCATCTCCAGCTATCGTACCTTTTACCTAGGTACAGATCTCCGTAGATGCGATGGCATCGCGCACTTACACCTACATGCGGAGCTAAGTAGGTAAGTCATCGACCAGAGCTGGAGGTTCGATGATTTGTCAATCGTATGCAGCCAAGCCTTTTGCATTCTCGCTGCCTATCTGTTTCGTATTGAATAATTGAACGAAATCTTGATGCGAATCTCGGGAGCTAATGTTCTAGGTGTGCAGCAGGTGGATAGAAAACGACCTCAGGAAAGATCTGGAGGATCAACTCGGACTTAAAAGACTGTTCCATTGGAAAGGAACCTTAGGCCTATGCAGTACCGGGCTACCTACTAGGTATCGATATGTATATACCAGGTATTACCCAACAATAAGGGGTAAGTATGGAAGGGCTAAGGTAGGTACCTAAGCTTAAATCCTCAACTAACCTAACCGCAACCTTTTACTACTACCCGCTATGCAATGTGCAAGTTCACAGAGGCCCCACTTCACTCCAATTGGAACTCCAGTTCCATCATCAATTTAAAGTGCTCAAGTTGTAGTAGTAGGTAAGTTATAAGGTCTTCCCTACTACATGCAACAACGAAGACTACTATTAAGCGAGGGTGAAATTTCCAACAAGGAGCTAAATTTAGTTGGAGACTCGAGCAAGTTGTGCTACAAGAGGAGAACTGGCGCATGACGTGGGGTTTTGAAGTCAAAGATCTCTATTTAGGCTGTGGATTGGGAAATAGTACGAGGAGGCAAGAAGAACCTTACGGACATAAGAGAGAATACCTATGTGAGGCTGCCAGCCCGCCAGTTGCCTTTCCCTGTTAATAGAAGGCCATAGTGGACTTTGATATCTTGAGTGGTGGAAGCCCGAAGGACAGCACGGAAATGGTAAGAGAAGGGATTGAAGAGGACCTCGGGAGATCTCCAAAAATGATCAAAATCTTAGCCTTGCAGACGGGAGTGAGGTTTCAATGGGAAAGGAGCCGTCATTGGTCGAACTTTAGGTGCGGTAAGAGTTCTGTCCAGTAGATACCAGACTTACCTAACCTAGGTACCTAGTAGGTCGGGTATTTGTCATTGCCAGTTAATTGACGACTTTTGATTGTTTTATAAACCCCGAGTAAAAGTGCTGCAGTTTTTTAAACGGGCTATATTAACAATATAAAAACACGTAAATTAAATAACCTCTGATATTTATATGAACTTCTTTAAAAAAAAATCTATATTATAAGAATAAAGGCAAAATGTATATTAATAGTGAATACAGTCTTATTTTGTACTACGGGCCGTGTACATATTAAATGACGCTAACGTTGATAATTCCATACTTAATCATTAGTAACTGTAACCCCAAGGGAATTCAATTTCAGGGGGTTGCCTTTCTTGGGGGAAGGGGGGCAGCAGTTGGGGAAACAGCAGCCAGTAAGCATTAGTGGCCACATATCCCATTTGATCGACATCTCAACTGCAATTGCAACTGCAATGGAATTGCGCAGTCTCGACCTTAGCCTACACTGAGAGGAGAGAAAGCTCGACCGATTGATTTGATTGGCAACAGAAGCACCAAAAAAAGAACATCCCTGGTACTTTTTTTTCTCTCTTCTTCTTCTTCCTCTTCTTTTTCTTTTCTTTTCTGTTTTATCGTGTGCTTGATAGGGAGCTTGAGGTAACTTCACTAGTACTTACCTAGTTAAGCAACTCCCACCTGCACCATTCAACAACAACAACAACTACCTCCAGCTCCAAGCTTCCAATTGATGACAACAACCAATCCGGTTCGTTCGTTTCCAACTTATTCTCCCCATCAGCCACCCATTCATATCCCCCATCGGCATCCACACCTACCGGAACCTACCTGCATATCTCTCTACCTACCCTGACCTTAACCTCCCCGTCACCTTTTCCCTTTCTTCCTCTCTCCCCCTTCCTCTTCACCACCTCTACTTCAACCTCATGCATCCAATTCCCCTACCCGACTGTCTTGTCTAGTTGCGCGACAAGTTACTGTTGACTACTGCAGCAGTCGGAGGGCTGTCAGACCAGAGTCTGCTGGTCGGCCTTTTTTTTTTCTCTTTTCTTCTCTTTCTTGTATTGCGCATTGTTGTTCATTAAGCTGATCTGGCCTTTTTAAACATTGCCACCTCAGCAGAGCAGTCTCTCTTCCCTGCGGGGATCCCATCACCCATCTTCACACCCATCGCTGTGGTTTATCCGCATTGCCTCTCTCTATCCCTACCAACCCGGCAGAACCACCGGTGAGAGTTGTACTCTTGCTGCTGGCTCACCTTGTCCTTCAAAGCTCTATACATAACGAGTGTCCCGAAAAGCTACACACCACCAGCAACCACAACAACCTTGAGCTTCTCCCATAGTGTTTCGATACACTGCCTATCCTCAGTAGCTTCGGTCATCTCAATAATCCATTGGGCCAACCCTAGAGAACAGAGCCATCGGGTTTGCCCATCATGGATATCGCCTCGGGCCACTCGGCCCTCACCACATATGGTGGATGGGCAATCATTGCTGCTGGTGTTGGGTTTTACATTTACCAGAAGAAACAGGATCAAACTCGACGCGCTGCTGCTGCTGTCAAGCAATCTGCTAAACAGCATGAGGTTGCAGGCGAAGCCAAGAAGAAGGCCGAAAAGGCCACGAAGCCAAAGCCGAAACCAAAGACTCCAGCCACGGCCACGAACGAAGCGACCTCATCAGGTGTCAACTACAACCGGGAACAAGAAGAAGCTGCAGACAAGAAGGCCGACCGTGAATTTGCTCGTCAACTCGCCAATGCCCATGCCGGTACCAAGCTCGCCGCCAAGAAGGCGGAGGACAAGCGCCAGAAATCTGTCAAGCAATCTAAGGCCCAAGAAATCGTTTCTGATGTGATCCCCGGAAAATCCTCTGTTTCCTCCTCGACCACCGGCGATGCCGACGATGATCTGTCTCCTCAAACGTCTCCTGTTGTTACTGCTGCTGATAGCCACGGCGTGTCCGACATGCTCGAGCCAACTGCCCCCGGTCCTTCTGTACTGCGCCTGACTGATACCGACTCTGTTAAGAAGCCAGCTGAACGAAAGGCAAAGGCCCCTGAGCGTACCGAGACCAAGAAGCAGCGACAGAACCGCAAGAAGGCTGAAGCTGCCAAGGCTGCCCGCGAAGAGGACGAGAAGGATCGCAAGGTCAAAATGGAACAACAGCGCCGGACTGCCCGCATTGCTGAGGGACGAGCTGCTAAGGATGGATCTGCTTTCATGGCCAACGCTTCGAACGCCTGGGATGCCAAGCCCACAAACGGCGGTGACAAGGTTCAATTGCTGGACACTTCAGAGCAGCAGACCAAGCCTGAGCCTGCCAAGAGTGCGCCTGTCGCCCCTGTCACGACAACTAAGGCAACAACCGATTCCTGGCCCGCCGGTATGCCCTCCGAAGAGGAGCAGATGGAGATGCTCCGACAGGAGGACTCCTGGAGTGAGGTCAAGACTAAGAAGAAGGGAAAGAAGAAGGACGCCTCTGCCCCTGTCAACGGCAGCAGCAAGGCTACTCCTGCCACCCAACCGCAAGCCGCCACCAACGGTACCAAGAAGCCTATCATCACTAGCAGCAGCTCCTCTTTTGCTGCGCTCACCCCTGATGAGACCGACGACAACGACGAAGTCGAGAAGGAGTGGGATGTATGATTGGCTGGGATGGCATTGTGGGCCTCCTAAGACCCGCACTCGTTGCTTTTTCTATGCAGCTTTCCTTTCTACGAATCATGACATAGATTCGACCCTCCACCTTTGTTGAGGACCGAATTTCTTGTACAATACATTACTCCCGATTATCCGTTCTGTCGCAATGTGGTCGATGGGCTACAGTCGATCAGACTACAAAATTAGGGTTGGACTTGGATGTCAACCACATGCATTTGGTTTCTGGATGCCGAGATGAACACAGAACTGGTCGACGTCCTTGCGTTGTATCATCATTTGATTATTTACGATCTATCTATCGACAGGCTGCAAAGGAACGTGCGCGCCACGAAGCTCACGCTTCAGGTCGTTTCGGTCACCTCGGCTGCGGTCTCTAACACTAGACAGATTTCTCTTTGGAAATGTCAAACGCCAAAAATGAAACAGGAGCCCGCGTTACGATCTCGATTTTCGTCTGCGAAACCAATCACCTGAGAGCCAACTTTCTGAAACTTTGATTTCCTTCCTATTTCTTTTTCTTCTCTCCTTCCCCCTCCCTCTCTTTCTTTTCGCGATAGATGATTGCCTAGTCGTTTTTATTTCACGTATAGCAAGGGGTGTTGTGAGGGACGAATGGGTTGAAAAGGGCCCCTAAGTGATGATGAATGGAGAAAAGAAGAACAAAAAAATTAAGATATATAGTCTGGTGCTTCGGGGGGTTTCCCCCGACTAGGAACGTCTATTAGGTAGTGACAGTTCAAGAGGACAGCAATTAAAAGAGAGAGAATATTAACAAAGAACCTACGGTCTGTTGATCGTGAGCATCAATGGACTAATAATGCCTGGGGATTCTGCAAGATGGTGATCAGTTCAGTGTGTATGAGGCACATTTTTGAAGTTGAGTAGATCTAAAAGGTTGTGTGGACAATAGTCCCCCCCTTTGTTTTTAAATATAGCACCTGCTAATTTCTAATGAGAGATGGAAGTCTTGTGATCTTGTTCTTCGGAGAATTTCTTTGTTCATCCCGTGTTTCGATTGACTGATCGACAAGGCGGCAGCAAGTAAGTAGGTAGTAGATAGTACTACCTATGTAGGTACATTACCTACATACATACATGCCTTACGCCACGCGGCAATGCAGCCGGCGATCTTTAGAGGTACATCCATATCTACGTAGTAGGTGGGAGGGATCTTGAGGAGGGGCAAGTTGGAATTGTTTTGGGGTACCAGACATACATAAAGGTTAGGTATGGTACCTATTTAATGTGAGGGGAATTGGGGATGAACGAGGGGGAGTGGATGGGGAAAGAAGATCATTTCCAATCCATCTTACCACATCATACCTTAGGTACCCGTCGCACGTCTTACACCTGCATTTGTATGTATTTGATGTCCGGATTACAGTATAACTACATACCTAATGCATCCCACCTACTACCTAATAAATACCATACATACCTAGACAGGTACCTAGGTACTCAACCTTGGTTTCTCTGTGATAGGTATGCTAATATACCTCAATACGAGTTGGTGTAGGTATTTTGGAAATTGTCTCGCGCGATATTAAATATATATTTAGGTAGGTACCTAGGTTAGTAGGCAGGTAGGTAGCCGGTACAAAGCATGCACGCCTTTTGGCGCAAGTCGAGGATGTTATTCCGGTATGCTGTGCTTCTGGCAATTGTCATGAGAGCGCACTATGTAGTGAGGTAAGGTTAGGTAGGTAGATAGATCTGATACCTCCCTAACTATGTAGGTAGCGAAGGTTAGGCACTTTGGTAAATCAACGTGTCGAAGCGAAGCGATACGAAGTTGCCAGTCCCGATTTGGAGGCAAGTCGGGTTTAAGCTGCTATCAATGTAACTACCTAGGCGATTAGCGTTCGCTTTTGTCTCATACATGTAGTAATGCTTAGCTAGGTAGTTAGAAGGTTGACTTACCTACCCTATATATTGATATTGATAGTATCAATATACCTCCGTTGAGTATCTCGGGTTGTGAGGTTAGGACGAATCCACTTCTCCCAATATCTCCTACCTACCTACGTACACCTAGGTAGGTAGTTTCCTCTCTATACCCACCACGGCCTCGCATTTCTATTTCTCAAAAAACGGGGGAGAGGGGAGGAGGAGGAGGAGGAGGAGAGGTTGAGTAAGTAGGTAGGTACTTAATGTCTGCTTAGCTAATCTTAGACATGTTATGCGCGACGGCCCGTATAAGAAACCATAGCCCGCTCCCCCCCTCCCCCTCCCCCCACGACAGGCTACGTACATGGGACCGGGAAACATGGTAACGATTAGGCAGGTAAAGTGAACAAAAAAAAAGAAAATACTCAGATCATGTTAAAGAGGGTTGATTATCGATTAGATTGGGGGGGACTTTTAGGTAGGTATGTGCCAAGTTTTCCATTTCTTTTTTTTTTATTTCTTTTCGTGTTTATTACTATTTATATATAATATGAATTACGTAGATATCCAGGGGTTTCCCTTATTATTGTACAATGCGTTGTGTGGCTTTCTATCGAATACCTGGTATGTACATAGTTGATGACTTCAACTCACCAGCTTGAGATTTAGCACTTGAAGGTATGTCTGGTAGTTATTGATGTTATGTTAGGTTAGGCCAGGCCAGTTGAAAGTTGGAGGGGGGGGAGTCACCTCAGTGTCGAACAGACCTCTCGATCAAATATTTTAAAACACCAGTGCTGCCAACTAACATGACTGACAAACTTCACTTACCTATAACATCTCTTAAGGCTTGACATTATGGTCCTAGACGTCCTACTAATAGTAAACAACCAGATAATTTCAATGCCACCGTCCTGTCGCGCGGTTATCCAAGCCAGCAGCGCTGGGAAGGCGACAAGAACAACATCTAGGTACACTACCTACCTAGTGTATTGATGTATCGTGTCGTGGTGTGATGTGGTGTGGTGTACGAAGTACTTAGGTACTACCTATCTACGTAGCTGAAGCTTTATGTTTTCCCCACACACCAATTTCACATCACCCACGTAATGTAGCCTGGTTATGGTGGTTATGGTTATGCACAACCCGTCCCGTCGCATCATCTGACCTGGCTGTTGGAAATTACATACGTACCAGGTACAAGGACTTTTTTTAATACCTACTTCCTAGGTAGGTAGATTTGTTCACTTACCACATAAAAAAACAAGAAATAAAACTAGACATAGATAGGTAGGGTACTACTTATGTAGTGTAGTACGCACGCACGGGTGGGGGGGCTAAAGCGGTATCTACCTACTGCCCCGAGACCGAAACGGAGACCGATTGGTAGGTACATAGGTAGTGGAGGCGGCGCGGGCCGAGTATTCTACACTACGTGCTTACGCAGCGCGGGAGGATGGAAACGAAGTGTTCCCTAGGAACGCGACATATCTCGATGGAGGGGGTAGAGTGCACTCACTTGGTAGGTTCGAGGAGTTGATGGAGATGAGATATAACGAGAAGACGTAGGAAAGGAGAATAGGATATGCTGCTGTTGTTATTATTATTTGCTTATAGCTTGGAGTTAGGTGTAAGAGAGCCCCTCTTCCCTCCCTCTCTCTCTCTCTCTCTCTCACTTTTATAAAGTGGTAGTGTGTAGAACATTGGAATAAGATGGCCATCTGGTTGACCGCCTCATAATGCCCAAGGCTGGAATGTGTTGATATGTTTTACGAGAATGAGGGTTTGGAAAAGGCAGGCAAAGTATAGTTATCCCACGATGGGACATAGCCTCGTAGATTCCTGTTGTCTGGCCATGATATAGGTAACTTGTCGGTGTGAGATTGCTGATCATCACGAGTTGGCGTGTTTGCTGGTAGAAGGGCTTAGATTCGGGGCTTGGCCTTGGGGGTAAGTAGGTAGTAGGTAGGTAGGTAGATCTTGGTCTGCTTGGTCTCTTCACCGCGGATTCGACATTTTCGAGGGCTGGGAAGTGGAAGCTGGGACGCCGTGGGCAAATGATCGACCCGTGGGGGGATCTGAAACATGATCGCACGCAACGCAATCTGTGACAAGTGATAACATCGGTAAACGCGGGGAGGGTGTGAAGTAGGTATTGCTTCTCCTTGTGTGAACGTGGATGTGCTACTACCTACCACCCAGCATAGGGAGGATATGGACGGACGGATCTACCTACCTACCGACTGAGTGGGCTTCGTTGAAGGTCGCTTGATGAACCGGTGCTTCAAGTCTGCAAATTATCTAAATGCAGCCTTTGCTATTTTATCCTCTTTGTCCATGCTGAACCTTTTATTCATAGGGCTACTTAGCAGAATTTCCCTGGATGACTTTTCTCTCTCTCTCTGACTGATACTGCGTAAGATATTTTAGGTGGATGAGCTTGGTATTATTGGATTTACTGCCTCTTTTCAAGTTCTCTTCGGGCTCGCACTGCAGTATCACCGAGATGAAAGGAGAGCAGTGTTGGGCAGCGGCATTTTGGTGATCCCCGGCCGAAGAGCTCCCCAAATGGCTGGAAGATTGCTGATCAGGGAATGCCCAGTACATGGCAATAGATGGAGATATGGAGATTAGCACTTGATGACGCTAATATGAAGTTAGCAAGAAATACTGGGAATAGTTGATCAAGTGGCGTGATCTTACTATTTACCTAGGTATTGCCTGGTGTAGAGATTCGGATTCTTCACCGTCCGGTCTGTTGAAAACAGCTGCGATAGGGCTGATGAAGAGGTGATTGCTGACAATTCTTGACTTTGGAATCAGCTTGCTAAGGTTAGGTACCTAGGTATGGGATTTCAATACTCACCTACCTACCCCTCATGCCTGGTAGTTGAGGCAAAGAGAAGACATTACCTAGCCTACCTAGGTCGCAATCTAGTACCCAGCTCCGAAAGAAAAGAAATAGGTACTACTACTAGGTAATGAGACCGGGCTGGCCATAGATCAATTCGTATTTTGTTATACCTAGTTGGGTACTACCTATCGCTAGTGTTAGTGTAGGTACCTATGTCAATACAAATAGCGTCATTGTTAGATTTGTTTCAACTCTTCTGCTACGTAGCGTCAATTTGATACTAGGTAGAGCTACCTCTTTGTAGTAAGATATGTAGAATGTAACATGTAACATGCATGTGCATCCAGTTGCATGGTTGATGCATTGATACATTGATGGAAACCTTTTAAGCACTCTCACAACCTTGAATACTGAGTCTCTTTGCCTTTTAATACAATAATACGCAAATAAGTACTTTACAGAATAAGGTGCATCAACTTTAGTCGTACACAGTCCCAGGGTACACCCTGGTTCCTTTATTTGCGGGGGCCAATGAACAGGTGCAAAAATAGCACAGGGGTTTTCCAGTTTGCCAATTTTGTTAACATATTCATCAACACAATTCGCATCTTGGGGGACCAGTAGGTGGGGGCAGGCTTCTGGAAGCCGTCCACTCACAGCACAGAGTGGGCTAATCAAGCTGCTGCATTGGTGGTAGGCCTTGCAGGGCCTGGCCATTGCCATTTGCCCCTTTCTGGCTAGGTGGTCCCGAATAGTGGGCATGCACAAGGGTGCATACAGCATGCAATGCCACGCTAATCAGGGTCTTTGACGAGGATATAGTGTGGCGCTGAAACGTGGGCTGGACAGCGCTGAGCGTTTTATGATCTTCGGGAACGCCATCCATCACAACCTGTTCCTTCAGATTACACATACTGTATTCATCTCCATTCTCCCCCGTCCCCCATTTCCCATTTCCCGTTTCCCGTTTCCCACAACCACTCGTTTGGTCGTTCGCTTGCCATTCCTTTTTTCTTTTTTTTTCTTTCCCGCAGCCATCGTCAAACTATTCCCACTCTGTCCGATTGGGTTTGAATCCATCATATTTTTGTTGTTTTTTTCCACTCTACTCTATATTCTTGTGTTGACTCCATCGCCGTTGTTGTTGTCGTCGTCGTTGTCCTCCTCTGCGAGAGTTTGACACCCTCATCAACGTGCTTCTCTCCGTCCACTCCTTTACTATTTCTCCTTTATATCAAATACGCTACGACACAACGTTACCTAATCCTACCAGGAATCAACACTTCTACCTCACCTCATCTTTGCCGAGAATAACACACATACACATATACACACACCCACATACCAGGTACACCTTCACGTTCCTGTGTGCGATCGAGATCGAAACGAAATCATCCTCAGGTGTCTGTCCTCTGCGATTCCCACCACCATTACCATTGCCATCACCGTCGCCACACCACTGCACAACTGAGCAATTAAACAACACATCGTCTGCCAAGCCTACCACTCCTTGCGTGCCACCTATTAACCCATTCCGACAATCTTGGGACCATACGTGCGCGCGAATTGCTGGTCAGCCGAGGATCATAATCTTGTTTTCTTTTTTGTTCAGCCCCGGGCATCATCCATCGCGTGAGACACTTTGTTCCAGGAGAGACCAATTACGCTTCTTACATAGGATAGACAGGATTTATGTCACGGCCTTCTCCTTTACAGTGAAATATTATACCCCCTTCCCACACCAAACCATACCTTACCCTACCCTATCCGCCCTCAACGCCCAACCTCAGCTCACACATCGAAAGAGGCACGACACCATCCGATGCAGCCGCTACAGAACGCACTTACATACTCGAATTAAGCCGGACGCGCGGCATAACCTCGACAGACCTGGAGCTTTGCATTCCGAATCGTCATGTCGATCTTTGCTGCTGTCCAGTCTGCAGTCTTTTACGTTGTTTCCTGTGCACCATGTCTTCAAGCAAGGCACCACCAGCAGTCCAAGGTCCAGGCCAAAAAGGAGCGTCGTGAAAAAGCACGCATCCAGGCCGAAAACCCTGACTCGTACCAGCATCCGGATCCCTTTAATACCAATCCCTACTGGGCCGAGGAGATCATGATGGGCCCGCATGTGGACGTGAAGAAGTACAAGAGTGCTGCGAGCAAGAACCCGAGCCAGAGGGGTCTGCACAGTTCTGGGAAGGATACGGCCAGTGTCACCGGGAGTGTCGGTGCAGGTAGTATGCATATAGGGAGTAGTCCTACCATCGTAGGGGAGGAGGGTAAACTGAGCTTTTCAACGACCTTAACGCCCACGCTGTCCGAGGATTGGAACCGGAAACGATACCAAAGAGAAGATGAGGAATTATGGGGGCACGAATTATCTCGAACTGGCCACAAGCTGATGGACGCCATTAAGCACGCAGGGTCCTCGGCAGGCCGTCTCCTGGAAAACAGCTTGGGCATGGAATCCAAGCAAATTACCGATGATGACAGAAATGATTCCTATTTTGTCCCCAAGAACCCTCCTGTCAACGAGTACCACCCCCCGATCGTCCGGCAGCGGCCTATGCATCGGGATGCCCACAAGTGGATGCTGCAGCCACCCCCACCCGCCAAGTTCATGGAGGGCAAGGTGCCCGTCAGCAGAAGTGCCAGCTTCGCGAGTCATATGAGTCGGAGAACAGCTACGAGTGATGGGCCTGCATTGGGGCGCTTGGTCCATGAGAAGACGGTTGGGGCAAAGCTTAAGAATCGTGCCTTTTCTTCAGAGGTGGAGCTGAACCGGTCGCCTAGCCGACCAGCCACCAAGAGGCAATCAACGACCTCGTCAAGCCGCCGGCTCTCGATCCAGCGGGCTGCGAGACGCAAGAGCTTCTCTTCCGATGATTCGTCGAGCGAGTCAGAGGACGAGCCTACGCCGGCGAGACGAAGAATATCACGAGCCAAGCCAACGATTCTGCTCGACCTCGATTCGTCGTCAGATGAGGATGACTACTTTCTGGTTAGCTCGGACTCGTTTGGCCGCGGTAAGAAAGCCGCCGCACGACCACGGCTGCAGCCTATCATAAGCTCGCAGCAGAGCGAGACCGGATTGAAGGATACTACAACGCAGGAGAACACCTCGTCGCATCCAGAACTTTCGGCCCTCGCTGATATCTCGAACGCTCGTTCGCCCTCCGAGGAAGTACTAAAGCCTGCGGCTTCAACGACAAAGCCCGCAACAGAAGTCTCGGTCTAGAACTACCGAGGCAGGGATAAGGCCAAGTCGGATAGTGTCCTCGAAATCCACCCGTCTCGAACCTCGAAATCCTGGCGGGTTGAGATCGACACCTACAGAAATTTCAATCTTGCTCGATGAAACCCCCTTCTGTAGTTTTCAAGTCGAGTGGGCAAGGAGGAGAAGGGATTGCATGTTTATAAGTTTTGAAGAACGGCATTGTAGTGATTGATTGAACTGATTCCCCCCTTGGTTTTACTGGAAAGGCATTAAAGGCATGGCGTATTAAGGCGAAGACAGAAAGGGCAAAGGGAAATGCTGCATTTCGAACAGAGAAAAGAGAATCGATGGTTGGTTGGCTTGTTTTTGGTCCTCGCCTTGTGAGATCATCTTTTTCTTCTTCCTGGCCTGAAACCAAGCCTCCCCTTTTTTTACACTTTTTTGAAAAGGCGCAAAGGATTGCAACTGGCAAACTTTGAACACCAACCGTCACCATCCACAAGTATATAGTATTAGTCTCTGCAAGATTTGAATGTTTCTTCAAACTTATTTTTTACACCTCTATTTACTTCACCTGTCTTTGGCCACATGTTGCTACGCGTAATACTTACCTTTGCGCATTAACTACCTTAATATGAGAATTATGATACACCCATCCATCAACGCTCCTAGAAGATTGTAAGATTCTTGTATTAATGGACGAGGCGGGAATACGGTCTAGATCCAAGGATAAGACGATGGCTAAAGAGAAGGGGGGAAAGGGTATAAATGTGTCTATTGTATATTGAGATACCTCTCAAAAAATATTCTGAGGCCATTCATTTGAACTAGAAGAATTAGTCGAGAGTCCTGGCCCAGACAAGAAGAGTGAAGACGAACTTGAACTGCATGTGTCTAGTTAATTCCAAGGCAGTGGGCTCTCTCCCTCTCTCTCTTTTTTTTCCTTCTTTTTTTCGTCCGCTTACCCCCTTTCTACTACTCTATACGTTTATAGGTTGCTCTCGCCTTTCTCTGCGGGAGGAGGAACGGACTTGGTACTACTATATGCTATCGTCTGAGCTCTCTCAACTTGTACATCCTGACTCGCCTCCCTTCTCCGTATCGTTTCTCCCTGGGTGGTACTTTTATGTTAATTTACGTTGCTTGTTGAACATGGCTTAAATCACAGTAACTTGCATATTATGGAAATAGAGCCGGAGCTGTTTCGTTTTGACAGTGGATGAATGTTTAGTGGTAAAGGGTGAAGTCGGTCGTGGAGTGTAAAGTCATACATACCTCAGATACTTCCTGAACCCAAAGAAAAAAGGAAAATGAGAGGTTGTTACCGTGGATACAACGACTATCAATAGTTCTAACTAATCTCTTGTGTTTAAAAACAAATAACGCTATTGTTTATAAGCTTATCTGCGGATGTTGGAGAGTAAAGGAAGGCAGACTTCAAATGCATCTATTAGTCGGTTGATACCTAGATAGGCTTCCACAAAACTTCAGGGGACAACCATGTGCCATTGTGTAAAGGAAAAATGCGACTGCTGGCAGCTCATGGCTATAATAGTAGACTCGAGCACGTGTTGGGAATGGGTTGGATGGGTGATATGGTAAGGGTTAGGGCTAGAATATGGAAATCTTACCTGAGCTGCTCCTCTTCCTCCTTACCCCGTGAAGGGGATGGGTGTGGACAGGGAAGAGAAATATATGTGATTGTCAGCGGTCTCAAAAGGTATGGGGTCTAATTCATGATGACTTGATATATACTAAATATTACTTTAAGAGTTGAACCATTGACGATCATTTCTGATATTTGGTTTAAGCACTACGACGCTCTGTAAGATACTGGCATGAGGACAGGGTCGTTCTATACAATGCGGAGCTAAGTCTGGCCACTATGTAATCTTGACAGCGTCGAGGCCTACAGAATAGGGGTTCACCACAATTCAAGGGCCAATAGCCCCGTACACCCACCGAGAGTGAGGACTCAGCTTTTAGGGCCATTGGAGTTTGGAACTTGGAATATGAGACCTGAGATCCAGGAGCAGGGAGTACAAGGATTACTAGCAACCAAATGACGTGTTTGTTGTATATATATATGTCCCGCGTCTGCATGCACCTTTAGTTCTAACTCCTCACGTAACAGCAACAACTACTACTATGTTTTGACACCCATATAGGGCGTGCATCATAAAACTATGCTTCTAACGTCGGTAATGCACTGGTAATAACTGAATAATGTTTTGTGATTCTGTTATATGTCTGCCGCGGATATTAATGTCAGGTAGGAGGCGTATTGATGGGATAGCTTATTCACTGGCTTCTTTAAATATCAACCCCTTACACTCTTTCTTTCCCAGCTGACTCGATTTATTTAATCAATACGGGCCTACCGTCTAAACTACATTGAAAAGAGCTATTGGTTTTCTTGTACTATGGTATGGAAATCATCAAGACGAATATACTATTTCGGTACATACATATCAAAACGCAAGAACGTTCAACGGGTCTACCAACTGTCTCGGGCTTGTCTGGGTCATACCGCAGTGTTAGCATAGTTGTTCATCTTGTTAGGCAATCAACTCCCCACTCATAGATATCTAGTGTATGAAAACAGCCGCGGGAGCAAGACCTTGGAGATCTTCCTTGCGCAGGTAGAATAGTTTTATTTGTATTATCTAACATGGACGCTATCAAAACTACATAGATTTGATCATCCTCTTATGGGGCACACGGGCTAGAAAAACAAAAGATTGTAGCATATATATCTCCTAGGAAGATTCAGAGAATCATCTGACACAGGTAGGTGAACCTATAATTCCCCCCCGAAGTCCATAGGCGTGCCACCATTATCTTTATATTCTCCCCTGCAAAGGAACCCCCCGGGGGGCGCGACCCTCTCTTTACGGGTCACCGACCCATCCGCCATCGACAACATAGTTGCTCCCCGTGATAGCGCTCGAGTCGTCAGCGGCCAAGAAGAGGATCAGCCGGGCGACCTCCTCAGGCATGATCTCGCGCTTGAGGCTCTGGGCGGCCAGGATCTCGGCGCGGGCCTGGTCCGTGGTCAGCACCTCGTCAAGCTGGCGCCGGGTCACGACGGACCCGGGCATGACGCTGTTGACGCGGATGCCGTCGGGCCCGAACTCCTTGCTGTGCGTGCGCGTCATGCCCATCACGGCCGCCTTGCAGAGCGTGTACACGGGCACCCCGACCGCCGGGATCGACCACGTGATCGAGCCCATGTTGATGATACTGCCCCCGCCGCGGCCACGCTGCCGCATCCCCGCCACCACCGCCTGCGTCAGGAAGAACTGGTGCCGCAGGTTGACGTCCACGCAGTGCGCGAACGCCTCGCGCGTGACCTCGGCCGTCGGGCAGCGCGCCCCCGCCCCCGCGCTCGCCGCGTTGTTGACCAGCACGTCGACGGCGCCGCCGCCGTGCTCGGCCATCGCGCGCGACGCGCACGCGCGCACCGCGTCCAGGTCCGTCACGTCGCAGCGCAGGTAGGTCGGGCGCGACGCGCCCGGCAGGCCGGCGACGCGCGCGCACAGCTGCTCCGCCGACGCGTCGCTGATGTCGAGGAACACGACCTCCGAGCCCTGCCGGCAGAAGAGCTCCACCGCCGCGGCGCCGATGCCCTCGGCCCCGCCGGTTATCAGCACCGTCTTGCCCCGCAGGCTGGGGTACGTCGCCCACTGGCTTTGGTCGGCTGGGCTGCCTCCGGCCATGGCGATAGTGGGGGTTTGATTGTAAATGCTGATAGAAGAAGAGGAGTCGATTGAGCTGGAAGTGGTAGATGTGTGCTTGCCGATAGGTGGTGGGAAAAGGGATTGGGACTGGCTAAAGCAGACTCTGGAGTTCCGAGCGAAGTTTCTAATGGCTCATCACCACTCTGCCTCCGCTTCTCCATTCATCAAGATCGATGGGGTGAGCTGCGCGTAATACGTGCCACACCTTGCCAATGCCCCCTCCCCCATTCGTGGCATGCGAGCAGCAAAGCTTATCCTGTCGTGGTGGAAGATTTGGGTTGCACATCTGCATATAGTAATGAGTGGCCGGCTATCATGGTTTGCTATAGGCTGCCAAGAGATGGGGAAGAATCGATCATCGTCCGGGAGAGTTCAACTGCAACATAGACAGTTCAAATCGGAGGCAGTCTATAGCAAGTCTGGTTAGTGCTAATGTCACCCACCTCTTCCAAGACTTTCACCCCCTCCCCCCCTTTTCTTAGCTCGTTCTAGTCCCCTTCTCTTCGGCAGGGCTCTACACCCTCTCGGATAATATTTATATTAACTAAAACCGTTCCTGAGGTTAAGCTTAAAAGGAACGGGCTTTAGTGTCTCGAATATATTGTTGTTTTGCAAGTACCAACACAATATCTATATTAATGCTGGGGAAGAAACAAACCGGGAATATTATCAGATGCTAAGAAAAACACCGAATGGCTACCTAAGTGAGCCATGTATGTAGGTAGTATGTAAATACGCATGGACCCTGTCCACCGTACCTAGTCGGCGCGAGACATGTGCCTGACAACAGTCAACCGATCTATCAGACCAGGCGTACGACTAGGTACATACATGCAAACCGCAAGGGCTGTGTACGTATGGCACGTACCGACATATGACAACTTGCCCATTCTCCGCCGGCTGATGGTTAGAGAAACACGTAATATTACGTAACAATGGGAATCCCCTTTTCGATCTTATAATCTCTCCACTCTGTTTCGTTCTCGATGTAAGCGGGTCTCTTGTTTTTTTTGGGGGGGAGGGGGGGGAGGGGGAGGACACGGCCATGAGTTTCGGCATCATGATGTCGGCGGATTTTTCTTCTCAAATAGTCCGCATCGCCGGTTACAAAGTTACATATGTATGCACTCCAAGTTTGAGGCTGAGGCCCTATTTCTGTCTTTTGTTCCTAGGTTAGGGGAGTTTCATAGATCTTCGGACAAACTTGTTTTTATTCTCCTTCCGCATTGCTTTTCAGCTCGCACGCAAAGAACCCTTGGCCGCTCCTGTTAGAAGAAAGAAACATGCGACGAGCGATGGGGGGGGGGAATAAGGAAATGGCATTGAGGCTTGGAATGACATGTTGAGCTTGACCCCGGTAAACAGGGGTCGAGGTCACATCCGGATGGAGACGCTTACGTTGTTTTCTACATAGGACTCGATATATATACCCCGCAACGAGTGGAGATGGTCGACGACAGGCTCTTCTTTATTCCCGGGGGGTGCCGGGGTGTTATGGCGGCTGTGATTTGCTGCGGCAGTCAATTTTACGGAGATGAAAATGATAAGATATGATCATATTGACGAACCGCAGTCCCATGGGAGTGAGGAAACGCCCCGATGGACTCATCGTACGCGTTCCCGTTTGAAAGTGAATTTAGCTGTGAGATGAATCTGGTCCAAGGAGTTGTCGTGTATAATGGGAGACGGAAGAAGTAGGTTTTACTTTTTTAATGTCAGTATAATTGATGTGGAACAGTCTTGTGTATGACTATGTACATATAGGTAGCACCTTATAATATTTGAAATCATACTAGGAGACATGAATGTAATGCGTGGGACTTGTACTAGGTATCTCAAGTGAAGAGAATAAGAGCCCAAGTAGTTGAAAAAAAAAACTAATGTTTGATAAGCTACATAAGATCTCATTGTAGTTGACCCAAGTCACCAAGTTGAATACATAATGAATGCTGTTCTCTAAGTTAGTATGATGAGATATAGGAGATAGACAATGTGAAAGTCAAGAATTTGGATTAGCTATACACTGAACTAGTATGAAAATTGGTATTTAAAACATACCAGAAATTGCCGAATAAGCTGTTAGTAATGTTCATGTCATCAAGGTAGAAATGCAAAATCACATCACATCAAGGCAATGAAGCGGAAAGATATTTTTTGGCAAAAGCCTGTGGTATATTTTCTGCAAAAGATTATGTCTAACGAATGTGAGTCTCCCACCAACTAACCACCCTCCAATCTGTGTTCTATTAGCAACCCCTTGCGTGCGCAAAACCGACAAACCCAGTAATAAAGCAAAACCAGATCCAACACGATTACCAACTTCCAACTCAGTCCCCCCCCGTCTCAGTAGATTTTTCTTGCCCCCTTCCCTTAATCGCCACGAGCCCAGCTGTGTAGATGCGATGATGATGATGATGATTATTTTTTACCATTGATGCCGCCACCGTAAACATGCTCATTGGCGTATTAGGAAGTTATTGTAAACCTTGCGGCACTCCTCGTAATGTAATGCCACCCCTTAGTTGTTCTGGGGAGCAGGGCTGCCCTTCTGGGGAGGAGGAGTAGGCTTGCCCTTGGGGGGAGGGACATCGTCAGCCCGCTTTCCGTTGACCTTAGGAGGCTGGGGGACGGGAGTTGGCTCCTTGGGGGGAGGCGGGACATCACGAGGTCCGTTCTTGGGAGGAAGGGGAGTAGGAGCAGGCTCCTTGGGAGGAGGAACGTCACGAGGACCGTTCTGGGGAGGAGGAGGGATGGGAGTAGGCCCATTAGGAGGAGGAAGGTCACGCGGAGGGTTCTTGGGCGGCTGAGGAACCGGAGTGGGCTCCTTGGGAGGAGGCGGGACATCACGAGGTCCGTTCTTGGGGGGGAGGGGAGTAGGAGTAGGCTCCTTAGGAGGAGGGGGAGCATCCCGCGGGGGGTTCTTAGGCGGCTGAGGAACCGGAGTAGGCCCCTTGGGAGGAGGAGGAGCGTCACGTGGAGGGTTCTTCGGTGGCTGAGGAACCGGAGTGGGCTGCTTCGGGGGGGGAAGGTCACGCGGGGGGTTCTTCGGCGGTTGAGGAACCGGAGTGGGCTCCTTCGGGGGAGGAGGAGCATCACGTGGGGGGTTCTTCGGAGGCTGAGGAACTGGAGTAGGCCCCTTAGGAGGAGGAGCCTGGCCACGTCGACCATTCTTGGGCGGGTGCGGGGCCGGAGTTGGCCCGGCAGGGGGCAGAGGAGCAGCCGGGGGAACGTCGCGCCTGTTCGGGGGCGGGATCGGGTTAGGGTTGTTGGCCGGAGGCTGCGGCAGAGCCGGGTCAGCTGGGCCCTGCTGAGGAGGCGCTGGCATGGCCATGACGGCCGAAACCAGGAGGGTGGATGCGAGTGCTGAGAACTTCATTTTGTCTTGAGTGTCTGATGATAAAAAGTTATGATTAAGAGTAATGTATAAGGCTTGGTGAGTATATGTTTGTAGTGTTTATTGTACTAGTGGTTGTTGTTGTGTTGCTTGATGTCTGTTTTTTCTATCTTCTCATCGTCGAGAAACCGTTCTCCTTTATACTTTTCATTCCATCTCTCCTGACCCTTTGAATCCCTCGCGGTCAGCGTTCTCGATCTCTGATCCGGTCCATGCCCAGTCAGATTGCCTTCATCTTCCTCTGAGGCCCATAGATCTCTGCAGATCATGGTCGTGCAACACGTAACTCAGACGCCTTTGGAACATCATGTCGTGATGAAGATCATCTCTAACATCACGCCTCACTACAGTTAGTTTGATGAGGTTATGCGGTAGAGCTGCTTCCTCGTACGGGGTAGGGAGGTGTAAGTGGGAGTGGCTGCGTCAAACCCAAACCCACATGTTGCTACATCCAGCTGCTCTAACATGCCGGCAGTGAGAAGCCGTTTGGGTAATTTTAGACCTAGCTGACGACGCAGACCGGGATGTGGGAGCTGTTGGCGATCCATAGAATAGCATTTTCGATACAAGAGGCTAGACCAGCTCGTCGTAGACCATTGGGAGAATCCGTGCATCGGTGGAGCTGGAGACTAGGGATTGCGCGTCCAATACTCGCACCCCGGCACTTGTTTCGATACAACCACCTTATAATATTTGTAAGGCTGTGAATGCAACCAATTATATTAATTGTGAAAGCTTAGTTGCACCACACTTCTCATGTCGTATAAGATTGATAGTTGACGTGCTGACAGCTATGTCAAGGTGGAATGATGCTTGAGGGGCCAATACCAGGGCCTGGGATGACACTTACCGTACCTACCTAGTGCCCTTCCGCAAGGAACAATGTGCCGAAGACATACTAGACCCCATGGTTTCATATTGCTAGAACCCCGAACAGGAAGTTTCTGTGAAGTTTCCATCATGTGTTTCCGAGCGTAATTAAAACAGTTACTGTGGGGTAGGTAGGGATTTCTTCTCGCCGTACATGAGCTAAGTGCAGAGACGAAGGTCATAGGAAATAGACACAACGTCAGTTCGGGTCTCTCACAGACCCCTGGATCTCAGTTGACGTGGCTGGTATGAAGAATAATCTCATCATTTCGCTATGGCCTGGCGGGCAACCATTCACCGCTGCTATGGGGATACAGTTAGGCCTGCCCGGCTGTGAAAAACCCTGCCTTGACCCGTACGAGCACACTGTGGTTCTTTGGGCATACCTACACCATCTCTGAGGAATCAGCAGCACGGACATGATCGTGAGCTGGTTTACGCGTCGTGCAGAACATTGTGTAGATGATCGTCGATAACTTTTCTAGTGTGTGTTGTGGCTATATCCAAATGATCACAACGACGCGTAACGAATAGGCTAGTGTATGCATATTCCCATTAAGTGAAGTATCCTGTTGAGATCCGTTTCCACAAAAGGGGTCTCGCTTTTTCGATGATGTATGCCGGTATAGAAAACTGTACCTGGTAATCCACGGAGATCTGACTCGCAGAATACCATGTCTCATTGACATGTAGGCTGGCCTTAGTATACTACTAAAATCGTTGCGGCGGATTTATCTGCAGAGCGAGCCTGACTACCTCAGGGGTAGGTAGGTAGTACCTCCTCAGGGGCCACATTATGGTATGTTAAACTGGACACTATCGAAGCCAAGAGATCTTCTCCAATAAAAAGTGCCTGATTATATGCGCTCCTAGGAAACTACAAGTTATTTTGGTGTATTGTTTTATTCAAAGTCTCTCAACCGGAAGGTGTGTAAAAATAATGCCTACCCTAATGACGTACGTTGTGTTGCTGGAATGTATGGCTACTAAACTAGTGTAAGTCACCACATATTTCAAGAGCAATTGCGTTTTGATTATTGTATTGCTTAAAACTCAAGCCGGGAATAAACCCCACAGAGAGCTACTCCGGTAGTTGTGAAAGGGGTTGACTTGAGAGCTGACATAGCCTCCCCCTTGTTTAGTTCTTTGATTTCTGATGCGGGTAAGAGCTAAAAACATCCACGTTCCTCATATAGGTACCTAGGTGGATGTACACTATCATAGACCAATCACTGCTATGTGGTTGACATCAAGTTCATCCAGGGAGCGGCATTTCTATGACCAGACTCTAACTGTCACCACCGGAAATATACAAAGAAGCAGCTTTGTCACTGGGATTATTGATCTAAGTTAGCTTCATGATCGGATATTCCGCTAATGTCGGCATATGAGGCGAGAGCCTGGACCCTCCAAAGCTTAGCATTCTCCCCAAGGATCCCTTCCTCTTCCTCTCTCTTCACCGTCCATATCCACTCCAACACCCTTGATCCTATGTCTATTGGGCGGTGGGAACATACCAAAGGCTCATATTACAGGGAATGTTTGACGACAGCATCTCAATTTGGCAAGGGCAAAACTAGGCCTCATATTAGAAAATGGTATGAAGCGCTTAGAGAGTTGGCGGATTGTCACTTCCCCTGAGTAGTGTGGGTCGATCTATCGAATGCTATTGTTCATTCAATTCCTAGCCATGCCTACAGTAGTACCGTTAGGTTAGGAGATCTTTTCCTCCGGGCACAAGCTTTTCCGGTGACTTCTAGATCCTCTAATCCTCAGGGAAGAGCCGAGAAGATGTCGTCGTCATACTGCGTTCTTGAAATATACCTATCCATTCTACTGATCAGACAAACTCCCGCCACCCATCCCTCTAGTGAAATGCCTTTTTATTTTACTTTACGTACTAATATTTATTTCTAGACAGATGACGATAAATTATGACAACAGAAAACTACCTTCTCATACATCTTGTGTAGTGGGTGTGTACCCGAATACTACTTTAGGTTTCAAGGTATCTATTTTGTACCCATAGCCCCTTTCTTTCGTTTAGCTCTACGAAAACTCTCATCAGTATTATTCCGTGATTGGAACCTCCTGCCTGCCTCTCTCTCTCTCTCTCTATTTCCTTTTCATTTTTCAGCATACTTTTTTTAATTTGAATGCAACCATCCTTGGCGGCGTTAAGAAGATACACAACAAGCTCCTTCGTAGAAATACTCTCTGCTTCAAAGCTTAATGCCAAATATTGCTGCATATTTGGCATTACAGAAGTGATTAAAGAGACTGTCATGTAGATGCAAGATGATCCTAGATAGAGGTCCTTCATGATAGTCTCCATTGCGGAAACAAGGGCTACCATGCCTTCGACTGAAGATCGATACGGTTGAGCAAGTTAGACTATGAGATCGAAGGAACTGTTGATCATTTCCATCTTCGAAGGACGTAGGTATATGACTGGCTAAGGACAGATCGCAGAAGAATGTTTACTTGAAATGAGTTAGTATTATCGCTGCTTTAAGCGGAACTTTCCTTTCCCCCTTTCCCAGTGACCACCCAATTAGGCTGAGGTTGGATAGCCTAGTCACTTGCTTGTATATTTATGTTGGCAAAGAAGCGCTCAAGACA
Source organism: Biscogniauxia sp. FL1348 (assembly GCA_022544895.1). Lineage (NCBI taxonomy): Eukaryota > Fungi > Ascomycota > Sordariomycetes > Xylariales > Xylariaceae > Biscogniauxia > Biscogniauxia sp. FL1348. Next base: position 141,508 of record JAJNNV010000066.1, on the reverse strand, counting down.
TCCATGGTAATTAAATTTGCACCCAGACCCATCTTCACAATGCCACAATACCACAAATCAAACCCCCTATACTGATAGAGTTCTTGTCAGGTAAATCGGACTAGGCATCCTTATGCTTTTACAGTTTTTATTGCGTACACCAAATTGTCGAATCATAATTCGGGTTGAAATCCATGTTGGGGTTTGTGATTACAAGCAAGGTCTATACGTCCTGTTGTTGATCCGTTGACTCTTGGCTCTCATTGTTTTTCATCTGAGATGAGTCCATTGAATTTGGAATCGTGTAGACATGGCCAAGTCTGTAATTTTAGGAACCCGTATGTAAGGGACCATATGAACTGCTACTGGATAGAGGTGACAAAGATTTGTCCTACCAGTCACTCGCCAGTCTCATACTAAAATTTCCAGTCGAAAAGGTTTGCTCCGCATCTGGTGCTCGGCTATGTAACCAACGTATCTAACGGCCCAAGTGTATATAGAGCAAACCTCGATGTTGAAACTACGACAAGAATTTCTGGTTGTATAATTGACTTGACTTCTCACTGTATGAGTTTTCGATAATGTAACGAACTATAGACCGAGTTATTGCTCGATTGAAACGTTATGGACATTCCAAGCTCGTTGGACCTTACACCCCCATTGATCGGTGATAATTTTTAGGTGCTATTGAATCTAATTTATGATACTGTGACGTGTCACTGAATTCAATGGGATGAGGGCTTAGAAATGCTACTCAGATAACCATGATTCCTTGTATGACACCATGGATAATGTCAGCAGCGGTGTACCTGATCAAGTGATACGTGGATGTACGTACCTCTTAGGAGAACAAAGGGAGCAAATAGGGAGAGTACTCTGATGAAATACAAATCTCATTTGGCTTACTAAGGTAAATTCACACCGAATGAAGTTCACACGATAGCCATATGTCTTGAGATATTCCTTGACTTTCCACGACCCTAGATCATCTTAACTACTTATGGACATGATATAAAGATGTCTGGCACCATTTGTGCCCAAAGATAGTACAGGGCAGGTATATATTCTACTGTTCCAAGTACTAGAGAGTAAGAGCAGTATAAGAGAAGTATAACTCTCGAGGTCTCCTTTACGCAATCACCGCTGCGGATAGTGAATCACGGGCTCTAGTTACAGGTAGCCGGTCCTGCCATGTGTGATTAACTCCTTTTTAAGTGATTCCTAGTCCGCACTACCCGCTGTACGGGTTCTAGTCTCGAATCTGATTGCTAGATTCTATAGATCTTTGTTCTCAGCCAGCGTCACCTATCACTGACACGTAAGAGGTTTGGCTGGGATTCTTCCTGACGATTGACAAATAAATATAGGACCACAAGAATGGCCTTAAGGCTGGTCAACAGTTATAATACTTTATTCATCTTTGGTTTCCTTTTCTAATCAATGTAAATACTGGAAACCCCACAGGCTTGAGGGCTCGTTTACGCTGTTGGTGAGCTGTAATGTTGACAATGCCCGTTACCCAATTAACAGCGGAAACATTATCCCTCATCAAAAAAATCAGTCACTACCTTTTCCCAGCAACTATGTCTCCAGGATGTTGGGCTGGGGGTAGAGAGCGCTAACCTGTACCACTAAATGTATGAGGCTGCGAGGGACTAGGAGGGACTTCTAGTCTACGACTCCCAAACATCAAACCTACTTTGTTTTGTAAGGTTTTCAATAAGAACAACACATTGGTCAAAAAAGAAAACCTGAATAGGAAAGTAATAATGTGAGAAGATCTGGTAAATTACTTTAGCTGCTCTGTAATGTGAAGTCAACGCAATAGATGTATACACTTGTGTTCCTTGTTCCCCAAGTCCCCACAACGACAGGTTTGACGTTTCAATAGAAAGAGAATTTTATCTTATGTCCTAGACAAATGGCTCGCAGGAGTAGCGAGTGGTAGTAACGTTTGTGCGGGTATATTGAAGTGCCCTCAGATTTCAAGTCTACGAAGACAATCCTAAATCATTAATTACATCGTGTGCCTAATTACCTATTTCTGATCAAAGCGTGACCGACTGACTACAACCACTGATAGCAACCTAGGTAGCCTAGGGACTTGGGTAGGTGACCGACAAATCACTATTACCTACCTAACCTATAGGTATCTATAGTAAAGGTATCTATAGTAAAGTGTTAAGGCCGAACACTTCTTAAAAGTATGATGTCACGGACGAAGACCTTATAATCCAGGGGGGAGGGGGCTGACAATTTAGGAAATCTTCTAGAACCAGAATACTATTTGATTGGCTCTTAGAGATTTACAATGATTGGCTGCAAGCTGTCGATATTCACGCATCTTATTGGCCAGATTGCACAGACCATGTCTATACTAGTTTTGGAATAGGTAGCTTACCTATCTGCTTCGTATCTCTTCCCTTATTATTGTGCCCAGCACTCACGATACCTATCTACTACCTAGGTACGCCTACCTATGGGGTGATTGAAAGCAATATACATCGGGACAAATCGGTTGTTGTAATAATGGTGTTTTTCACAATACCAATAGATATAGATATGCATTATATGTTAGCTAGTGTAAATAACGAGCTCTACCTAGCAAATCGTGAATACCTACTTAGGCTCTCTCACTCTCAGCCCCCTTGCTTCCCCTGATCGAAACCAGCTTTCTGGTTCTCGATTCCCTGCCCATCAAGTATACCTCGTGTTTTAATAAAGCGACTTATTGGCTTGCTAATAAGTATAACCCAACAGCCGCAAAAAAAATTTCTGGAAGATCGAATATAGCTAGTTATTCCTCTTGCATGTAGTATGGAAAGCTCCATCTTCAGATCCTCTAACCTTCTTCTAGACTTGAAGGTATTATATCTTCAGTAGCTATGAAGTAGTTTGGCGAGTGAACCGCTAATCTCTTAACTATTGACTGTGAGTGATTTGTGTCGTTGGGATGCTATACGACGGGATAATATAGACAAGACCGACGGGTCAAACGCCAAGTGTATTTGCATACATAAATAGTAGACGCTATTATTCTGAAGTAGCATTGCCGCGTAATCAAGGGCTAGTCTATCTGCATATTCAAGAGCCAAGAAGTTATCCCATTCGATTTTTTGCACGATGCCAATTCCATGTCCACTGCGAAAAGGGAGATAAGGTATAATGACTGGTGACCGAGGACATCTTGGCTATATACCAGGGGGTGACGAATACTTGCCTATCTACTTAGCTTGGCGCTCTTGGGAGCTGAACGAGGTCATGGATAATAGGTTGGCATACCGGCTGTGACGAGCGCATTCTTAAGTAGACATGTAGGTAGGAAGAATCTCGATCGGAAGATCATGCATGGGAGCTAAACAACACCTGATTATTTAAGACCGGCTTCCCCTCCATATGCAATCGTTGTCTAACGAATGAGCAGTTTCCCCAGAGATGATACCCTTACGCTGTTTCCCCTAATCGGAGGATATACCGAGATAATCAGTCGATGCAAATAGCAAGCTCCCAATTGCCAATACATGCGACAAGCCTCAAGTCACATAAGCTCATGCAATCACTATGAGACTTCCCTCATTCCTCGCCGTCCTCGGATTAGGCGCCCTCGCCAACGCCGCCCGGATCCGACGGGACGGGGCAAATCTCACTCCTCAAATTCCCGGGGCCGTATCATTAACTTCGAGTCCATCGACCCAGCCTCATACGTTGATAGTCATCAGCCAAGATGATACAAAGCTAGCAGCTATCAGGCGGAGTGTCCATCACCTCGCACCTCGCCACGAAGACGACGAAGACGAAGACGACGAAGATGATGATGACGACGACGAAGACGATGATGATGACGACAATGACCGCCCCAATACGGGTGCCATAGCAGGTGGCACAGTCGGCGGCCTGCTATTCCTCGTTCTACTGATACTCGGGACATGGTACTGGCAGCGGGTCCGACGCCGGCGGTCACCCCGTCGTCCGTCTCGATCTCGCTTCCGCTTCCCGTTCCGCCGGCTGCGACGGCAAAAAGACGAAGAGCACGAGGCGGGGAGCACGTACCATAACCCGCCGCCTCATATAGGGCCCGGGGGCCTGCCGCACATGTCACAGTCCGTATCGCCGCCGGCCACAGCAGCAGACCCATTCCGGTCGCCGGGGGGACAGCAAACGGCGCCGGTCGAGATGCCGACGTCGTTTGACCGCTCGGAATCGCCGGTGCCGTCGCCGTCGCCACTGACGGAGGAGCACCATACCCCGACGAGACCGGCACCAGGCATGCGAAAAGAATGATATAATATGTTGATAATGTATATAATATAATATACAGGGGGGGAGAGCGGGTGAGGGGGAGGAAAATAAAATAAAGGGGCCGGGAAACGCAATAATGAGATAAAATTTGAATACTAAGGAATCAGTCATCCTTGACCCTAAGTACTGGCCGATAGCAGTAGCTGGAGAGATGACATGAAACATAATCCATATTGGGTGCATAGCATCGAAACAAAATAGCAATCTTTTTTATATACTCCTTATTATGACAGTAACGTCAAGATGTTATCCGCAAAGGACATATGACCCCATATCCCAAATAGAAAATAAATGAGGAACCCCCTAATCACCCAAAATAACCCAACCAATCCAAAAAGCTTCGAGTCTCCCTTACATACAAACCGCAAACCATGCCGGACGTATCTCCCAGACTTATCATATCCCATTATCCATCCTCGCCCTTCCCTCTCTTTCTCTGATCCGATTCTCTATCCCTGCCACTTAACCCTCTTATCCCTGAAAATGCTCACCATCCCCATGGGCAGCAGCCCCGGCTCCACGATCGTCAGGCCCCCGAAGCGGTCCATAGCCTCGGGGCCGTACAGCTGCGCGACCCACTTCCAATAGGGCTCCATCGCCTCCCAGGAGTTACGGATGCCTTGCGCGCCGTCCAGGGCCTGGAGGCCGCCGGCCAGCGGCGGGGACGGGCCCGCGACGCCCTCCTCGCGCGGCTGCTCCAGCAGGCGCGCGTACACGCCCGCCAGGTCGCCGTCGAACGCGTAGTTGAGGTCCTCGCGGTAGCGCGCGAACTCGGCGAAGCTCATGAAGAACTCGCGGTCGCGCTCGCTCTCGGGCTCCCACTGCTGGAGCTGCGGCTGCCGCGGTTGGCCCGGCAGCAGCGGCGGTGGCTGCTGCTGCTGCTGGTTCTGGCGCCTGCGCTCGAAGGCCGCCTTGCGCGCGGCGTACGCGTCGCGCTCGGCATCGAAGAAGGCGTCGAGGAGGGTGCGCGACGGGTCCGCCGGCACGGTGCCGCGCACCTGCATGATCGAGATGAAGGGGCTCTTGAGGTCGAGGCCGCCGAGCTCCGTGGGGAAGAAGAGGTACGCGTCCGGGATGTCGGAGACGCCGAAGCGCTGGTGCATGAGCGTCTTGAGGTAGTCGACCACGTTGGTGACCGGGGGCGGCGGGTTGGTTGCAGTTCCCTCGTCGAGCAGGGAGGAGGCAGCGGAAGAGGACGCCGGGGAAGGGGAGAAGATCTCGTGCTGGATGCGCTTATGGGTCGCGAGCATCTGGTCGACGTGGTCGCGGCCGAAGCAGTTGGCCGGCTTGCCGAAGTTGGACGTGAAGAACGTGCCCGCGTACGTGTTCCACGCCTGTATGAAGGCGATGATGCTCTTGCGCTTGTCGCGCAGCTGCTTGCGCAGGTCGGCGATGTGGCTGTCCACCATGCCCTGGTCGATCTCGAACTTGCCCGTATCCGTCGACAGCTTCAGGAAGCCCCAGCGGATGTCCCCCACGGGGAGCGATCGGTGGATGTCCAGCGACACGGACGGGTCGGCGGAGATGCGCACGGTGCCCGTCTTGGTCTGGCTGATGTACGTGCCCGTGGCGTTGACGAAGTCGGTCACCGACTTCCAGGCCGTCACGGCAGCAGAGTGGTCGCGCGACCAGAACCAGAGGTCGTCGTGCATACGGAAGAGCACGTTACCGCCGGTTGACTGGTTGACAGAGAAGTCCAGACAGAAGAGGATGAGCTCGCCGAAGATGTCACTGAGAACATGCGACGCGGGCGTGCCGCGCTTCCGAGTGCGCGGAGCCTCTGACTCGCCATCCTCGAGGAACTTGAGGGGGGCCCTGAGGAACTTGGTGAAGAACTTGATCCACGCCGGGGAGAAGCCGAAGAAGGACATGAAGACAAGGATCGTCTCGTGCGGGAGGAGAGAATTCCAGCTCTCGAATACAGAGTGGAACGCGGTAATCTCCCCGTACAACCGCGTGTTGATTGCGATCTCGGTTGACAAGAGACGGATCAGTCGCTGCTTGTCTTCCATGGGGCGTTTCACCGCCGAACCGTAGTCTTCATCCTCCGAGTCATCTTTGTATGGCATTATATGACCCGCGCTTGCGCCATGCATGGGAGCCGGCGCCATCTGCGCCATCTGCGCCATATGCATATGAGAAAAAGGCCTTGCAGCACTATTCCTTTGCTGCGCATATGCCATGTTTGACCGTTTTTTATTCTGCTGTTCCAGAAGTTGCAATTGCATTTGATAATCTGGAAGGCTGCTGTTTGCTGCTGCTGCTGTTGTCTGGTACTCGGCTGTCTCTTCGCCCTCGAGCGACTCCTGCTGCTGGGTATCGGAGTCCATCAAGTTGGCCATGAAATAGTGTGTGCGATAGATCCGGTCTCGGGTAGCCTGCACAGATCCCCTTCGGCTTTCAGGGCCTAGGTAATAAGCACGACGTTTGATATCAAGCTGAGAGATCTGTTTGCACGAGGATTTCCACGCTCCGTTGGACTTTCGGAACTGCTTCAGTGCCCCCTTAAGGAACACTGACCACTTGACGCCGATGTAGTGTAGGAATATGGCTTGAAGCAGGTCTTCGTGCATGAGGATGTTGTATATGCCACTGATCTTTCGTCGTTGCTCTAGAGGCACGCTGGGGCCCCAGGACCAGCTGTCGAAGGCTGCAAGTCGCATGTTGAGGACGTCAGCTATCTCATTGAGAATAACAGGGTTGTTTTTGAAGTCTCTTAGAACCTCGCGCTTCTCATCGGTGAGAAGGTCAGAGGCGAGAAGACCGTCGGCAACCCATGCTAGGGTCGAAGCATTGAATTGCTTCGTTGCAGCCATTGACATCTCAAAATCGGCGACTTTCTCGCGCAGCTGTTGCAGAGCCTTTGCTACTTCCGTCTTGTTCTCGGGCTTGAAACCGAACAAGTCATTTAGATATGCCTTGAGGGCATACTCGTCGACCGAGGCAGGTTCAAAGACGACCCGTTCCCACTCAATACGGGAGTCTCTCTTCATCTCGTTGGCAAGGTCTTCGAACCCTTCCGCCATTGCCACATCTACTTCGTCCGACTTGGCCTTCTCCGTCGACAGCCACTCAGTAACGAGCTGAGCGTACAAAGAAGCATACTGGAACTTGAGGGACTGAGTGTTGAGGTGGCGAAGCAATGACTGTTCCCAGGTGCGCATCAGACTAGGTGATATAGAAGGATCGTACTTCGACTGGGCCAAGAACCTGTCAAGGTTCTTCAACTCGGACTCCAGGTCGGGGTTCTTGGATTGCCCCAGGACGATATCGCCTGACTTGGTAGTCTTGATTGCATAGGCCTCCTTTACGCCCTGGCTCAAGAGAACAAGCCGTTCAATAGGCTGTTCTTCATGTTCCAATTTGGCAATAACATTGGCCTTGATACTCTCAAAATGCGACCGGCGCTTGGAGAGTTCCTCGAGCTTGGTGTTGGTAATCTCCTGTAGCGTCTCGGAGAATACACTACCACTAGACGACGCCATAGTAAGCTTGTGTATCTTAGAGTACTATGCACATGTACAGCTAGGCTAAACTAATCGTATGATTCTGTGTTTTTGTTGGGAGTTAAAAGGGATGAGAGAATGAGGAGATGAGGAGGAGGATTGGGAAGGATGATGAAGGGAAAATATCAAGAAGAGGGTTGCGAGACAACAGGCTTTTTATAAGCAGACGAAGGAGGCAAACAGACGGTCCACTATCGGTCTTATGTAGTTGCCTGGCTTTGAGGCACAGTCCTATACTTGTTCCCTCAGGCACCCCGAACCTGGTGCGCGAACTCTCCCCCCTCTCCCTTTATACTCTGTTTCCTACACAGAACTGTCCCTAAGAACAGTATAATAAGCGATTGAAGGTTCTATAAGTGAAAGAAAGAACAAAATATCCAGTTTTATAAATGTCTTCACTGATGCATTTCGTACATCTCTGAAGACGTTTAATTATTTTCAAGTTACCTAGTAAATAGAACACAAAGCGATCAAGTCAAGAGGCCTCCACGCCTAAGGTGCGATCATACTATGCTTGCTAAACTACTAAGTATAATGAAATCACACAATACTCCGTTAGAATATTGCATGTGCCTTAGCTTAGCATAGTTCACAACTAGCACACTGAATCTACTAGTTAGAGAATATTGTGTGCACATTATATCGGAAAACAACCCAATCACTTATAAAATAGGAGAGGCGGATACACGAATTGTCATTTACTATGCCATACATCAGCGGTGTCGCGTTCAGTCAACTAACTTAAGGGTATCATTAATATCTACTTGGACCATATTTATCCCTTTCCTAATCTTTACATTGGCTTCTCCATGAGTATTGTTAGGCACCTACTTCTCTGCACGCAATTAGTACCTAAAATCTTCATGCCAGAGTAGATGCTATTCTTCAACCTCCTCTGCCTCTTCTGCTTCTTCTTCGTCTCCATCCTCCCCTTCTTCATCATCATCCTCTTCTCCCTCTTCCTCTTCCTCCTCGTCTTCCTCTTCCTCTTCGACTGCTGAATTTATCTCTGTATCACTAGCGTCATTTTCTCGCTCTTCGTCCTGTTCCTGGCTCCTTCGTATGAGGTTCGGAAACATCAGCTGCTGAGCTTCATCTTCGTCCAGCAGATCCTCTGGAGGCACATCACTGAGATCACTCTCATCATCGGCCGAATCATGCACACTGCCGGGTGCCGAGCTCAATTCGCCTTCTTCGCCCTCTTCACCCTCCTCGCCTTCTTCACCTTCACCCTCGCCCTCTTCGTCTTTCATCTCTACGTCTTCATCTGGCTCTCCTTTATCGCTCTGCGCATCATCAACACCTTCGGCCCCATTGCCTTCATCAGCAGCAGGAGTCTTGCCGCTCGATACAGACCCACGGGATTTGGTCCCCGCCGGCTTCGGACCTTCTTGAGCACGCAATACGGCCTGTTCTGCCTTTCGCAGGATATCTGCCCGTCTAATGCCAGCCTTGCGTGGTCGTTGGGCGCCTTCTGTATTCGCGGGAACAGAATCTCCTGTAGCGCCTTCTGTCCCCGAATTCTCGTGAGACTGGGGGTTAAGAATATTGTTGAAGGGGTTAGCTGTTTTCGTATTATCAGGAGTCTGCTCTGCTTGGCGGGCTTCCTCGCGGAGACGATCCTGCTCTCTCTCGGCGAGCAACGTAGCTACGGCAGGCCCCGGTAGGGATTTTCCTATCTCGAAATACATGGCCGTGTAACAGTCGCTGATTAAGTCGTCGATAGCACCGGCCTTCATGAGCCCAGCGTTTAGTTTCTTCAACTCGCTTGTCTCCTGTAGTGCACTGAGTGCAGGATGTACGGTTGCTGGATCTGAAGACCAATCACTAATCCTAGCGGTGATGATCTCAAATTCCTCAGGGGTAGTCACCTTAAAATCATCCTCAAGAACTGGGGAGATCTGATATGCATGGCGGATGAGCCGTAGGTAGGCTATGCAGCAACTCTGCCATAGGTCATTGAAGTGGTAAAAATCAGCTCCCTTCTTGCGCAGACGTCGAAGTAATGCTTCAAAATTCGGCCTGTCCTTGAGAATCACCAGGAGCTTGACAACAAATCTTACGTATTGTTCAGTAAAGACATGGTGTCGCCCAGGTCGCTCTGCATCACATTTCCAGACATTCATGACCATGGTTTTAGTAAGCATAGATTCCCTGAGCACGCCAAATGCTGCCATTGCTTGAACATAACCCGGCTCCTCTGCATTCTCGTCGAATAGGATCCTAGCGTGACGCATAATGATACGATGCTGCCAGTTGGACCTATCCTTCTCTCGTAGATGTATGAGGGTTTGGATAACGTAAGGCTCCCAGTCCTCCGGTTCACCAATCTCAATCTGTTCGCCGTTTTGTATGGCATACGGTTGACGTTGGAGGATGTTGGCGGCTTCCTGGGCGGGCAGATCTCCTTGTGTGACGAGCTTGTGGACGATTGACACTATTTTGTAATGAGGTTCTAGGATCGGATCCTGGCCGTGGCGTGGCTTGGGTAGTGCGGATACTACCTCAACTGCCCGCTCAAGAGCATCGATGACCTCCCGGACAGTAGGACGATCCCGCACATCATTACGATCGAGGGATTCCTGCGGCTTTTGATACATCTTCCAGAGACACTTGGCATACATGTACGGATTCCTGTAATCAATTAATATCTGTTCATCTTGTTATCGGGTTGTATAGCGGGTTGTTACTCACGCCCATTGTTTAGGCTTGATTTCCATGGCCTTTTTGAATAATCTGGAGGCATACTTCCAAACCTTGTAGTCTTGCATCTGAGAATGCACGTCTTTAGTATCTGCGCCGGCATCGTGAATGTAGAACCGTTTATGCTCAGAGTGCTGAAAAGGCTCCATCGCAAACGGCTCTCGGCTGGACGCGTACATGCGCATACCGAATTTGTGATATAGATCGTGCATAGCATCCAAGCTCTCTCCGTGGATGTCAAGAGAGGCAGTTCTTGAATGAGATAGTGCCAGAGTGTAGCAGTGAATTGCATTGCGTTGGTACTTAACCAGTTCTGCCCTTTCCTTGTTCATCTTATCCGCAGTCCAGAGAACAGACTCGTCTAGCTCATAATCAAAACATTCAGCCAGTCTGAACCAGGCATCCCATTGATCTGGAGTGAACTGCAGCTGTTGGCGGAGGAACGTGGCACCAATTCGAAGGTCGTCAGTAGCGCCTGGTGTCTGTCTCCTATTCAAATCCACCCCCTTGAATTTGGTAAACGCAATCATTCCGAGTAAAAAGAACCACCTATGCTTCGCCAATGCGCTGTCCGTTGTGTGAACGGTGACAGCATCGCTGGTAACGTTGCCCTTGAAGGCTCTGTACAAGCGGAGAGGGTCAATCGGCTTCTGCAGTGTTTGGGTGAAAATGCGAAGGTTTTGTATGAGCTGCTGGTTAGACTTAGTCTGCCCAATGGCCTGCTGCATATGCTCGATGGTGTTTTTCAGGTCGGACTTGAGCAGATCCTTCATTGGTATGCGGTTAGCAAGGACAGACACTCTTTCTACTAAGGCCGTCGTGTTCCGCCGCTCGAGCTTTTCGGCTGGGCATCCATGGTCTTGCACCTCAGAAAGACCAACCCCAAGTTTCAGGCCGTATAGGTCGTAAAGCACCTGTCCAAGGTAATCTTCCCAATTGTCGATCATATCTTGCTTTAGTAATTCAACCCGCATCATCTTGAGGAAGATCTTGTTGGACGATTTGCAGAACTTGCGCAGCCCTAGAACCTGATGGACAGCTGCTAGGTAGTCGGCTAGATCGTTTTCTGGGGTGGTGAAGCCCGACTTGTTCTGTGCTATACCGGCCTTGAGCATTGTGTAGAGCAAAGACCAATTCCTGACTTGCATCTCGCGTAGCTTTGTTAAGTATCCTTGGAATGTCGCTCCATTGGACGGATGCTGGGTCATGCCAACGCGGACTTCATCTTCATACATGCAGGAGACGTGGAGGATACTGCTAAGTTTTGCCAAGGCTGATATGCTCGACTTCAAATGCTCATCGTCAACGATGTCAAAAGCGGTGCTCTCATTCAAAGCTATGGAAAGAGCTGAAACGAGTAGATCATCAATAGACCTGAGCATCTTCATGAAGAGTGGGCGGCGAGTGTCGATAGCAGTACTCGAAAAAGAGTCTCGCTCAAAGTCACCAATGATCATCTCCATGCTTTTCAAAAGACACGAGAACTGCTTCGTGGTATAGTCAATAGCATTGTAAGCCTCGCCGAGCCGTGTCCAGAGGAACAGCCGTAGCTCAGTGCTGGTACCTAATAGGAATTTCCAGAGATCTTGGAGGCCTTGGCTCGCAGTTTCAGAAATAGGTACGCCATTCTGGTCTGGGGGCAGCATCTCCATATCCTCATCAGATGCAGCTGTTTTACGTCCCTGTGAGTCCTCCATGGTAGTATAAACCGAGGAAGGATTCAAAACAGGCTCCAAGCTTTCAATCACAGCAAGGGGATCGTTCATATCATTCTGGAACAGGCCGAGGAAGAAGTCCATAGTGGTCAGCTTAGATATCTCTCGGTCAGCAGCAAGTGCAGATACTTCGGGCATAATCGCGTTGTTCGGGACCTGAATATCAATGGTGTTGGGTTCTTCGCCGAGCCTGTCACGGAGGCTTTTCCAGCATTGAAGGATGTGTTCCCGCGAGACGCCTTCCGTAAGCGTGACAGCAAAAACAGCCGACCATAGAAACCGAAGCGATACCGAGTTATCCGCCCCCCCAGGTCGATCCCTCCTCAGCTGCGCAGCACAAGAAAACCATCGTCCTAGCCGGCCCTTGGTCTCTACCCTAATGGCGAAGTCTACCGCACTACTAGGATTGGTGATCCGCTCGTAAACATCAAGGTGTAGTTCAAACAGCATTTGAACGATTCGATCAATAATATCGAGCTGTGGAGATTCCCAAGTTGTGTCATAATTTGTGAGCTCATACTGGATGCGACGGAAGATGTCTTCATCAAAGTGACTGATGACTTGCACCACAGCCGTCTTCATCGAGTCAGACCATTTGCTAGTTAAATATGTAGCGCAGACATGTTTAACCCATTCGAATGCGACCTCCTGGACACTCATCCAGCCCTCGTTGACTCTTTGGACAAAGCCTTTTAGCCCTTTTGTCTCGTGAAAATCAGGTGTTTCGGCTTTTTTCTGAGATCCGGAGTTCGAATGCTCAAGAAAGGATGAGAATCCAATGGGGGGAGCCTCTGTTTTGCGAAGGATAACCTTCGTACTCTCTTCGTCAAATTTCAGCAGCGAATCTCGCAAATCGACCATGGGTATCTTGCTTAATTTGGCCGTTCGTGTCTCAGAAGCACAAGAGTCGAGGACTTCAGCCAGACGATCAAGGGTATCACGATCTGTCACCCCTATGTTCTCAAGCATATTTCGTGTCATCTGGAATAGATTCTGGTCGGCAGCCTGAAAAGGTTGCAGCTGGGCAGCTAAAAGGGTGTTCGAGTCCATAACTTCCCCAGCAGTCTCCCGTCGACGAGTCCTTTTACTCCTTTTCTGATCAGCGACCTCTTCATCTGCCGTTTCGGGGAAGCCAGCGGCGGACTGCGAACGCTTTCGTGAAAGCGCCGAGGCACTTCGCTCCATGGAGGAAGCATTTTCGTTCTCGGCTCGACCATCTCCGGGCGATTCAAGTTGATCTTCTTTTGATTGTGAAAGGGGTTCAACTTCGGGGACAATCGTCATGGCTTGGGTGACTGCAACTTCAGGCAGTTCTAATCGCTCGGTTGACATCTCTACATCATCCGGAACATCTGGTATTTCGGGCAGCTCAAGCGTGAGAGCATCGCCACCCAACCCATTTGCTAGAACGAAATGAACTAATGCCATGCCCAAGTCGGTCCATGAGGCTCCCGGCACTTGGACCACTAGACGGGCTGTGTCCTGCCCATAAGAGAGGGGTTTCGACTGCGCAAGGGAGTCTGTAGGGTTAGGGAGAAAGGGGAGCGGGTCGAGATATTTCTTCAGGGGCTCGGGCATGGACTTTCTAAGATACGGTCCCATTATCGGATGGGTCAAAGACAGTTCATCAGATAGGACACCCAGCAGCGCCTTTAGTTGCTCTCCAGCGAATCCTTCAGCGAGCGACGGGGGCTCGACCTCATCCACTGCTGGATCATCGTCGAGTTCGATGGCGGCCTCGAGACAGTATCTGCTCACTCTAGCACTGCTGAGGAAAGCGGCGACACGCGCAGCCCTCCTCCAGAGTTCGGCATCAGCCGGATCTTGGTCTAAGGCAGCGCTGAATTCGTAGAGAGCCTTCTGGGCTTGGGCCAAGACCTTCTTGTCTGCCAGAATCGAGGCCGCATCTCCCCTGGTCCTAACCTGGTGGCGGATCTGATCTAGAACAAACTGGCCGTGGTTCTTGAATGCGAGGTAGAGAGTCTGGGGCAAGCTGCTGCCACTTCCATCCAGGTCCGGCTGGGCAACATCGAGACCCTGGGATAGGGTTAAATCGAGGGGTAGTTGGCGGGCATCGGAATGTCGTTCAGCGCGCTCGAATTCGGTAGCGCTCTCGGGGTATTTAAAGATATCGGATTGGAAAAGAGATTCGTATGCAGCCGAAGCTTCTTCGTAGTGTTGTGGGCCTTGAGCATGGAGCTTCAAGGCGGCCTGGAATCGCTTCAGGGCTTCATCGATCTAGGAGCAGCAATAATCAGCTTGGGGATTTGCAAGTAGCATCGGACACGAGGCATACGTTGAGTTCGCGAGTAGTGTCGACCTCCTCGTCGATGTTCTCTTCGGGCTCGAGATTGATGGCGGAGAAGGCAGGCATTTTGTCGTCAGCTTGCGGCCCTGGGACCGGCTACAAGTGAGTGGTGGGTGGAATCGGGCTATCGCATAATGGATTCTGTTTATGGTTTCTAAATTTTAGGTGGTTTGTTGTGTATTTATTTCGTGTTTTTGTTGGGTGGTGGAAGTGTTGAGGATTAGTAGACCAAGTTGTTGCTCACTGGGAACATTAAAATGCAAATTGTGTCCGAGGTTGTCGTCGCGTTCGTTGGAGTTGGAAGACGCGATGATGGGCCATTCAATTGTTAATCGACATTACCTAGGTTACCTTATCAAAGGTTATGTAATCAGCAGAGCTTGATTTATGTACCTACTGTACTGTAGGTAAGCTGGTGGAGTTTGCAGCTTAAGTAGTATGTATGTAGTACACTACATACCAAGCACCCCACCCCCTGACCTGGAACATGGAAGGTGATGCCCAAGTAAGTTACTGTACGTAGTACTAGGTATGTACACTAGGTGCTGCTAATGTACATGAATTCATTGAGGTACATACCTACGTACCTATGTACTGTGTATTCTGTAAGCACTCCAAGCTAGGGCCCAAGTACCAGTATACCTGTGATACTATAGGTATGTATGTACAGTACATACATATGTACATAGTTTCAGGCCAAATGGCAGTTGCTTGCCGCGTGCTGCCCCGGCCAGCCCTGGCCCAAAGGTTTCCCTGATCTCAACCAATACCAAGCATCCCGTCGTCGTGCAGCGCTCGGTTCATCACGACACGCAAATCTTCCCAAGTTCCTCCCCCCTCTCTTGCGACATCACCCTTTTTCGATCTTTACCCCTTCTTAACCACTAATCATCTATTGGCGGGCCAATTGGCATCAGTGCGTCCGACGGTCTAGATACTGGTAGATCTAGCTATTGAGACACCAACCCTTACAGAGATCCAGAGAGAAAGACAAAGATAGAGAAGCACTTCTCTCCACAACCCTTCCTCCTTCGCTATGCCTGCGCCCGCAGTCCCAGAGTAGGTGACAGCTTGGTGATCGCGGACGAAGCATCGTCTTGTTGCTTACCGGCTAACCCTCCGTGCCTCAGGATCTCCGAGGAGGTATTACACGAATCAATTGACGCCCGCACCGAGACCTTGGTGTCCTTGCGCGAGCTCGGCCCTCCCGACCTCGTCCACCTTCTGAAGCAGAACCTTAGGAATACCGGCAAGCAGGTATGCACATGGCACGATTCAACCAAAACACCCCTCCTATTCCTGATATCACTGTCGCTGACACCAGCCTCCTCCCCAAGACCGGCGTGTACCACCATGTCACCGGTGTCGATGCCTCGTCCTCTGCCAGTCTCGCCGCCTACATCAACACCCTCACCTACAAGGAGCATGGCCAAGCTGCCACACACAAGATTGTAGAAGGTGTCTACTGCTGTTACAATGCCTTTTCGCGACTTGACATGCGTGTCCATGTCACCATCCCTGGAACTGTCGAGGCCTATTGTGTTGATGAGAGGGGAGAGAAGCGCAAAGCCACCGATGAACTGTGGCTAGAGACCTACCTGTGTAGTGTGTTGCGCGCCTACTCCTACGCCGACGATGGGAGCGGAGATACTATACGCAAGATCATGGGTGTAAGACGCTTCAACCCTGTCACCAATACCGAGACTGAGCACAAGTTTCTATCCGCTGCCGAGACCCTCTTCTTCCGAGGTGAGTATCCTGACAATACCCAGTCCCCTTCTGCTTCCCATTTGTGCTAAACATCTCCTATACAATAGGTTGGCAACTAGGTTCCGACTCGGTCGTCCAGGTCCCGAATAATGTGTCGAATCATTTAACGGCTGGGCTGCTGAAGTATTTCCACACTACCGGCCGCTTTGCCTCGGCCATTAATCTCTTCGAAAAGTTGAGGACCCAGAACGTCGAAGTCTCATCGCTACTCGCCAAGGTGCTCTTCATGGGCAACGAAGAGGTGCAGGGAGTAAGGGTTCTGTTCCAAGCCCTGAAAGACTCACCTATGGACTATGTTATGCTCGACACCCAGGCGGAATTCCTTCTCAAGAAGGGAATGGCTGCTGAGGCGGCAGCGCAAAAGGAGGAGAGATTGAAAATGGCCCTGGGTTGCGCTGACCGTAGCACTATCGCTGCTCCTAGCGAATTTGGTACGTGGGCCCGATTGGCCCAGGTCTATGTTGCGCTGGAGGATTGGGAGAACGCTCTCACCATACTAAATTCATGTCCTATGTTCACATACCAGGACAAGGACGCACCCATTATGCCGGAACCCAAGGACGTTTATCTACCTACTCTGCCCGAGACGCGTCTCGATGAGATCGACAGTGAACCCGAAACTAGATACTCAGAACAAGTAGATCCAAGCTTGCTGAATCTTCGCGCCGCTGCCTACCGAGGCACCTTCAAGCTAGCGTACAACATTCTTACGGAAATGACAGCCAAGATTGGCTGGGATCAGCTTCTCAAGATCCGCAGCACCGTCTTCGTCATGGAAGATGAATATCGTACAGAGAGACACGACAGTGTAGCGCAAGGCCCAACCGCCAAGCGGAACGCAAGTACAGACGGCCTACCTGGAAGCCCTCAGCCTTCAACCAACGGTGACCAAGCCAAGGGGGAAAAAGAAGGCGAAGAGGGAAAGAAGCCAGACGATACCGATTCAACCGCGCCAACGTTAACCAATGGTGATGGGGAGTCAAAGACAGTGGAGAAACCAACACACACCATAGACCCGGGTGAGGTTAAGGCCGATGGTGATACAGTAAGTCTATTTTCTTTTCAAGTCCCCTGCTTTCAAATCTCATGTATTTCCAGACCGCCACCACGGACGAACACCTATCACGGCTGAATAATAAGCGCCTTTGCGAGAGATGGCTTGATAGCCTCTTTATGGTCCTATACGAAGACCTACGTGTCTACACAATATGGAGGACTCAGATGGCTCAATACAGAGCCCAATCAATGCAGTATAAGAAATCAGCCGAAGAATGGGAAATTCTAGGCGCCCTAGCGGAACGCTTGCAGCATCATGACGAGGCCGTCGAAGCTTACCGAGCATGCCTAGCTGCACGATTCAGCCCCAAGGCACTCTCGGGCATCCTACGGGTTTTTGAGAAGCAAAAGAACACGCGCGACACCGTGGCTGCCGTCATCCGGCTGGTGACCTGGCAATACCGGTGGTACTCGGAGTTCTCGCCCGAGCTACTACACACCATCCGAGTGCTAATCGAGGAAGAGGGTGCCGTTAAGGTACGGTCGATCATACAGGCGACCAGTCTACCGCAAAATGTACTAGACTTGACCCATCACTACGCCGCGTTATGTGCGACCTTCAGGAGCAGCGGAACTGATGGTTAGGGGGGGTTGTGTAGCTCGTACTTGGCAACACACAAACGGGGAGGGAAGAAAAGATGGATTTGGTAATGATATCCCCTTCCGCTCTGCATTTTACGACTTGGCGGCAAGCGAGTGTGACAAATAGACTCATGTTAGCAACGAAGGGGGTAGGGACGGATGGACAAACGAGCAGACAGGTTTTTTTTTGCTAATTCACGAAGAAAGGATCTTATATCCAATTTTCACTCTAAAACAACCTAGCTACTTGCTTCCTTAGCCCCCACCCCCATCAAGTCAAATTCATGAAGAAAGATAATTTAGAAAAGCCTGATGTGGTTAATGATGGCAGTCTTTTGTAATTAGGTAATCCAACGGAAGAGGTCGTGGTTGCTCTTATACCAGTCTTGATTTTTAGGCCTTACATTGCTCTATTATTTAGATATCCACACGGGGAGGGGGGGGAAAGTGCTCCCCGCTGTAGGGAGGTATGTGCCCATCTCGCCGAGAGATAATACCTAGATCGATGGATCGATCCACCGTTCGTCGTGACCGCTCCACTATGTTCCCCATCCACGCGCGGGCCTCTTACCTAGGTCCATCTATCTATGTAGAGTTGCCCAGGTAGGTACCTAGGTACTACGTAGATACGTGTACCCCGGCCAGCCCGATCCGTGATCCGTGTCCCGGCGGGGCAGATGGAACTTCCGAGCGCGGGGGTTAGGTTAGGTTACGGGGGGCATCGGGCCAATGAAAGGGACTTAGGTACTTCAATACATCCCAAATCGCAAACCGCCCTCTCAATTGATTGATATATTTACTAGTGCTACTTTTAAAAACTTGCCATAACTTAATAGAATGAGTACTTAGGTTGATTATACGGAAAGGCCCGTTAAAGTAGATGTAATTAGGTGGGCGGAGGAGGAGGGTTCTTTGTTAAGTGATATAAGTAGTTTATAGGTTGAAATAAAGATCATATAACTCACCTTCTTTTTTACTTTTCTTTTTCTAAAAAAAAAAAAATATAGCACATAATTACGTGCTACCTACTTAGTTGGTAGGGACTTGGTCCTGGCGTTCCAGATCCCGGTTTTAGAATCCGAATATTTCTACTGCGGTTGCACGACATCCAGACGGGATCCTACTATTGATGTAGGTTAGGTAGGTAGGTAAGTAGTTTAATAAGCGGGGGCGAGAGGGTACGGGATCATATACGAGGTATTATGAATGCAGTATGCCACTGCATAGGCATAGGTATTAAGTATGTATGTGGCTTGGCTAGCTACGGAATCGTTACCAGGTACCTACACCTATACCTCGACGTAGGTAACCTAGGTAGGTAGGAGTTATCTGCTCAAGTGGATGAAGATGTGGTTTTGGCGCTACTCGGCCGGTGTATCAAATATTGATGTTCGACTGTTTGAACATATTCTTTTATTCTATAGATGTCTTATATTCGGGACTGCTTTCATACAGTGAGATGCACAATACAGGCATTTTTCTTTTTCTTTACTGTTTCCACTCTTTAATTGGACAAGAGAGAGTTTTGGATAGAATTCAAAGTTGCAACCTAGTGGGTAGATATGAATGATGTTACAAAAGTTTCATACTGGGTATGTTGTTTGGATTCATTATGATGAGTGAAGCCGATTTCACGATTGCTAGTGTTTGATGGACGGTAGTTAAGTATGCCAAGTAATTGTTAGAATCCTCCCTTTTTATGTGAAGTAAAAGAAATAAAACAGAAGGAAAGAAGTGCAGAGTTGAGTTGACATTGGAACAGACATTGCTTTATCAATAAGCTGGGAATGTATCGTGCTACACGATGATAGAACCAAATCAATATGAATTAAATCAATTGAATACTTAAGTGTCTGGTATAGTTGACCAGACGGAGTAATGTTTCTCGCAAT
This sequence comes from Biscogniauxia sp. FL1348, assembly GCA_022544895.1. Taxonomy (NCBI): domain Eukaryota; kingdom Fungi; phylum Ascomycota; class Sordariomycetes; order Xylariales; family Xylariaceae; genus Biscogniauxia; species Biscogniauxia sp. FL1348. The sequence continues at coordinate 121,698 of JAJNNV010000066.1, read as the reverse complement.
GCAGGTATAAATCCTCACAAGCTCATTGGCTGGATTAAGTATTAAACTAATTACTAGGTAAGTAGTAGTATGTACTTAGGTAAGTACTACTACTTACCTACTGGACATCAAATAGGTGATGTCATTAATATCTTTCAGCCAGTCTGGTAACCTCAATACGAGAAGGTGAGCTTTGAGAGTCTTAACTTACCTATGTACTTACTACCTTACCAGACACATCTAGACTATCTCAAGGTTGTATGTTAGATCAACCTACCTATCATATCAATGAGCACTATTATCAACTCCGCTGAATCTGTTGGTATATTGATCAATGTAAACTAAACTCTCAAAAGTTTCATATTATCTCAAGCCAGCGAATACCTACCTACTACCTAACCTTACCTAAGTACCATTCTCGTCAGGACCGCCAAACAGTAGGAGTTAGCTGTCATCATGAGTGGTAACTCACATGTCGATGTGATGTTAGTAAGTGACTATTTTATTTTATTTTATTTTATTTTATTTTATTTTATTTTATTTTATTTTATTTTCCCCTTTTCTTTACAAACTGGTTTTTTTTTTCATCAGTATGTTGAACCTTTATATAATGTGTGTAGTTCACTAACACCGGGTATCTATCTGGCAGGCCGGCGCCGCCGCGGCCTTCACGGTGGACATGCTGATCTACCCCCTCGACACGCTCAAGACGCGGCAGCAGAGCCGGGACTTTGTCCGGACCTTCACCAGCACCACCACCAGCACCACCACCGGGGCGAAAAACCCCCTCCCGCCGCGCCAGCTATTCCGCGGTCTCTACCAGGGCATCGGCATCGTCGTCGTCGCCACGCTGCCGGCTGCCGGCGTCTTCTTCACCACCTACGAGGCGGCCAAGTCCTTCCTGCTGAACCACAACCACGGCTTACCGCAGCCCCTCGTCCACGCCGCCGCCTCCGCAACCGCCGAGTGCGCCTCCTGCCTCGTGCTCACCCCCGCCGAGGTCGTGAAGCAGAACGCGCAGATGCTGCTGCGCCGCTCCTCGCCGTCGTCCTCGTCCTCGTCCGACCGGGGTACGTCGCCTTCGGCCTCCACGTCGCTGGAAGCCCTGAGGCGCCTCCGCGGGCGGAGCCTGCTGTCGGGGTACGCCGCCCTGGTCGCGCGCAACCTGCCCTTCACGGCGCTGCAGTTCCCGCTGTTCGAGCACGCGCGCGGGAGGCTGTGGGGGTACTATCGGAGGAGGAGGGACAGGGAAAGGGAAAGGGGCGGGGGGAAGGGTGAGGACAGTCAGGGTTTGCTGGAGACGGGCTTGGTCACCGGGGTTAGCGCGGGGTTGGCGGGGAGCTTCGCGGCGGCGGTGACTACGCCGATGGATGTGGTGAAGACGAGGCTTATGCTCGCGGCCGGCGATGAGAGGGCAGGCGGTAGTAGTAGTAGTAGTAGTAGTAGTAGTAGTAGTAGTGGTGGTGGTGGTAGGAGGAAGAGTAGTAGTATGCGCGTGGTGCGCGAGGTGCTGGCAGAGCAGGGGGTGCCGGGGCTGTTCCGGGGCGCGGTGCTGAGGTCCGTGTGGACGGCTGTCGGGAGCGGGTTGTACCTTGGCATGTACGAGGTTGCCAAGGTGTGGCTTACGAGGGGGGACAAGAATGACGGGGACGACAGCTTCCCGTGATTAGGGGTGGGTGCCCACTTACCTACTTACCTACCTATATGCCTACCTACTTACCTACGCGATAAGACTGTGTCGGTCTTGTTCGTTTGTCCTATAGGTATGACGACTCATTCACCCGGGCTTGCGGGCCGGTGGTTTCAGGTGACAACCTGGTCATACACCTTAGACGTTCGAGGTGGTATTAGTAGTTCGTTTGCAGATTTTGCCTATCTTAGTGGAAGCTTTCGGGGACATGTAGAGCGAAGGATTATGTATATAAAGTTTGTATTATACACCCATATCTCTGGATCCATAATAAAACCTCGTACGATCCATTAGGTATATGCGCGTGCCATATTTTTCTTGTTTTCTTTCCCTCTCTACACATATATATATACCCAACTGGGTTTCGAGAAATATAACACGAGTGGTGCTATATGTACCAGACATACCTTCATGCCCAAGGGGGGTCCACATCATTGGTCAACACTGATAACAAGCAAGCGAGCACTGGTAGATACATAACCTACCTACATATGTAGCGCATGAACCAAACTTGGCGTAAAAGCGGCAGCATGTATTGGTTGATGTAGAGATATCGCCTATTGCCTGCCTATTGCCTACCTTACATACATTAGGCAGGAAGGAAGCCCACATTCGAGAGTCTTGCATGTGATAGAGCACAAACTAGGGTTTATTTACTTCCTATCTTTCACATGTCTAGCCTGGGGAAACAACCGGATACTGTCCCTCGACACACACACACACCAGACACACACATGGAGAGTAGCACCTAACCCCCTAGGTTAAAGGAATATAGCTTATTTTAGTTATTATTGTTATTGTTGTTGAGGGTTTCTCCAAGTTTGAACCTAGACTTCTACTAGTAAGTAGGTGTACAGCAACAATAGATACTGGCAGTAATGTCCAGAGCCGAGACAAACTAGAATGGGTATATGCCGTTTCCCTCCTCCCTGGCTGTCTAGGTAGATTTAGGATATGTCGGTACCTAGGTAACTACAGATCACTCTAGAAATTCTAACTTTTGACCCTTACACTATGAGCACACGGTATCAGGCGGCCCAGAGGCTCAGAAGCTTTGGCTCTGACTAACCTAGGTATGTACATATATCAATCTACAAAGCCACAAGGGCTTGGTGGTATATAATCATAACACCGCCATATAGCATCACATCAATAGACCTCTTATCAGCATGTAATGACGAATATCCCGTAATGAAAGACAGTAACACGGTTTTTGTAATTCTACGTTCCGCGTGAGACTCAAGCTTAGAGCGTTGGAAAAATAGGTATTACCTAACCTAGGTACTACTGTAATAACAGAACAAACATGCCAATTTTTTTTCTGGTCTCATGCTCGTCTAGTACATAGGTATCACATAGGACATATGAGACATTGCCGACTCTCGTTGCGTATGTCAATATCACCTCAAAACCCAAGGATCTAGGTTACTAGAATGTTGTGATAAACACCATCGATTGCCTAACTATTCATGTCGGGAGTGTTTTTTTCCAAACAGTCTATTATCAAGCAGCAAATAGAAATCAAATATTGCAACATTGTTAGGTAAATTTTCATGTGCTAGCGTATATGTATACATTGAGACTTGCATGTATACAGGCCGGGAAAGGCTAAAACATGTCCTCGTGTTCTCACATCTTCGCAGTGTGTATGTATGTTTGTGTGTGTGTGTGATGACATACTTACATGCAATCCGTAGGAGATAGGCAGGCAAATTACCTACCTACCTTACCTACCTTACCTACCTATGTATGCAATCTGTATGCGCATACCTACCTGCACTAGTGTACCAGACCGGCAGTCATATGTGTGTATTTTTCCTTTCTCCTAATCTAACGCACGGTTGCATATGTACCTATTCTGTCTGGTACTACGCATTTGCTGACACCGTATTCAGCCAACACCGGTTGAGAAAAAAGGTGCGAAAGACCCTGGGTGCATGAAACCAGAAGAGTGATCATGACGGGAGTATCTAGGTAATAGTGATGTATGATCTTATAGTACGAAATAAAAAGATCTTACTATACTATATTCTGTGCGGTTAATGTTGAAAACGGAGCTGATTTGATCGGCCCAGGTGGTACCTTTGACTGCTGGCAGAGCTACTCTTCGCGAATCACAATGTAGGTAAATTTCGACTTATTGCATGTATACCAGACCTAAGTACGGTTGACCAGAGCGCAATCTGTAAAAAAACTATTTTTTTACTAGGCTTACGCCTAAAACACCCATTTACCTTAACCCCTACCAGCTGTTGCCAACTGTTTCACCTATTGTCAGCGACGAAATTCAATATGCACCATTGTTAGCGATGAAATTCAGTATGCACCCATTGTCGGCAATGAAATTCAGTATGCACCCATTGTCGGCAATGAAATTCAGTATGCCACTGTTGGCAATAAAATCTGGTATTACAACCCCTGTCGGCGATGAAATCTGGTGCTGTGGCCATGTCGGCGATGAAATTCAGTATGCTATTGTTAGCGATGAAATCTGGTATTGCAGCCAGGTCAGCGATGAAATCTGGTATGTTGCTGTTGGCAATGAAATCTGGTATTGCAAGTGCAGCCCCTGTTAGCGATGAAATTCAGTATGCACCCGTTGTCGGCAATGAAATCTGGTGTTGCGGCCATGTCAGCAATACTAATAAACTGGCAGGTTAGCTTTGCTAACTTACTAGTTTGCTAGTAAAGCTAATACTAGTTTATATTCATACTAACTAGTTTAAGCCTTTTTAACGAAAAGCATTGCATAATAGCAGGCTTGCTAGCGCTTTTTAGTTTTATTGCTAACATGGCTGCATACTGAATTTTATTGCCAACAGCAACATATTAGATTTCATCGCTGACATGGCCGCAACACTAGATTTCATTGCCGACATGGCCACAACATCAGATTTCATTGCCGACAACGGGTGCATACTGAATTTCATCGCTGACAGGGGCTGCACTTGCAATACAAGATTTCATCGCCAACAGCAGCATACCAAATTCCATCGCTGACAGGGGCTGCACACTGAATTTCAGCGCCGACAATTAGATAAATGCATATTAAATTTTATCGCCAACAGTTGTTAACAGCTGGTAGCCGCAACTTAATTAGTGCATTGGGGTATACCTAGTCATGAAAAATAGTTTTTTTACAGATTGCGCTCTGGTCAACCGTACCTAAGCATAAGCACGTCTTAAAAAAGGCTGACTGATAAAGAAGCTGATCAAGGTATATCAAATAATCAATGGCAACTACCTTGGTGCATACCTAGATCGCAACCTAAAGCATGGATGATATTTAATTCCACGAGGACAAACTGTTTATGAAATCATCTGATACCAGCTATTTTATATCAATACACTATAAAAATATTATGTCTACCTACCTAGTTTAGATATGATGCTATAATTAGTACACGGTATCTCAATCACAACACTGACTAATATCAATGACGGCCAAGCTTGTCAAGAGACTCTAAGTAGATGTGCCATCCTCAGGCTTGTTGGGGCTCACTGAATTCCCTAGTAGAGTAGCATTTAATAGGCAAAACTGGCCACGATTGACAAAGTATTGTCCGAATCTTGCTTAAAAATTTGAGACCGTGCAGTATTCCACTAATCTACCTACGTAGCTAATATAGGTAAATTGCATCCCAATGACTCAATATAGCGGCTTTGGGGCTTGAAGGTCCGGGTACATCTATGCAAGACTGACTCATTGATACTACACGACACTCTCAATCGTATGCTAAGGGGTTCGAGCCACGAGTGCCCAGTCCTAGATTATAAGTCGGGGGCCACCTGTACACCTCGTTATATGTCTTAATAGACCCTACTTGCCTCTTAGCTCTATATTCACCGTGGTCTCAATCATGTTGTGCATCTTATGATGAAATTGACAGGCTTTAACCTACATTCTGTTCACAATAATGAGCTGGCATCTGCTTAAGCGAGGTTGCATTTTCTGCGTTGCCACTGCTGCGACCGCCTATGCCACCCGATAGTACCATCCTAGCTATGCGGCGGAATCTACTGTAAGATCTCAAATCGCACGGAGAATCTTGGTTGAGTGGTAGCCGTTTCGTTATACGGTTGGAGTCCGGGTATAGGGATTCTGCAGAATGCAGGGTTGCTTGTTGAGTCTAACTACATGGGTATTTCAGGCTGATGTAGTCTGTAAACTCCGGTTTCGGATCCCATGTGGTTGGAAGCTCTGAGCTAGGCACTCTCAGAGTCTCATATGCTCGGAATGCGGTCTCACGAGTGTCTTGCTGCTGCTTTTGCCAAAGAGTGGGGTTGTGTAGTTGGCTACTAGTGTAGCTAAGTGCTGCGACGACAACATTACCTATCTGAGCAAGTATTTGGGGTCAGATAGCGTTCATTGCCAATCCGATTGGCAAGTTCCCAGTGTTTCGGTATGGTGCTACTTGGAGCTATGTTCAACCGCCTATCGTTGTCCGGCACGGGCAAGAAGATGGCCATGGTTGTCCAGAATCCGTTGCACCTTGGGCGGTGTGGCACATGGTCTAAATTAAATAGAATGTTACACTAGATAGGCTGAAGGTCAATTATCCCGATGTTTCCTTATTCGTAAGCATGAGAGCGGTGGCTGGTGGCGTGGTAAACCTGGACAAAGACGTGCAAAGACGATCAACAAGGCACTTTTGTCCATCAGGGGGGTATCGCATAGGCGCGCCGGAGGGTCTCCGGGATGTTGCATTAGCATAGGCGGGTGAGAAGTTATTGTTCGGCTCCACGCTGTTGGGGGATTATTGGGTACATAGGGGTCAGTAGTTGGAACTTGAGTATCCTTGGGGAACCCGTGGGACCAATGTCGCAATCCAAAATGATATTATGGTAATCTGAAGACAAACATCGGTGACCGATGGTATCAATCTCGTGCGAGATGGCGCGATGGAGCAGAGGAGAAAAAAAATATAAGTTGAGTACTCGCTGACTCGCACTGGCGTGGGTCTTGGATAAGTCGTGTACGGTAGCTAATATCATATAGCAAGGTGTGCCAACCATACTAACGACATATGCTAGCCGAGAAAATCCTCAGATGCAAGGGTTCGACTTATAATCGGTTGTCTTTCGCAAGTCCAGACTGATTGACTGGTCGTTCGGCTATACCTCTCTGGCTAGCACCTCTGGAGTCCCGCGGGTAGAATATAAACCGACTGGAACCCGGTTCTCTAACCGACAGTCCTCGACGTCCTCCACACAACCTACCTAACTACCTCCCTCTTATATAACCCCACAGTGCACCACTCTCCCTCATTGCCGAGTTGTCGCTTGTGATTTAACTTGTCAAACACCGTCGAGAAGACAGTATGGCTCTTCACCAGACCCCTCCCCTTAGCATAGGGGGCATCCCGGCATCAGAGAAATTATTGCCAGAAGCGACGACGCAAGAGATCGCAGTGCCGGCAACGGAGGATTTCTTATCCAAAGAAGAGGAAGAACACTTCCTCGTCGTCTCACCATACACGGAAAAGGCGCATCTCCTCGACTTGAGAACTCTGGACCGGGAGAACGCGCTGCTTGCCCAAGCGCTCACTCACATGAAGTGTCTGCGGGACGACTATGCTACAGCGCCTTACACCGACACGTTCAACTGGAGCGAGATAATGGAAGAATTGGGCCGATTGGCGCAGCAAAGCGGGCACCGGTGGAGGGAGACGTCGTTTTACGTCGTGGCCTTCCGATCACAGATCCCACCCACCACGGCATACGAAGACCTGGGGGCGCTGGACAAGGCGGCACATGCAGAAGCGACGGCGAGTGGCGGATTCCTGAAGTAGGTGGCCAAGGCGTGTTCCATTCCAGCCCACGGGCGTGCACTGACAAGCTCCAGATACTGGTTCGGGAGTCCCGATAAGGACGGCAGAAACCTTGCCACCTGTCTGTGGAGATCACAAGAAGATGCGAAAAAAGGAGGTGTCGGGCCTGGGCATCGCAGAGCAGCCGCAGCAGCCCGGGATTTGTACTCCCATTGGAAGATTGACCGGCACCGGCTTATCATTCGAGACGATGTGCAAAGCTGGGAGATTACAGCGCCGGCTTGACGTGGTAGGGTAGTATTAGTCTGCAGACGGGCCGGGGGCTCTATCATGAACATGCTGCTCGAGATAGACGATAGAGGGGCATTGGCGAATGGGATCAGTCCCTCCGGCCGCAGATAGCTCGGCTCCCATGGGCCTGCCGGGCGGTACTGGTTCGGAGTTTAGGAAACGGTAAAGCGGTAAAGCGTTAAAGCGTACGGGTTGGTTTTGGTGGCGGATGAGCAATGACCATGACGATGGCGATCTTTGGCGCAACATGGGCGATTTAACCTTAGACAGAAAAGAAGGAACAGATAGACTAGAAAAGGAGGTATCGGCGTGTGCTACCGGAGGCTGAGGGTCCTGTCTCCCAATAGAGGATGGAACGGCAAGGAGGGCGCATTAACCTAGCCCTAGATTAGAGAGAGAGAGAGAGTAATAGAACCCGAGACCTCAAGACTCTGGGGCCAAGCCAACTCCTTGGAGGTGAGTAGACGGGGGAAGGTTTTTGGCTGGAATGCTGTATTTCACCGAATAGACAGAGAAGAAGTTAGGAAAAGAGACGACGTCACTTTGAGGCTCTTTGCGAATTATTTATTTATGGAAGGTCGACATGGAGGATGGCCGATGGCCACATGGGGCGTGGGGGGACAGAGTGGGATGTATTAGTTGATGCTTCACGTCAATTGACGAACGGAATGTAATCCGTAGCTAGCTATCTGCTGATAAGGGAGATACGATAAGATACACCAGATATGCGCTAAAGCGAGGTTATTTTTCATTCTGCCTTCCCTTCCCGCCCTTTTTCCTTTTCGCGCGTCCCGCTTTTCCCACTTTGCCCAAAAGAAAATCCGCACAAATCGCATCCCACCCACCAAAACCACAAAATCTTAAGCGATCGCGTTGTCTGCCTCCTACAACTACCTAAACCGAGCGGATCCCCCCCTTCCAACTCCCACCTCCGCCCACCCAAACAGAGGAGACAGACGTAGCGAAAAACGAGGTGTCGATTGTCATCACCATGGCCGATTCTCTGAAAGATGCGCCTTTCAAGGCAGTGCAGGTCGAGGCACTGGTACGTCATCAAAACTACTCTCCCGCCTGAAGCCCCTCCTGTCCCATCCATTCCACTCTATCAGTCAAACAAAAAAAAAAGAAAGAAAAAGAAAAACAAACCAAAACAAGACAAGACAAGACAGCCAAAAATCCCGTGATGTAACGCTTACCTAGACGCACCGCAGGTTGTTATGAAAATTGTCAAGCACTGCTCCACTAGCTTCCCCACGACCGCCACCGGAAGTATCGTAGGCATGGACAAGGATGGCCTTCTCGAGGTCACGAATACCTTCCCCTTCCCCACGACCGATGTGGCCAACGTCGATAGCAGCCACCAGAACGATGCCTCAGCCCTTGCTGCTGCCGCGCCCCGAGCTAAGGCCAACATGGTCTACCAGAACGACATGATCCGGCATCTTAAGGAAGTCAATGTCGATGCCAACAATGTCGGTTGGTACACAAGCGCCACTATGGGCAACTTCGTCAACCTCGGCTTCATCGAAAACCAGTACCACTACCAGCGCGACAACGACCGAACCGTGGCCCTGGTACACGACGTGAGCCGGAGTTCGCAGGGTGCCCTGAGTCTGCGCGCCTTCAAGTTGACGCCCACCTTCATGACCGCGTTCAAGGAGGGCAAGTTCACGACAGAAAGGTTAGAGCGACACACACGTCACATGTCTACAGCCAGGCTACCTGCTTGATGCTAATTCATACTAGTCTACAAAAGTCGAAGCTGTCCTTTAAGGATGTTCTCGTGGAATTTCCGGTGCACGTCCACAACTCACACCTCCTGACTGCCTTCCTCCATCAGCTACCTGCCGCCCCCCCACCCGCAGAGGTCGCTATGCCCACGTCGCTGGCCGACCTCCAGCGCGATCCGGTCAAGATGCCCCTCTACCCCTCTTCGGATGCGCTCGATCTGTCGATAGACCCCTTCCTCGAGAAGACGTGCGACCTTTTGCTCGACAGCATCGAGTCACACTACACGGAACTTAACAACCACCAGTACTACCAGAGACAGCTTGCGCGAGAGCAGGCCAAGATCACGGCCTGGCAGACGAAGCGCAAGGCGGAGAACGCGGCCCGAGTGGCGGCTAAGCAGCAGCCGCTGCCCGAGGACGAATGGCAGCGCATCTTCAAGCTCCCCCAAGAGCCTAGCCGTTTGGAAGGCATGCTGAACGCCAAGCAGGTTGAGCAGTACAGCAAGCAGGTGGACGGGTTCACGGCAAGCGTCAGCGCCAAGATGTTCGCGGTCCGGGGAAGCCTTCTGCCGGAATAGGCGAGAGGGTCGGGAATTGACATGATGGGATGTTTATTTGACCTGATAATGCATCTGGCACGGCGTTTGGTGACTTGAAGGTTCTCGTGGTAAGATAGAGAAGAATTGATCAAGTTCTTAGGGATTCGGCTATTGTTTCCCTTGCACGGGATATATCGTGGTGTGGGGCAAGGGCATCTTCTAAAGTAAAACGATGAAGACGGAATAGGTAGCAGGAATGTAGGTGGTTAACTACTACATCTCGTCTGCTGTGGTTGACATTGGTATCGATTGTGGCGATAGAAGGAATCTTCAAAAAAAAATCCCCCAAAGGCAGAAGACTAAAAGCCGAGTCGAGGCAAATGCAACGGAGAGTAGGCACTTAGAGATCGTCACAATGGATTCATCCAAGATTCTGACACCATTTTTTTTTCTTTGAGTTCTCTTGTGTACCTAGGTAGTTACCCAAAGTCTGAGTGATCAAGAGCATCGGCATGTTGGTCGTTCATGTGGAGAGAGTAAGAGGTATACAGTGGATGTGTTAGTCAACTCAGGATATATCTTAGGTACGTAAGTCGGGCACCACCTGCATTTCCTGGGGGGGATCGAAATAACGGGACCTAGATTTTAGGTAAATACGTATGTAGGTATGTTGAGATACTGGTGCTGTATATTTGTGAACGGATGTCACTATCCAACTGCTTAACAGGCTGTGTGTATAAGATACTTAGTGTGTTAAATGGATGTTACGTCGTTTAATAATAATTATCATTATTATTATCATTACAATTCCCGGTTGCTCCGATGATCTGTTCAATGGCTGTTCAGCAGGTGATTATTCCTGGCATTATATTGTATTAATTGCTGTCAAATATGAGTAAGTACCTTGGAGCATGTACATATATCCATGTTGTAAAGTCGGAGAGATATTGTTTACTCTGGTCTCCCATCTCAAGCTAACAATGTGCATCGGTGGGTTAGTACGATCAAATAGGTAGACTAAGCTCGAGATAAGTTGGTCTACGTTAGTCCACCAAACTAACCTTGGTTAGGCCGTTAGGTACTAAACCCGATTAAAGGGTAATATGTCCCCGAAAGACCGAACATGAGACAATGGAAAGTACTTATTAAGGTAAGTACTTCTTACCTACTACTATTGATGTAACAAGTAAAAGTAAGAGGAAGGTTGGAAGTATTTGCCGAAAGAAAGGAGGATGGACTCGTAGGTACCTAAAGATGCAGTAGGTACATAGTTAGGTAGATCGAAGACCAACTGAGGGGCTCTTGAGGGGCCTTGAGGGGCAGTTCTTTTCAGGGACCTCCCTCTTTAGTCCCAATGGGGACTAGCGGACCTCGGACGGGCCACTCAGGTGCGGGATGCCACTGGTTGGGGGGAAGTCAGCGAGGGGTAAATCGGGACCTGGCTGCACCAGAAAAATTGAAATCCTTCTTCGACTTGTATCGGGCTTATTTCTTACACTACCTACCTAGTAAGTACCACCATCCATCCCATTCCTATCTATCCTGCCCGGAAGGTCCTTTCTTCTTTTCTTTCCTTCTCCCATCTTCCCATCTCCCATCTTCAACCCTTTCCTCCCCTCCCTTTCCACATTTCTCCTCCTTCCCCTCATCCACCTCATCCATCTCTATCTACCTAATTCCTCATACCTTCAATCCTCATCCTCTTCCAGGTAAGTGCAATAAGTCAATTGGTTCTATACCAATCTATTTTGTTATCAATCTTTATTTTGCATACATAGGTATCTTTGGAAAACTACCTCAATATATCTCCTATCAATTATACATCCCCCTTCCCGGCCATCTACCCGACTAACATCTTCTTCCCTCCATAGTTTCTTCCTCCCCTCACCTCTTTTCAGTCTCACCGCCAATACAGTAAGTACATGTCTAATAAATCAATATCATGGAGACCAATGCTGCGAATTGTCCATCCCGAGGCTAACGATAAACCCCTTCCTCCCAGAGATGTCGGCCCCCGCCAGCAAGTTCAAGGTCGCTGACCTGTCCCTCGCTGCCTTCGGGCGCAAGGAGATTGAGCTCGCCGAGAACGAGATGCCTGGTCTGATGGCCATCCGAAAGAAGTATGCCGGAGACCAGCCTCTTGCCGGTGCCCGCATTGCTGGCTGCCTGCACATGACCATCCAGACCGCTGTCCTCATCGAGACCCTCACATCTCTCGGTGCTGAGGTTACCTGGACGTCGTGCAACATCTTCTCTACCCAGGACCACGCCGCTGCTGCCATTGCTGCAGCCGGTGTTCCCGTCTTTGCCTGGAAGGGTGAGACAGAGGAGGAGTACAACTGGTGCTTGGAGCAGCAACTGCTGGCCTTCAAGGACGGCAAGAAGCTGAACCTCATCCTCGACGACGGTGGTGACCTGACCCACCTCGTCCACGACAAGTACCCCGAGATGCTGAAGGACTGCTACGGTGTCTCGGAGGAGACCACCACCGGTGTCCACCACCTGTACCGTATGCTCAAGAACGGCAAGCTGCTCGTCCCTGCCATCAACGTCAACGACAGTGTCACCAAGAGCAAGTTCGACAACCTGTACGGATGCCGTGAGTCTTTGATCGACGGTATCAAGCGTGCTACCGACGTCATGATTGCTGGTAAGATTGCTGTCGTCGCTGGTTTCGGTGACGTCGGTAAGGGTTGTGCCATGGCCCTCCACGGCATGGGTGCCCGTGTCCTCGTCACTGAGGTCGACCCCATCAATGCCCTCCAGGCTGCCATGGCCGGTTTCCAGGTCACCACCATGGAGAAGGCCGCTCCTATCTCTCAGATCTTCGTCACCACCACTGGTTGCCGTGACATTCTGACTGGCGACCACTTCGAGGTCATGCCCAACGATGCTATCGTTTGCAGTAAGCATTATTACCTAATCCCTCCTTACCCTAACGATACTAACCCGAACACTAGACATTGGCCACTTCGACATTGAGATCGATGTTGCCTGGCTGAAGAAGAACGCCAAGAGCGTTCAGAACATCAAGCCTCAGGTCGACCGCTTCCTCATGGCCAACGGCCGTCACATCATCCTCTTGGCCGAGGGTCGCCTGGTCAACTTGGGCTGTGCTACCGGCCACTCTTCGTTCGTCATGTCCTGCTCTTTCAGCAACCAGGTTCTCGCCCAGATCATGTTGTTCAAGGCTGAGGACAAGGCATTCGGCCAGAAGTACGCCGCTTTCGCCAAGACGGATAAGTTGCCCGTTGGTGTCTACGTCCTCCCCAAGATCCTGGACGAGGAAGTCGCCAAGCTCCACTTGTCTCACGTCAACGCTGAGCTCACCACTCTCACCAAGGTCCAGGGTGAATACCTAGGTCTGGACCTTGAGGGTCCTTACAAGAGCGACCAGTACGTGTATCCATCCTCCTCAAAGTATATATTCAGTCTTGCTAACAGTTTTCTAGCTACCGCTACTAATTTAATCCTGTACATAACTACTTTATACCATCGATTTCCACCATGAGTGCGGGAATCGAGCTGTTTTTCAACATGCATGAATCTACGGCATCAACTAGCAATGGGTATCGCATACAAAGGGGTTAGGGGGTCAAAAAGGGATAAGAGGGCCGGCCGGTCATACTTTTTCAACAAAAAGGCGTTGGCTTTTGATGTGCATGATTCCCCTCATGGCGTTTGATTTTATTTTGCCGAAGGCTCACGTAGAGATCTGGTCCGCCAGATAGAGACAGACAGCTATACTGAACAAAAGTTCACCAGAATTCGTCAACCGGATCTGGATAGAGAATATAAAGCTATGAATGCTTTTGATGACTCCAATATCGACTTGCTGTAATAGTATTCGTATAGTATTGGGAATCCTACGTGTCTGGTGGTCCTTCGACCTATTGGTTCGCTTCGTCATATAACGACATTATTGGGTTGAAATCAACCCATGCAGGATTGACAGTTGTGCATCTATCCGGTACAAGATGGATGACCAGTACACGGGCATCTTGTTCCTCGTACATATTCTTGCCAAGAAATCCAAAAGTTTCTCTGTTGCTCGCATGTTGTTATAGTCTATCTAGTACACAACCAGCCCCCCAAACCCCCTTATTCTTCTCCCCTTTTATTTATGTAATACTCAGTTTAGAGAGGCGGCAGCTCTGCCTACCTCGTCCCGTCCACCAATTTTTATATTTAAAAACGCCAGTGTTCGATCTCTTATAGGTGGGTATATTGGTTTTACACCTTGCTGTCCGACCAAACAGAAGAAAACAACAAGAAAAAGAAAGGCATCGGAAAAGAAACCGCATTGCCCGTCCGAGCCAAGCCCATCGCATATTCTCCCGGTTCGGCTCAATACCTTTCGTTGTAAAGGTAAGTATAATATATCGGTCGGTCGTTGCCGTGTCGTCATCATCGGTCTCGTAGATATTGTGTCCCCTCCCCTTTCCTTCCCACCTCATCCTATCCTCCGTCACGGCGCAGCTACATCGTCCGCTTTCTCTTTCTCTTTCTCTCTCTCCTTCTTCTCCTTCTCCTTCTCCTTCTCTAGCGCCGCCAGCATACCGCGCTGCTCGGGCACGACGCTGCGCAGGGTGCCCCTCTCGAGCGCGGCCCGGACGTTGCTCAGCGTCCACTCCTCCATCTTGGTCTGCGTCTCGACGGTCCAGGTGCCCATGTGCGGCACGAGCACGACGCGCGGGTTGCGCAGCAAGCCCGGGTGCACGCGCGGCTCGTCCTCGTACACGTCCAGCCCCGCCGAGGCGACGCGGCCCGAGTCCAGCGCGGCCACGAGCGCCGCCTCGTCGATGATGGCGCCGCGCGCCGTGTTGACTATCACGATGCCCGGCTTCATGAGGGAGAACTGCGGGCCGGAGAGGAGGTGGTGGGTTTGTGGCTATCGGTTTTGTGGGGGTGGGGACCGTGAGTTAGTTTTTGGGAGGAAAAGGGGAAGGGGAGAAATGGGGGGGGGGGGGGGATTGGGAGAAAAACGCACATTAAGCGGTAAATTCAAACTCAACACATCGCTCCCCGCCAGCAACTCCTCGAACCCGACGTACTCGGCCCCGCTGCAACTCTCCTCCACCGCCGGATCCAGCCGCGCGCGGTTGTGGTACCGCACCCGCATCCCGAACGCGCCCGCCTTGCGCGCCAGATTCCGCCCTATACCCCCCATACCCAGGATGCCGAGGGTCTTGCCGCGAGGATCGTGGCCCAGGGCGGGCAGGCCCGCGTCCGCATCGTCCTCATCCCCATCCCCTCCGACGCACTGCCACCGGCCCAAGCGCAGGGCGCGCATGCCGGGGGCGAAGTTGCGCAGGGCGCCGAGGAGGAGGAAGACGGCGAGGTCGGCGGTGGCGTCGTCGACGGCGGAGGGGGCGTTGGAGACGAGGACGCCGCGGGCCGAGCACGCGGCCACGTCGACCGAGTCGTACCCCGCCCCGTTGTGGCACACGAACCGCAGCGTCGCCGGCAGCGCGTCCAGCAGCGCCCCGTCCACCCGCCCCGTCGCCGACGTGCTGTCGAACGTGCGGTACGCGGCTACGGCCCCTGCGAAGCGGGACGACCCCCCCTCCCCTTGCTGCTGGCGCAGCTCCGCGAGCAGGTCGGTTCGGTTGGTCGATGTGGGACGCACGATGGTGGCGTGGCGGGCGATTTGGGAGAGCGTGGTGTGTGCGCTGGGATAAGGGGAAGGAGGGTTTTTTTTTTAGGTGTTAGTTCAAGTGGATTGAGTGGGTAGGTGGAGGAGTGGAGAGGGTCTGTCTTTTTTTTTCTTTTTTTTTTTTTTGGTCTTCTTCCTTTTTCCCCGCCGTATGTGCGTGCTTGTACTGAAGAAGAAGTATATATAGATATATATACAAGTGAGAACAGAAAGAAAGAAAGAGGGGTTGTTGGAGGAGGGGGAAAGGAGGGGAAGTGAAAGCAACCCCCCTTTTTTGAGTAAATAGGAAAGCGAGCATGACTTACTGCTCTATCTTGCCAAAGAGAATAACCTTGGGTTTATCTCCCATCTTCTCTGTCTCTTGCTCTCTCTCTCTCTCCATAATATATATATATAGATACCCAGTTATGTATGTATGTATACCGGCCTCCAAGTAGAAAGAGAAAACACACTTCGATACTGGTTTTTCGCCTCTTGAGTCGGTGGTTGTTCTGAATTATCATGAGTTTGCGTGCGTGGGGAGAGAGCTAGATGATATAATTTATAAGAAAAATATTAAGCTCTCCCCCTTTCCCTTCTCCCTCTGAGTGAGAGAGTAGTGTGTAATGAGCACGTCCCCGTGTAAGTGCTTACCAGATAATTATGTTCGTGTTATTTCGACAAGCACAGGAACAGGTGAAAATGATTGGCGGGCTTTGCCGGCGAGTTGGTTAGTTGGGCCCTGCAGTTAATGTATGTAGTTCGACGTGCCTTGCAGGACAAAAAGCACGTATACGCAGGGTATGTACGAGGAAGGATCGGGGTATGATCTGTGTGTAGGTGGTAGGCAGGTCAAATTTTACCAAAATAGGTACAGGAAGATATGTGTGGAAGGCAATGGAGACATCTAAGAGCTATAGATAGGTGTAAGCGCAAGTCTAGAATAGGTTATAGACTTTTATTGTTTCAGCCTCGGTCCACCGGTGAATGAACCGAGACCAGGTATAGTCAATATTGGGTACTATTCACAGCATCCGGTGACATCAAAATGAATAATCAATGTGAGAATAGGGTTGTATTACCAGGGGTTTTTCCTAGGGAGATTCCAAATTCAGGGGCCCCCGAATCAATATAGCGTCACTGGAAAGAGGAGGGGAGCAGCATGTGGCTCGCTATTGATATCTATGGTGTGGGGTCGATGAATCTCGGGATGCGGGGAGAACTGAGACAGTAGGTAGAGTGGTTATAACCAGGCTTAGAAGAAGTTTGGGTTGGTATGCAATCCCTAGAGCCTGCCTTGTGGTTGTTGGGCCAGAGCTCGGATATTTCACATGATGTCAGAGACGGAGATAGAGAGAGATAGAGAAACGATCTGTACTTCGTAACGGTTTGTCTATCACATGTAAGCCCATACATGACAAACATGGTGAGTCAAAAGCTTGAGTTGAACAGAGAAGGCAAACTGTGCTGACACAACTTATATATCTAGCCTAGATACCTAGGTATATACTCTTTTATTGTAAGGTAATACACAGGCCTACCTACCTGTCCTCTTGTCTCTCGCGATATATCTTTACACAAGGGCGACAACCGTCCATGAAAGCCTCACCATAAAATAGTGTAACACTTGTACTAAACGGATACCACGTGAAGTAATAAAAGGGGGGAAAGGACGGGGAAACAAAATAAAGGTATGCGCAGCCTCCCTCCGCAGACGGGAAAATTTACGGCCAAACAGTGCCTTGTTTTGAGCCTTGCTAGAAGCGCACGAGACAACTCGTACTAGGTTGTGCTTGGAGAACTAAGCCTTGCCAAGCTTATTCTCCTGTCCCTCGTTGCCTTGGTACTATGAATACACATGGCTAATGTCGTTGAAATATAGTGAAAAAGGGGGGAGCACAGAGTGGTAGCGCGGCTCGCACCGCCGGTGAAACAAACCCGATGACAGATACATAGTATAGATCATGTAGACGACGGGCCCGTTCGTCGCCGGTGTCACTTCGTGATAATCAGCTCTCCGCCGGGACAGCAATTCTCGTAGTAGCGTGGGGTTACCTGTCTACTAGTCTGTGTATCTGTCTGCTGCATACCTAGTAGTTTTTGTATGGACGTGTGTTGGTGGTGTACTTTATGGGCAAGCCCAGGCCAATTCATTTAGGTACGTCAAGTTTTGTTTCACACATGGCCTTGTCTTGCGTCGAAGTGGTTCATTCTAGAAGAGGAAGCTTGCCTGGAGAGGGGGATCGGTGGAAGATAGGGGAGGTGACTCCCTTAGAGAAATACCTCTGAAAATGGGCGGCTGCAACGGGCACATATATACACATAATAAGCGTGCGTGCGTGCAACAACGTCGGAGTGTGCATGCACACACTGGAGGTACGGTGCCAGGTTAGACCGAGATTCGCTTCATTTCTGCAAGCCGACTGGATTCCTATGCTTGGTGTCTCGATACCAACCTCAACCAACCCCTGAGTTCCGTGGTAACAAAAAAAAAGGGTGTGGGTGTGGGGGTGATATAGGATATAATGCTATGTAGTAGAGGGGATAGTTGTGCTTCTCTGAGATCTCAGCAACAAGATTGGAAATGGGCTGCCTGTATGGTGTCCCGAACGTTCTATTTCCACCTGTAGCCTGCCATCGTTATGTGCCTATCTCAAAACATATACAACCAGCCGCACGGTACGTATGGGTGACATGTAGACAGAATACCTTATCACACACACATAGCTAAGATAAGTCATGTCTCTCCGATGTGTGATAGGTATATACACACACACACACACAAGCAGAGCCTCCGTCGCCAAGTTATGTTTCTCGGGTGTCGATACTAATGACTAGGTACGGAGATGGGTATATATCACATTTCTGAAGTATCCGGGTTGAACCCAAATTTTTCCACCAACATGCAGACAGCCGGCATTACCGAGACAAGACGAAACGTGCGTGAGGTACGATAAGTAACCGCAGAAGTACGTAGTTTAGTTGGAGGTCGAAGCCGAGGGGGGGAAGAGGGCAATGCTACCTACCCATCGAAATGCAAGTCATCACGGAAGATCGCAGTGTGAAAAGCAAGCAAGGAGATTGCATACCACCGTATACTCGAGATGAGAAACAAAAAAATATGCATGGATAGAACAAGATGATCTATCATGTTTTTGTTTTCTTTTTTTTTTTTCACTTCCAAGTCCTGATAATCCAGTCTCGTAAGGCCTACAACCTCTCTCGCTTCCACTTTTCTGCATATAGGTATTATCATAAATAAATATGCCAACCACGTTAGCTTTGAAAAGCAAATCGCAAACCCATCTTATCTTATGTTGAACTCACCTTAAGCAACCCGTTGTCCGGCCATCTATCCGTCCGTACCGCGGATTCTCTCCCCCCCCCCCCCCACACACACACTCTTTAGCTACAACAGAGAAAAGGGGGGTTGGGGAACGGGACAATCGGAATTCCCTCCTGCACGATGAGGACAGCGGCGCTGCGGGTAGGGCCGCATGACAAGCAACCCATCCAGCCAGCCATATTCGACCAGGTTCATGCTCGGGGAGGGAAGGAAGAGAGGAAAAGGAACGAATGAAAAGCTTCCTCTCCCCCCTTTTTCTTTCCCCCTTCTTCTTCTTCTACTACTACTACTACTCCAAACCAACCGATGTTTTAGCAGGACGAGAAAAAAAAGCCCTCCAAGAAACATGGGGGGGGACGGGGGGTTGCAAGTTCTATTGCTATACACACACATACATACACACATACATCACGAAAAGGGGCGCCACACATAATGCGAGATAGATAAGTTACAGATATCCAACCCTCCCCCCCCCCCAAATACCTACTCTCACCTCCCTACCTGTCTCTCTGCCTGTCCGTCTACATAGATATCAATATAACATCCTCCCCCCACCCCCTACCCCTTACCCCCTAGCCCCCAAACTCCCTTGACGCCACGCTTTAACAAGCTCCGAGGACACACACTCACGGAAAAGACTCAAAACAACGATACCTATTCCATATATAAGGTATGTATAATCTACATACATAAATACATTACACATATAGAGGATGTACATATATTTTATAACAACCCGCCAAGGCTTTACCTCGTTACTAGGTTGGTATCGAAAAGGGAGGGATAGAAAAAAGGGGGGGAGGGGGGGGTCGCAAGGGTAATAGTAGTAGTAGTAGTAGATGTATGTATATATGTGTGTATGCATGTATTACCGCCGACGATGCGAACGCGGCTATGTATGGTATGTGCTGGCACTGCATACCGCTGCATGCATGGCATGGCATGTAGTTATCCGGATTGCGAGCCCAGTTTGCCGGTATTTTGTTTTCGCGATCTTGTAGAGAAAGGGGGGGTGGTGGATTCGACATGGCTCATGTATGCTGTCGTCTTTTGCCTACCCAAGGTACTCTAATCCAAATCCAGTATTATCCAGCAGTTAAATATACCACATGCTTACAGTTAGATACCGAGTAAGCAGCTACATCATAGATAGATATTTCCGTTTCATATCACATTTAAAATCCTCACACCCCAAGTCCTAAGCAACTTGGATACATATGGTTGTGTACGATGCTATATTTGGCAGAAAGTACTGAGACAGACTGTCGCCCATCAGACTCGGCCTTTGCATCAATAAGGAACTATAGTACGGCAATGTACCCCAAAGCCTTATTTTTCCCTTCCTGCAAGTCCTGGCGAATGAAAGAAACGCCTATATTTTTTTGCCTCCTCCTACACGTCCCATCCTTGAAGTCTCGAGTATCATCGCCTGGTTTCCTTTTTTTTAATGAAAAGTAGAATAATAAAAACAAGAAACCAAACCGCAGCTTTCTCTCTTCTCTACAACGCATACTCGTACATGATATTCAGACATCAAAGAAGCGCGAAGTGCAATCCCAAATTTTTAGTGATCCGTTCAATGCCGCGACGCCAGTGAATTATGCCATTCGCCTTAGTTCTTAACCAGACGATCTCTAGAAGTCTTCATTAATACCCTGCGTAGCCAACTCAGCAGCTCCGGTGTTTGGGACGAAGGTAAGAAATCCAGAACCATCACACTGTGAGCTGGCTGCAGAGCGCAATGGTGTAATCTATCCATGGGGACATGACGCTTGCCAACGCCTAGACGGAAAAAAAATCATCAACTGTGCAAAGAAAATTAGTAATACAATGTCAGGCTCCGCAGTAATCAAGCTGGATCCCCTCAGCCCCTAGAAATGTTGCTCCCGGGAACGATGAACGCCCTTACGGCAAGTTCGGCGAAGCGGCGGACAACATTAGTGGTACCTCCGGTCACCTGAGCCTCGTCTTGGATGAACTTGCGAGCAACAGCTAGTTTACTCTTGGGGTCGCTCTCGTCAAGGTGGGGAGGCAAGGTGCTCTCAAAGTCGGGAGGGAAATTAGGGGCTAGAGCTCGGATGACGGCGAGAGAATAGAGAACATCGCGATTTTCTCGTCCATCCAGCACCTCGCGAATCTGCCCAAGGACCTGCTCCCTCTGATTCGTCATATTCATATTTGCAACATCCTTGATGCGCAGAAATTCGGCTAGCCAGTACCAAAACTTGAACTCTCTGATTCTGTGGTAATCGGCGCTGTCGGTATTGTCTGGAGGCGGGAAGAGCGGGTTGTGGTCGAGGAAGTCACCTGCAAGCAACGCATCAAATACGGCAACCCGGTTTCGAGCTTCAGACCCATCGTCCGTAGGTGGCAAGTGGTGTCCATTTATCTTATACTCAGACGTATATACCAGGGTGGCTAGGTCCCACACGACCCGAAACTCCAGATTGGCCGAGTATTGCATGCTCGCAACATCGTTGGCGTCCGTCTTGGCCATGGATTGCAAAAAGCCAGCAACCATCTCGTTGACAGCCTCGTTAGTCACCAAGGCATGGATACCCTGGGGCTTGATATACCACTCGGTTTCAAAAAACTTCTCCAGGCCGGGGGCGTATACTTGTTCGTAAAGGTCCTTAACCTCGTCTAGTCTCTCGTTCGAAAGCGGGGCATCGAGGGCGGGCGGGGCAGCTCCCCCCATGCTCACGAGTTCATAGACCTTCATTTTGCGCGCTGGAATGCCAGAGTAAGCCGTGGTTCGCGGTTGGAGGGACGGTGGCGTGGATTGCGAAGCAGAAGGGTAGAGGGGTACAAAAGAGGGGCCACCCCCTCTGAGATGGGGCTGGTCTGCTATTCTAGGATGGGGGAAGCTAGGCTTGATCGCTGAAAAATGGGAGGTCGACGTACTCGATGTGGTATAAGCACTATCTAGCGCAGGATCAATGGCACCGTATTCGAGTCCTTCAGTCTTGACATTCGGAGTTGAACTCCCGACAGGTGCCAGACCCGAGCCGAACGACGGGGTTGCAGGAGGACCACTGGATATTACCGGCGGAAGAGAGGCATGAGATGTGGTTGTGGGGGTGGTGCTTGACACGGAGCCGCCGGCAGCAGGAGGCCCGTTCGAGGGGACCGAGGAGGTAGATGGCTGATTATTCGGGGCTGGCTGGATGTTGGACGGATGCTGCTGCTGGTTCTTGAATATAGGGTCGTAGCCCAAGCATTCGCGTTTTGACTTGAGACAGTTCTTGCAGACCGGATGCTGCTCGTCGCACTGAACAGGAGAAGAACAATTAGTGATCCCTGCAGAAATAGAGTATGTCGTGGAGGCGAAAAGGAGGGAGATGGGTGTTGGTCGGCGTAGTGAAAGCAGTAAAGCAAAGACTATATAAGTTGGCAGATGTCGGCGCAAACTACTTGGGCCAAAAAAAAAAAAAACAAGGCAAAGAAGAGGATGTACGTTGGACGCTGATCAAACAGAATAAAAGGAAAGACGGGCCACAATAATAATGTGGAGAAAAGATGGGAGAAGGAGTGGAGGCTGGTGAGTGAAGTGTGCTTGTGCAGAAGGAAGAATGAAAAGAATATAGAATATGGAGTAGTTGAGGGGCAGCTCAATTCACACAGTAGAAACAAACAACCCAAAAAAAAAAGAATGGAGCTTGGAAGTGGAAGGGGGAAGGGGGAGTGAGGGGGAGGGGGGGGGGAGGCACAAGCAGCTTCATAGCTCCGGGGTTTTCCAGAAGCTCCAAGGTTGCTTGTGTGCTATGCTGTGTTGTTCTGTGCTGTGCTGTGCTGTGCTGTGTTGTGCTGCGCTGCGCTGTAGTGGTGCTGGTGCTGGTGCTGGTGCTGGTCACGGCTGGCTGGCACTGGCTTTAACGCTGGCTCGCTCGCTTCCCAGTAGCGCAGGTAGCTCAACCTCAAGCGAACCCCAAGCGAAAGTGAAAGCGAGTCCCAAAGTCCACTTTCTCTCAAACAAAGGAAAATCAATCCCTTTGTCGTCTGCTTTATATTTTCTCTCCCACCCCTCCCTTGTCTCGAGACTGCAACTTTTACCACGACAATGGCCGAAGGAGCCCTTCCCCTATATTTCCCCTCTCGCCCCTCTAATGAAAATGCAATGTAGGTAGAGATAGGTAGGTAAGGTTATATGGGCTAGGAGTGAAGCCATACTACGTACCTTTATACGTCGCTTGCGACATGTCAAGCAGCCAGTTTTTGTCCGTCGTTTAATCTCCTACAGACACCACAAAACCCGGGCGGTTGATTAGCCAACTAAACCTCGAACGAGGGGAGCGTGCTGGGACTCGGATGCTTCGTTTGCGATTACCTTCTTGTGTCGACCACTGGCGAGCACAGCACCTGGACCACTCGGGGGCAAGGCATATCGCGCACCCAATGCTTCCGGAGGTAGCCCCGGGTATCCACTGCCGACCATACTGCTCATGGGAATCTGTGTTGCATAGTAGGGCAACGGCTGCTGGCCTGGAATCGAAGGCACCGGGGTTACAGGCATCGCCATCGCCATATGATGCTGTTGCTGCTGCTGCTGTTGTTGCTGCTGTTGCTGTTGGGTCTGCTGTTGTACCGGGTCCAGAGTGCGCATGCTAGGCAATGCCATTGCGCTGTTGGGCGGGTTTGCATTCGTTCGGTAAGGATCAGGTGCCTGGCTCGCCGAGTTGAGATACCCATAGTGCGCAGTACTCATGCCGGGCGTGGCGTACGTCGTAGGGTTCGGGTAGTTCAAAGACTGTCGACTCGGACCGGGTGGATGGGGCGGGTGATTCGACATTGCTGTCGATGAGGGCGTAGGCCCCTCTTGCTCTCGCTGTTGCTGGATCGTCTGATGATCGTTGTTGACGTTCACGTCGGCAGACGATGTTGGCGTTGGCGTTGGCGTTGTTGTCGACGTGGGTGTGGTGGTTGTAGCAGTAGTGGCCTGATCGGTAGCGACGGTAGGTATCGGGACGGCAGAGGGCGTGGGATTGGGTAGGCTCGAGGTCGAGGTCGAGATCGAGGTCGAGGTCGGTATCAAGTTGGAAACATCAACACCGTGGTTCGGATTCGACAGAGCAACTTGTTGTCCCAGGTCCTGCTCTTGTGCCAACTCGGGTTCCGGCTCTGGCGCAGCTGCTAATGGGCTAATGTCTACAGCACCCGGTAGGGGAGTCGGTAGTGATCGTGTATGTGCCTGTTGGGAGGCATCGGCATCTGCCTCTGGAGGCGACTGGGCCCGTGCCTGTACCTCTGGTGCCTTTTCTTGATTCCGGGCAGCTTGTGACAAGGACTGTGACGGAGAATGGGCCAGCGACTGAAGTGGGAGGGCATGGGGTGGTTCTTCAGCGGCGGCAGAGACAGGCACAGGTTCAGGCTGAGCTTGAGCCTGTGGCTGTTCCTGTGCCTCTGCCATTTGATTTGATTTTAATTTGATTTTTTTATGGGGGCACGATCTGAGCAGGGGCTCGTAGAATCTACGGCTGCTACTGCGTAAGGGGAACGAAACCCGCAGCGACCGGGGACTGGACCGAACAGGTCACAGGTCGGACGGGACCCCAGGCAAAAGAGTACCAAGGCACCTTGGATGCCCAGACCGGTGGCCGGCGATGCGTAAGCGAGACGTGCGATAGGACAAGGGGGGGGTCGAACAGAGGAAGGGAAGAAAGAAAAATAATGTGGTGTAGTATACCTAGCGTAGGTAGTAGGTAAGGTAGTAGGTAAGTGGAATGAAAACACCACACACCACACCCCAAGGTGGAGGGGGGTGTATTCCGTAAAGGTAGAGGGGAACAATTAAAAAAAAAAGTACGCACACGCACACGCAGACACACACGCGCGCGCGCGAGAGAGGACAAAAAGTCGGCGGCAGCAGTGGTAGGTAGTCGTAGCAGCTGCTAAACTAGCACACAGCCAGCAGGAGTTGATGGTGGTGCGATGTTTGAGGTGTTTCGACGCGACCCTGGGCCGAGATTCCTGTTAGCTCAATCTTCGGCGTATCTGATGCGTTTTCTCCGTCAAGGGACCGCCCCTTGCTCCTTTCGTCCTAGTGGCTAAGTAATAAATAACTGCAAGCTGCAGTGAAGGACGCAGTCAGGATTGGAGAATGGCGCGTTGAGGCTGCTTGTACGGACCGGTCGTGCAGGCGGTGGTACAAGTAGATACACACAACCGCTTGTGCGTAGCTGGAGGTACATTACATGGAGTTCGTTCTGTTCTTCCCATACCATGCCACACCACACACCACATACCACATACCACACCACACCACACTACTTACCTACTTACACTAGGTATTTACCTACACCCTGTAGGTACTCTGTAAGTACTTGCAGCTTTGCTTGTTATTCGCAAGCAGCAACAGAAAGAACGAGGCCTCTTTTCCGTAGGTAGGGGCCGAGAAAGAAAAAGGAGGATGGGGGGAAGATAGGGGGGATAGGTAGTAGGGAGGGGAGTAAATTATGAATATGCAGGAGTGGTTAGTGGAGTGACGGTGATGATGCTGGTGATGGCGATGGCGATATGCTGAGTGGTAAGACAGATTGACGAGCTGGGGTGTTGTTGATGGTGGTGGTGGTATGTAGGTAGTAGTTAGTGGTGGTGTTGGTGACGATGGTGGTGGGTGTTCAAGAAGAAGTGAACCTACAATACACAACAAATACATACCTACATACCTACATCCACATGATACAAAGTACAATGCCGTACATATTCATACATGCATTCAATACACGCATTCGATACACGCATACAGACACACACATCTACACTCAACACACGTACCATACACATCTGGCAGACTGATATATTTACCTAACTAACACCACACACCACCAACCATTACTGCTGCAGTAGGTAGGTACTTCTAGAGACATATCGGATAACGAGGAACATTCGAAAAAACCACTGGGTAGTAGGTAGGTAGGTAGGTAGGTAATAGGTAGGTAATAACACAGACAAGGTAACATGGGAAAGGGAAGGGGGCAGGGCCCAACACACGACCAGCAGAAAAGGAATAGGTAGGTATAAAACATTGGAAATATTTATAAAAATAAAATAAGGTCCTTACCTACTTCGGTAATCATGTGGTCGAATCGACAGAAAATTCTTGGAAGCTCATAACCAACCCAAAACTAGATCGACGAATCAGCTCGGAGCCATTCGAGACATAAATCTAGGTCGACGGTTATTGATGGGTAACGTATGGACAGCCAGCACGCAATAGGGCTTAGGCTTGCAAGCTTGGTTCGGGTTATGTGAGTAAGAGAAGGGGAGCGAGACGGAGAAAGAGAATGTGTGGTGTGTGTATGTGCAGACGCGTATGGACGGGAAAGGCAGCTGTGGTGGTGGTCCGGGTTAAGCCTCAGCGCATGACATTGTTCGATGGATGGACAGATGGATGGATGGATGGATGGAGGATGTGTGGCTAGGAATGGTGGATGGGTGTGCGTGCGTAAAAGAGAAAAAAAAAATAAACCACCCGTTCATGAGATATGATAGATACCTTGCCTACCTATGTAGGTCCCTCCCTTACTACCATTCACGTAGGTAGGTATGTATCCATCTGCTGTCGTGTCGTATGAGAAGACACCACGGAGTAGAGCTCCAACTTGGCAAATACCTACCTAGAAAGAGAATGTCAACTTTCCGGATTTCCAGCACTAGCGGAGTAGGAGTAGGTATTGAATAGGTAGGTAATGCACTTACCTACCTACTCATACCTAGCCTACCTAGGCAGTGTACTACACTATATAGTGTGGGCACTGTGCTTCTAATACGACGGGCCAATGCCTAGGTAGGTGCATAGGTAGGTATGTATTGTTGTCCCGCGGCGTGAAAAGACATAAGGATAAAAAATAAAATAAAATAAAAAATGACAAATCGGCCGAAATCAAACCAACAGGCAATTCAAGTCCTCCACGGACCAGGGGGTATAGATACCCATGCACCATACATACCAGGTATCTAAGTACTCTCTCAATCAATGAGGGACCTCACTTGAGACATGGAGGTGATGAATGGTGTTGTCCACTTGTTTTTGTGTGTGAGCGAGAGGCTGAAAGTTGGCACGAAAATGTTGAAATGGTGATGGAAGCAAGTAGCCAGTTAGGATGGGATTGAGATGGGATGGGGGGGCATGGATTTGGGGGGGGAAGGGGGGGTGTTTCCGATCCCCAATTCCTCTCTCCACCTGTCCACCAGCTGTAGCCATCTGTCAGACTATACCAGGTACTTTCCATGTACCGTTCATAAGGCTTTTTAGTGTTACACAAAATCTTGGACTAGGTATTCATGTCTGTGCACAATTGTACGTATTTACACTACCTACATGCAGATATGAAAATCTGTCTAAGTGGGTACCTATCTACCATGCCCTGTCTGTACACCTACCTTAGTACTTGAATGTGCCTGCCATATGGATACATTATGTAAGTATGGCAAGTGTTAGGTATGTATACGACAAGCTATGTACATACTAACCTAGGTACGTACATATGTATCGTTAACCGATCTACCTATAATCTCCAGAGATCAGATCACATCTTTGCAACTGATGGTCAATGTGTTTCAGGTACCTGCCTTCTTGTACCCAACTTGGAACCCAGTGTACATAGGTAGGTAGTGTACACCTCACTGCGCCACACCAAGCATGGGCAGGTAACTTCGAGGTTCGGTAGGTTCTGGGTTCCATGTGCTAGTAACAGCACTGCAGATATGACATGCAGATGAATTTAAAGGGGGGGAAGTTGCTGAAAACAGGCATTGATAATCACCCAATGATTCGGAGTATAATGCATACCTCAGTACCTACCTAGGTAGTATATAAGAAATTACTTAAGCTAATATCTTGGTTGGTTGTCAACACTACACAACACGGGCGATGCCCCTTATCCCTTATTCTATAGCGGGGGTGTATGCATTAAACCAGCATCGCACCATTGACTTCGAGACCCTAGAACATGGGAATATTTCTTAACCGAGGTTATATAGCTGTGTCTTGGGTACCCTCAATACAACCAACACAACCTGTTCTAACACCAACCACCTTACATTTCCGGCATGTAACCCCAACTGCATCACAGAACATTCTTCCATGCAGGAGATAATCGACTTTTTGGTTGAACTTGGCGCCTGGGTGTTGGGGCTCAAGAAAAAAATACAGGAAGGGCAAAGGAAAGGATATGAGAAAAGGGGGGGAAGAAACAGAGAAAAGAAGAAAAAGGAAAGAAAAAGAAAAAGAAGTTGAATAGGCCATACATGAACGGATACTACCAAAGAAACATACACCTACCTATCTCAGTCTCCCCGGCCTAACCTTTCCTTGAATCTCGTAGGCAGTGGCTTAGTAGTGTAGTGTAGTTCTCCCCAATGCTTGTTTATTTACATGCACCCAAAATAAGGCAACCAGGAATATGTCCGTGGGGTGCCGCTGTCCCGAAAACCACCCGTCACCGCCGCCTGCCGCTATCACATTCCTCGTCAGGACCAGGACCGGGAGATCTAGGCCAAGCAGAGTGCAAAGAAAAAAAAATGACTATGGGAATAGTCCTTGGCGGGGTGTGGGTTTTGTTCGTCATGTATACCCAGATTGCCTGCGTCGTCGTCGTCACACGAGAGAGGCCTATCTGCGTACGTACCTAGTACGTACTTATTCACTCACACACACACACACAACAACAAATCCAAGGGATACCCTTTCCAGTTTACCCGTCGATGATAATATGCTAACCAACATGGGGGCCATCCCTTCAGACCGTTGTGGCCCCGAGACCCTTCTTTTTATTTTTCCAGAACAGAAGAAAATGGGCAGCTCCCCATCCCAGCATCCAACTTACACAGGGACTTCGCTTACAGGCCGGTATATATGTCGTAGTAGTAATAATAATAATAATACCTACTACCTTGTACTGTACCTTACCTACAAGAGTATCTGGTCTTGCTCTCACGCTTATTGTCAGAGTCGGTCTTTTCTCTGTTGCTTACCAGTGACGTACCTAGGATACAGTTGTTGAATGTAGTATGAACGGTCCAAGAGGACGCATCGCGTTCAAACTTCGTTCGCGTAGCAAGGGGACTTTTATTGGTTAGCCTCCTTATCTTCGAATTAGCCCGGTCAAACTCGGCCTCGTATCGGACAGGGAGAAGAAATCTCCCTCCTATGCTCTCTGTTTCTCTGTCTTCCTCACACCACACACACATTCTCTCGCTTTCTCTCCCTCTCTCTCTCTTCCCCGAGCCTAGAACTTCTGTACCTGGTCTCTGCGCATCTCTACCCGATCTACCTATATCTACGCGAGAAGAAATGCATAAGGAACTTTCCGATCTGCCCCCCTTCCCCCCTACTTATTAATTTCCACGAGGTTGCATTCCGGTTTGTCGAGGAGCCCCTTCCGCCCTTTTGTTGTGGACTTTGCTAAGCTTCACATCCCCCCAAGCGAGAGAGAGAGAGAGAGAGCCTCGATCGCCCCCACTGAATCGTTTAGGTTTAGACATTTTATTTGGTAGTGATTAATCAAACATTTGTTTGATGTTAAACTCCCTAACCTAGGGGACACGACGACTGAGCTCGAACCAACTTTTATTATTATGTAGGATTTTGCTATATGGATACCGATTATTACATACGTACCTAGGCTATTTAATCACGTATCACGCTATTAACAGGTACTTCCAAAGTGCGGACTGGCTACCTATGCGCGGTGTGGTCATAGATAGTCTAAAGGGATACCCCCCCCCCCCCCCCTCCCAAACGTCTACCTAGCTTACAAAGAGAGTAATAAGCTGATCGTACTCTGTGACTATGAGGAATAATAATAATTCTTCTTCCTAGAATATTTTCCTTTCCTCAAAATAAGTATCCTGTCGACTTCAGCCAAAGAATCTTGGCACTGCTTTTCTCATATAGTGTAAGATTTCAGAAAATGGAAAGACCGTCCTATCGGACGTTTCTGTCGGCAAACGGGCCGTCTTACCGCGCGGCAGACAGGCTGTATGATCAAGAGAGAACAAGAGCCGTTCAGCTTTCTCGAGAGTTACAAAAGTCTACAAACCAGAGCCCGGAGACCAGGTTCAACCTATTTATTTTCGCTCTGATCTGCTTTGTCGTGCTTCCGCAGCGCGCCTTTAACCTGCCGCCATTCCCTCCCTCCCTCTTCCTCTTCCCCCCACGGAAGCTGGCTATGAGTTGTGTGTCCTTGAACATACATCCCGTCGTTCGCGCAACTCTTGTGTTCTAGCGCGGTCGGATCCCCTATGACTGCATCAGGAACCCCCAATTACAATGTCACCATGGCCATAAGTCCTCCGGGTTCTTCAGTCCCCTAACCAAGATCTCGAATGACACCTCTAGCACACGAAGTCGGGCCGGAAAGGCAAGGGGGGGTATTTTGTTTTTCTCTCTATTTCCCACGCGAACACTTGTTTCCCTTCATGATCAAGTTACATGCTATTAACAAACACCAGATAATCATATCACAGGATCGACAGGAACTCGACTAAACAGAACCTTCGGAATGACCAGTCGTATTTTCACCCTTTTCAGAACGATATTCAGTCCTACTCTGGGCCATTAACTTGGCTTGCAGACGTCCGTGTCAAAATGATGTGTCCAGAAATCGAAACACCGCAGAGCCTCTTCTGCAGGAAGACGGTACCAGCCGTTCCGTGGCATGAAAGGGCTTCGTCTCACGCCATCGGATCGTGGAAAAAAAACATGTTTATAGGCCGAAATAGAAGCGTATTACGGCTTCCGATCGAGAAGTCTCAACTCAACCGCATCTCAACATGTGCACTTATTATCTATCCATATAGCCGAGGGTTAAGAGAGAGCCATTCCCTTAGATGGAGTTTGTTCCTCGGACACACCTCAAGGCCTGTCAGACTATATTTGCTCCTAACAGAGCTCATTAGGTAGGTTGGTCAGTAGACAGGCCCCCAAACACTGCCCCCGGACCTATTACCTACCTACTTAGTTAGGCTTTTGGTGAGGCCGGATAGCTTACTACGATAGGTATCCAACGATAATTTATATTCAAAGAGATTTCGACGCATGCAGGTGATGATATGAAGACGTCTTTCCAGTTTCACACATTACAAGAGCAGTACCTAGCGGGCCGAAGAGAGAAAGAAGAACATCACCACTAAATGACCGATATTATCTTTTCTATTACCCACGCGCGATAAACAGGTTGGCCTTGACATCTGTTAAAATCCCCATACCTACAGAACATACCTAGACTGGGCTTCATAAGTCTTGTTCTTCTAGAGGCGCATTTCCAATGAAACGCGTCGTGCCTACCTAGTGCCAGGAACGAGGAGGGAGAAGCGGTCAACCCAGAAATACCAGATTGCCAATTATACATACTATACTACGTATATGATTGCTGCTGCTTGCATCTCGCATCGGGCATTTATTGACGCTCAGACAACCGGGAAAGGGGAAAAAAGGCAGGAGAGATGATCGGTGAAATAGGGCATGGAATTCGTGGGATGTAGGTATAGGTAGGTACGTAGGTCCATCGTATCACATGTATGTACGTTCACCGGTCCATGGTTCGTGCAAGGACACACCTTGTTGGTTCCTGGGGGGGGAGATCGTCATTCATTATCTGCTACACTGAGTGCCCTCTTCTCGCCTCTCTCTAATAAGCCAGACTTGGCCTATGGTCCACGTAACTGCTGACTGATCTTTGTATGATTCGGACGGAGATGGATCACTTGGGGGGGGCCCAACAGCCTAACCTGTTCATGGTCTGGTCACTATCGCCGCTCCAATCGTGACTCGATGTCGTTACTTGATTAGGACGGGCGCTATGACTTTACATGCATGAACTACAGATGAACCTTGGTCCCGGCCCTTCTAGTTAATATATCTACTACTACTGCACGATCAGGAACATATTCTTTTGTGTTATATTACCTTGGCCATAGACCCTTGCTAAGCTAGCTAGCTACCTACCTACACATTATCTATTACTATGCCTTGAAATCTAGGTCAATAGCGTTGATTTTACTCGGGCAGATAACCAAGATCAAGGACCAATGTCAGATAGATTTGCACATTGGCTTTCTATCCAAACCCAGACCCTGCTGTGTGATGAGGTTGACGTAAGGGTCCGTTCCAGTTTACACAGTCGGGCACCCAGCAGCATCTTGGCTCTTAGCTTTTACCAGTAAATACTACCTACACATGCTCCAGCTCCAGCTCTGTCGATGGGTGAGAAACTACCTAGGTAGGTAGTCTTACATTGTCTTGATCCTAGTACACCTTACCTAGATCATTGAAGCATTCGGCCATGGTCTCATGCCATCTCTTATACTGTGACCGAAGTTGTAAGCACTTACGAAAGACGCGGGTTCCCGTGCCGGACTCTGAAGCTGGGAGGTATTGATAGTCGATATAGATTCCATAATAATTTTATTATTGCTAATCACAAATAGTGAAGAAGAATAGACGCGAGTTTGCACAGTGCCCCCCGGCTTCTATATCTAGAACAAGCCCTCATCACAGAAAGAAGGCATCTGAAGCTCGTAGGCAACCTAGAACACGTTCAAAAAGCATACGCCTCATCTCGTTGGCCATTGGCACTTGATTTAGCTTCTCCGTATCTAACTTTCAGCCCGGAAGCTCCGAGGGCAATCCCGGGGGCTCGCAGCATCGGCGCGTTCCTTGAGTTAGACCTCCGATTTGCTGGCAAACAGAAGATACAGATAACTACCTACCTCTAGGCTAGTTTATTTATGAAACGGAAAATGAGTACCTATTGCCCCTGATCTAAACCTCGTTCCGCCCGACGGTCATCGACGAGGTCCTGTCCGTGGAGATGCATCCCGCGCGCTGTAGCGCAGGACGGGGTCTATTCTGTGAGCGGAGGTTGTGCGGCTCTGCGTAGTTACTTAGATTACCAGTCTGGGAAATGTTCGTTACAACGTTGTGTGAGTTCTAGTAGTAAGTAAAGAGGTTCATTAATATAACGGCGAAAGTGTGAAAGAGTATTTTTCTGTGAGGTGAGCCCCTCCAGCACAAAGTATAGAGCCGTGTGTTATCTAAGATAGTTTTCAACGATATAGTGGTATTTCAATATATGCCTATATGACTATATGCCTATATGTAATCTTAATCCCCACCAGAACCAAGAGTTGTGAATCTCTACCCTAGGTTCACCGATTCGGGCTCTTTCATCGTTGCCAGCGCCCAAAATATGAGTAAGCTAAGTTGGGTAAAGTCTACAGCTAAAACAAACATCAAAAAATGATCAGGTGGCTGCCAGCTACCATGGTTGATGCATAGGAACCCTGCATACTGCATGTGGTTTCCAAAGTGATATCAATTGGACTATAGACATCACCAATAGTATACTTCAGGTCACACAAACGAAGACTATACTTCGAAGCGGATCCACAACAGACACCATCAATGATGCACATCCCGGTGTATTGATTGATCTGTGTTACCTATATCGAGACCCACTATGGTTATCAGACTTAACCCTAATAACACAATGCCTAGTTGAGGTACTTCAATAGGTATTGAGACGCCTCAAACGCCAACATTGGAACTAATTGATATGTGTATATGTAATACCTATCTCAATAGCCAGTTGGGTATCGGACGATAGATGGCATTGATATGTGATTTCGTTCCACTTACATTGAGCTTTGTTTTTGGAGTGGCACTAATCATATCAAAACCTCTTAAATAAGGCTGTGCCAACAACATACTATTGAACAACTCTACATTGACATGGAGTGAGTGCTAAGGTCTTAGTACGCAAACTTCAACACCACGGCGCATAACGTGAATTATTACTATTGATATACTATACTGTATACTATGTATAATAAGTTTATAATAAGTTGTAGGTAACTTCTATATTCAAGGCACGACATCTTACGTCGATTTGGTTGTAGTTCTCTAGACTGTTCTATGGATAAGGGGAACGGAACCGCCTCTCTTGTTGTATGAGGCTATAAGGGGCAGTGGAACTGTCTACGACTCCTAACCATTATACTGTTAAGTTTAAAAGGCTCAAGTAGTTAATGAAGGCAACGAGGGCATTGTATTGATCATGAAGCAATAAGTAAAACCGCATGCTGACTGACTAATTATTGTCCGAATGAAAAGAACCTATCGCATATATATACACTTGTCCCTAGTCCCCATGGTCCCCACAACAACACCATGACAGCATTGTCTCTTGAACTCGCCTGAGAACAAGGGGGAGTAAGGATACTCCGTATATCCAACTGTTAGGCCCTGGGGCGTTCGGAACCACACTAGGGAAAAAGGGTTAGGTTATAGCAAGTATATACTAGAAATTTGTTGTCTACAGTCCTGCTCAACGTTTTGTATCTACCAGACCCATCAATATGTCGGTGTACTTGCGGCTGACTTTTAGCTGATACTAACGTTATTACACTAGACAGGTAGTATGGTAGGAGATCTTGCTGCACACAAGTTACTATATTTTATTCAGCAGGAGATAACAAGTGGTGGGAATGCGCGTATCAGAGTAAAGGTTAATTGTCCGAAAATATGTCAAATACTCGATGAACAAAATACTTTCACTCTTTAGAAAGACATTGCGCCGATACAAGCCGAAAACCAGGTTGAGGCTGATGTCTAGATCCAATGTGTTGAGACTTCACTCCCCATACATGACTAGGTAAGGTAGGTATGTATGAAGCAGACGGTTTACCTAATGATATCAGACAGGCAGACAGACCGTCTTTTCATCACCCACCAAATAAGCTGCTTAGAAAAATACACTCGAGCTAGCTCACCCTAGAGCTTAGGATAAACCCCAACGGGGGATAACCACATGTTATTTACTTATACGCCAAGGCATATTTAGAGAAAAAACAGTCAGACGGACTAACAATCTCGACTCACAGATCAGGAGAGATCTGCAACGCCGTCACAAAAAGGATCACATTTTAGGAGTGCTTGGCAACACCGTTTAAGAGCACCATTGATTATGATCGTATGTAGGCATCGTATAGCTATCCTCAGGTTGTTTCTGCCTAGTTGCAAACAACGCAAACCTCCTGGCGTATTTCACCCATTTCTGTATGCTTTTAAATATTAGAAGCCTGGATTGCCGGGCTACGGGCTAAAAAAAAAAACACTCAAACTCTGTCCATATCAAGTCAGATTTTTTGAACGGTACCTATCTAGATTGCCTAAAATGAAAGGATCGTGATACCTGTGGCCTTGCAGGCAGGTTCTCAGCCCTCTTACTAGAGAGATCGTCAGTGATTCATACATATACTTATGCTTAGATCCAGTGGCTATGCTAGCGTGGTTTCGAGGCGTCGAGCTATTTTGATGAGCTGAAAGATCGTGGAGGGTTTCTATGTATGCCAGTTACGCTAGCCCTTCAGCTCTTGGAGGCAGCTAGAGATATGTAACGGGCTTTTGTTATTGTGATTATTACCAATTCCCCAGCACTCTCTCTTTCTTTGCACAAAAATTTCATGATCTTCATCTTTTGGGGGGGTTCACTTCTTTCTCACTCTGACAGTTCTTTATTGCTGGTTTCTCTTCGGAGTTTATTGCTAGGACGTATATCACAACACGGAAAGGAAGGGGGAGAACGCAATGGATCCTAATCTGCATCAGCCATATCCTGCTCAGTACCAGCAGCCCGCCGCGGGTGTCCCCTTTAGCAAATCATGGCACATAACCAAGATCGTCTTCATATCGTTGTCTATGGTCCTGTGCATCATCACCATAGGTATCTCCATCGCCTTAGCTGTCGACCCGGATATCCTAAGCTTCGCTCTCATCTGGACCGTACCACAAGCCGGCATCTCGCTGATATGGTCCATTGCCGAGCTCATCACGATATGCGCGCGAACGGGACATAAGGGCATTCACCCAGGCGCTCATGTTGCGCTTCACTTGTTGCTGTGGCTGGGGTTCCTTGTGGGAGTCGGCTTGACCGGTTATTTGCTCGCCTTCACCACCCTCTACGACTACTACGACTACTACTACGACGATAGCTACTATAGCTACTACAGCGACAAGTATATCGAGTTGATGCGGGCCCTCATCGCCTTCCTCGTGCTCCTAGTGTATGTATCCATATCTCCTATACACACAAAAAAAAAATGATGAATGCGCTAACATGTGTCTAGAATTGTTCACTTCTTTCTCTTCGTCCGCGCCTGTGTCGAGACAGCTCGGCGTAACAAGGCCAGCGCTCCGGTCATCATGGTTCCCCAGCCGGTATACTACCAGGCTCCTATGCAACAAGCATACCCAGTACAGCAACAGCAACAGCAACAACCCGGATACCCCACGCAGCCTCAGCAAGCACATCTCTCCGGGTACTACGGCCAGCCGGGCGAGGTGCAGCAGCATATCACGGGCTCGAGCACTGGCCATTTCTCACAGCCGCCGTCTAGTACCACGCCGGTGCAAGATGACGGTATTCATCCGGTCTCAGCCCAAAAGTAAAAAAAGATCCGCAAGAAATTTTAAACGAAGGAGAGAAGAAAGCATGATGTGGTGGCTGGGAGGCTTGATGTAGATTGGTAGGCTGTCTTGTTAATTCTATGATACCCATCAATGTTCGAGAGGACCGAGGTCTTTTTTACGGCATATTCACATTTTGTTATATATCATGAAAACGAAGCTTCCCGCTATATAAAATAAAGGTTCCGAGTTGCTTCACAAGGCGATTATTAGTCTATAGGTATGTATCTAGGTATACATATACCCAGAACCGCAATATACAGATAGGTATTCTAACCCTATTCTCCAAGTACCCTACGTTCGAGTCAAGTCCTTCTTCACTGTTGGATCACTACATATTATGAGAAGCTATAGAGTTCAAAGCTTCATTACTACGCAGCAGTTAGATATTTTAGTTAGAATTCATCAAGAGGTGGGTAATTATGTAGTGAATGATAATAGCAAAGACATGGCTTTCAAGCACGTATCGTCATCATGTAGATCAATATAGAGTATTTCCCATAACCTCTCTGAAGCTAAGATTATATTACTTTTTAAGTGAGTATAATCTCTTAAGGTCCTATATAAAAGCTAACTAGGTAAATACACTTTAACCCCCCGGTATACTGTGTGCCTGGCTGTAGAACAACCCAACAGTAGAATAGCGTGTGGTACTATAGTATTACCACCACGGATCATACAAGCCAGGGGATATAGTATTTAACATAGATACGTGAGTGAATAAGTATATTATTACATACCATATATACAATACATACAACGTATATCAGAGCTAATAACCAGACCGGCACCTGTTAGCGTTCGCTTTTTTTCACATAAATATTTATGTTTTATGATACTTAAAGGAAGAAAAGGGGGTTATCAATATCACACAAGATACTGACTAGTAGTTACCCCATTATCTATTCCCATTAAGATCCATTTTTATTACTGGATACCTGCCTTGGTTAATAGACACCAAGGAAGATGGTAGATGCATGATTAACCTAGCCCTTTTCCTACCGAGGAGAATCGTTGTAATATCGATTCCAGATAGATAGGCAAGTCGTGAGCATATCCAGAAAATGACTTACCAATAGTAGTATTAAAAGAACGTCAGAAGGTCCATCACGACAACGTTGGTATCACATCAGTACTCTCATACCATATCACCATATGAAAAAAAAAAGAAAAAAAAAGGCTAGGTATCTCTCGCATGAGCTGAGTAAAGACAAGAGACTATAGTTCTATACTCAGTCTAAGCTACACATATGCAACCTCCGTCAGGTAATTAAGCACGTAGTTGGTATATCAACACGTACCAACACATCTCACTTTCCACATACCAAGGCTGGACTCAGCGAGACGATATCTCGCAATGATTCCTCATCAACGTCTCGATTTCTGTCCCTCCTAACTATATATTAACGAATCAACAGCGCCAGCCAGCCTTGACCTTTTTCGACGCATGCAAACAAAGAAGGGGGTATATGCGACATCACGGTTAATGTAAAAGAAAAACGAAAAAGGTAAGTTAAGTAGCATGCAACAACAAAAACCAAGCTCTCCCACACATGCAACCAAAAACGATAATACAGAGAAACAACACGACTGAACAACTTTCACCTGAAAAAGAACCACCCCGCCTCTCCTCTCTACCCTGTTTATAATGCCACTTTTCTATCTTGCCTTGCGAGTCCGCGCACAGCGCGTAGCCGGCTCTTTACTCATCATCTAGTATGCTGCTAGCTATATGACCGAAAACCGGTACTTCAAATCTATTCAGATGTAGTTAGCTTAGCACTTCATAACACATAAATTTTGACTTACCTATCGAGAGTGTCCGCATCTCTGTATGCCCGCAGCGCAAGCCAGCCCATTAGGAACAGGTCCGCGATGACGAAGACCCAGCTCAGGAAGGTCGACCACGAGAAGAGCAGGTGGACGATGAAGACAACGGTAAATAGCAGGCTCGACTGCCAGGCATGGAACCTATAGGAGAAGGAAGAGGAGGGGATGTTAGCGGTCCGTTCCGGCCTCCCAAAAATAACTCCTACCCCCTCTTCACAAGCTGCGCAACCGCGGAAGCAAACACGACATTAAGCCCACCCATCTCCCATCTTTGAAGATCGACCCACATAATTTCTCTTTCACTTTCACTTTCATTCTCACTTTCACTCACCTCACATAATCGCTCTGCCTCTCTAGAATAAGCAGCACAATCGCCCCCAGCGGCGGCAACCCCAGATACGCTAGCGCGGCCTCGTAGTCCAGCCTTAGGCCTAGGCTCGTGTCGAACTCGCTCACCCCGCCCCTTCCACCCAGGCCCCCCACCCCTAGTCCCAGGTTTCCGATCTCGTAGTACCCGGAGGTAGGCGTGTTCCCGAACGCAGTCGCAGTCGCATTCCGCCCCCCCTGCTGTGGCGGCGACAACGACGTGTTATTATTGCTGTTGTGCCCGTAGCCGTAATCGTAGGGCAGCACCGAGGACTGCTGCTGCCACGAGCGCTGGGGCTGGGGGTGCTGCAGCGGCGGCGGGGAGGTGGTGGCGTTGGGAGAAAAGGCGCGGCGGGCATAGTCGAGGGATACGCGGGGGGAGGTGGCGGTGGGGGGTGAGAAGGGACGGTTGTTCTCCGGCGGGGAGGACTGGTAGGGTGCGAAGTCCATCGTGGGTGGCGTACGTCCACCGGGAAGCAGGAGGCTATAAGCTGGCGGTGGCGGTGATGGGCGGTGATGAAGAGGTGGATAACGGGGCGGAGGCGGACCGGACCCGAGGTATGGATCTAGGTCAGGTGTAGGTGTGGGTGGTGGTGGTTGGAGTGTTGATCACGTCACCGATACTGGGAGTATCGTGTATGGGGCATGAAGAAAAGAAAAGGAAGAGGACGTCCTGATATGTGTAATATTAAGGGTAGGTAGGTAAGTAGGAGGTAGAAGATTAGAGGTTCAGGTCGAGTCCCATCTAATCTGGGCCTGCGTTTCCGGCGGGTGTTGGTTGTTGAAGAGAGAGAAGGAGAGAGAGGATTGGTGGTAGGTTAGATACTTTAGGTAGGTCCAGGTAGTAAGTATGTAATTAGAGAGAGAGAGAGGCTTGGTATTACGTAGTTGCGTAGGTAGGTCCACACCTACCCTTCTACCTTCTACTGATGTAGGTATGTATCACAAGGTATTTTTTTTAGCGAAATGCAGGGTCCAACTTTGTTTTATTTTCCCTTTTTTTACCCATTTCATAGGTAGGTTTGCTTATCACCCTTGTCAGCCACTACAACGTAGATTGGCTTTCAGTGGCTGATCAAGGAGTTCCAGTACCTGCTAGGTATGTATCAATGTAGGTAGCGGACCTTACCCCAACTACATACTACCTACATAGGTTGCTTACTACCTAGCACTTTAATGCCATTTAACTTATCAGGTAATAAGAAACATTCAAACTCATGATAAGTGTCTCTTGGTTGTTTTAAATAGTATTTCATGAGAAAACCCTACCAATACTAATTGCAGATATCAAATATCATAGCATAGGTAGATACCTACCTAGGTACACAGCCTGTCACTGAAAAGATGAAATAGGGTACCTGCTAACATTAAGTAACTTCTAAAAAGCCAGGAACTTCAAAAAGGTAATATGGGAAATACGAGATAAAGGGGCATGTCCATGGGTAGTAAATAGCGTCCATATATCTATCCCACTTAAGAGGTTTCCTCCTGGTCCATCATACCAGTTCCCGACATATCGTACCACAACGACATTTAATTTTTGTACACATCTCTACACTTCTATATTTGTACATCCATCCTATGTGTATATATATATAATCATGTAGGTGATTATACACAACAACATAGGGCGAACATCTAATCCTCATCCCACCCCACGCGTTAGGAAGGGGTAGTCGTCGTCGTCTCCTCTTCTGTCTTCTTGCCTCCATTGGCCTCCTCCTCCATCTGCGTCCTCCGACTCTCGAGCGCCAGCCACAAGTTCTTGCTGTTACCCTCCAGCGCCGCCGTGAGACCCAAGCCGGCGCTCTGCAGCATGCCCACAAGCTGCGCGCGCAGCCCGTCCAGTCCGCCCTGGATACCTCCCACCCACATGACGCCCTGGGGATCGAATACTTTGCTCTCTATCCTGCTGCCTATCAGCAGCAGCTTCTGTAGCCCGCTCTGCGCCGTAGGTTCATAGTAGCCCGGGTTCTTCTTTCGTGGTGGGGCTGGGAAGGCCGGCGGCGAGGGCGCGAGCACCTTGAGCACGACCTCGAGGTGGGCGGGAGACACGGAAGGGATGGTCACGGCAGCGACGGGCCCGCTGAACAGCGCTTGGATCTGGCCGTAGGCGCTGTTCTCATCGATAGTGGCGCCCTTGTGGGCCTTGTAGGCGGCGGCCGATAGGTCGTGCGTGTAGGCATTGGACTTGTCGGTCTGAGCCTTCGGGTCGAAGAACTCGACCACGCGGAAGGCCACGTCGAATATGCGCGTGCGTAGGACCTGAATCTCGACGCCTGGTGAGATATCTATGGGCACCTGGCCACTGGGGCCGGGGGTAGGGGCAGGTAGAGCTGCCAGGGCGGCGCGCAGCTCCCGCCTTATGGCGGCCCATTCCACAGCGTTGATACTGTTGTGCTGGAAGAAGAGGATCAGGGGTACGGAGCGTAGCATGGATGTGTAGGACCGTAGGAGCTGGGCTTTTCTCTGGTCGGGCTTCTTGGCGCTGGGCGGCTGGGTGGGCGGGACGTAATCGTCTGGTAGCTTGAGGGAACTAAGATTGGATAAGGGGACGCTCGCATAGTGTCTCGTAGCACCAGCTGTGCTCTGAAGCAATGGGAGGCTTGAAGGCGATCTCTGCGCATTGGCGGTGGTGGTGGTTCGCTGTAGTACTCGCGCGAGGCTACGACGAGCCGTGGGGCCGAGTTGTGGTGGCATTGTAGTATTTCCTCCTCTGTTCTGCCTTTTCTCCCGCTCTCTCTCCCTCTGTCTCTCTCCTATACCTTCGTTTGGTTGTTTCTCCTGGTTGTTGGGATGATTGGCGCACTGTCGCGCGACAGGCTCGTGTATAGGCAGGTGGGCAAGTAGGAGGTAGGTTAAAGGTGCGTATAGAAAGAATGGAGAAATATTTAATTATGGGGTTCGAAAAGGTACTTAGATACAGGGATAGGCACAGGTGTATGTACCTAGAATCTGCCGTGCTTTACCGCTCCAATTCGTACAACCCCTCGGTAGGTGGACCCTCTTTCTTAGGAGCTAATGGCGGGGTACTTAGTTTAAGTACAAGCTCCGACCTTACCTATGTAGTACTAATCTGAAGGTCAGGTACCTATTTCTCTTCTCTAGGTTATCTGAGTCACTGCTACAACGTACTTATTTTATTATAGCAGGTAAGTACATACATACGTAACTCAGGATGGAGAAGCGCATTTGTTTTTTGCTTCACCCAACTACAAACGACGAAGCATCATGCTGTAGGTAGATTACATATTCTATGCCATACCTACCATAGATCAACGCAGAATGCTTGAGACTTCCTCGTAAAATTTCACTCCTTGCTCTATCTCTCTACTGCTTGATTCTCTCTGCCCTCCTATTTCAGCTCTTCCCTATCCCTTACTATCACCACCACAACCACCACCACTACCACCATGGCCAGCACCACACAAGAGCTCGAGCAGGTGGACATTCGCCCCCTGCTGCAGCGCCTGTGGCCCGACCCGGCGCAGCAGAACGTGACAGCCAAGGAAATCTCCGATGCCATCGCCCTCATCTTCACGAACCAGCTGAGCCCCGTGCAGGCCGGCTCCCTGCTGACGGCCCTTCACTTCACCGGCTGGGACCGCCGCGCAGACGT
Organism: Biscogniauxia sp. FL1348; assembly: GCA_022544895.1. Classification (NCBI taxonomy): domain Eukaryota; kingdom Fungi; phylum Ascomycota; class Sordariomycetes; order Xylariales; family Xylariaceae; genus Biscogniauxia; species Biscogniauxia sp. FL1348. Next base: position 79,432 of record JAJNNV010000066.1, on the reverse strand, counting down.
CCTCGCCGAGGCCTCCGCCGCCATGCGCCGGCACGCTTCCCAGATCGACATCGACGACCTCAAGTCCGTCGTCGCCTCGCGCTCCCGGCCCGAAGGTAGATACCAGGGCGGCCTGGTAAGTCAAATCCTTTCTTTCTTTCTTTTTTTTACCATCCCTTCCCCTTTCCCCCTATTGTTGAATCTGACACGGAAATCCTGGAATATTAACACAATCAATCCACCATAGTGCGACATCGTCGGCACCGGCGGCGACTCCCACAACACCTTCAACATATCCACCACAGCGTCGATACTATGCTCGTCCCTCCTCCTCCTCGCCAAGCATGGAAACCGCGCGTCAACCTCCAAGTCGGGCTCTGCCGACCTGCTCATGAGCATGGAGCCGCTGCCCGCGCGCCTCTCGCGCGTGACCCCCGCCGCCATCCCCGCCGTCTATGCGCGCACCAACTACGCCTTCCTCTTCGCGCCCGTCTTTCACCCGGGCATGCGCCACGTCGCCGCCGTGCGCCGCGAGCTCGGCTGGCGCACCATATTCAACCTGCTCGGCCCGCTGAGCAACCCCCTCGACGCCGCCATCGAGGCGCGCATGCTGGGCGTCGCCCGCTCCGACCTCGGCCCCGTCTTCGCCGATGCCCTGCGCCTCGCCGGCGCCCGCAAGGGGCTCGTCGTCTGCGGCCGCGAGCAGCTCGATGAGGTGTCTTGTGCTGGCCCCACCCTGTGCTGGCAGCTCGTCGAGAGCGCCAGCCCCTCATCCGGCGAGGCGCAGGTGGAGGTGCAGCACTTCGAGCTCACCCCCCACGACTTCGGCCTCTCCCCGCACCCCCTCGACACCGTGTCCCCCGGCCGGGAGCCTCGCGAGAACGCCGAGATCCTGCGCCGCCTGCTGCAGGGCGAGTTCCCCGACGACGACCCCATCCTCGAGTTCGTCCTCATGAACGCCGCCGCCCTGTTCGTCGTCTCGGGCCTCTGCGACGCCGACACGAGCCGCATGGGCCCCGGCGACGACGGCCGCGTCATCACCGAGCGGGGCCCCGGAGGGGGCCGCTGGAAGGAGGGCGTCCGGCGCGCGCGCTGGGCCATCCGGAGCGGGGAGGCCTGGAGGCAGTGGGTCGCGTTCGCCGAGGTCACGGATCAGTTGGATGAGCCAGATACCTCCAAATAATAAAAGAAGGGGAAAGGGGCTGGCCCAAAAGGAGGAAAATAGCGTGCCTCGGTATTTTGGGTTGTTTTCTCTTCTTTTATTTTCTTTTTATGGCTTGACTTGGGTGGGGGGTTAGCCAAGGAAGAAAATTGAAAGCTCGTCAGAAGGTGTTCATGTAATATATATATATATGAAACCTTCGTGTGTGTATGTGTGTGTGGCTTGACGCACACGCGCAAGAAGAGAAGAAAAAGATACCTATGTAAAAGGAAAAAGAGAAAGGGGTAGGGGAGGAGGAGGAGGAAGGGGTTTAATTGGAACAGGCTCACGCATCTGCCTACCTCCCTACCTACCTAACCTAACCAAGCCTAGGTATAGGGATAATTTTCAAAAGGATATTGACTGATTTTGGTATATATTATGTTACCGATTTTAACCTAACCTAGAGTTTTCACATGAGAGATTCAAGTCAGTCGTGTGCGCTCTCTCTTTTTTTTTCTTTTCACGATTTCCTTTTTTTTATTACGGTGGTGGGGGCTTCGGAATACCAAAATAACAGTGAAAAGGGACGGGAGAGAATAACGAGAGTGCATCCTAAACTTGGGTAGATGAGAGAGTAGTGAAGTAAGTAGGTAGGTAGGTATCTATCTGGATTGTGACTAAGGTTAGGCTATATACCGACCTTGTCTACCTATGTTACAGCAATCCATCGCATCCTCCTAGCAAGTATTGATATGCCGATTAAGCACCAAAGGTTGGGTAGGTTAAGAATACATCCAACCTCCTCTCCTACCTAGATAAGCATTATAACTAGATAGGCGTATGGATGCTCAGAGTGAGGTGAATCTACTTTACAGCGAGCGAGCAGGATCACTAATAGGGATTAGGTTTCGACAGCGATAATAATGTCATATTACATCGCATCTCATCCCATTCATTCCCTTTCCTATCCCTCCCTCTCCCCCCTTTTTCTCTCTCCCCTTTTTCTCCTCCTTTTCCCTCTTCCACGGCCCCTACCCATGCGTCTGAACTGGCACGGTGAGGATGCGCTAGGGCTATATCGCGGATCCTATCTCGAGAGCACTGCTCTTACTGTCCCCTTGACCGTAGGCCTCCCCTCAAATACACGCTCGCGGATCCCCGAGTCCTCTCCGGTACCTTTCTCTAGCCATCTCTGAAGCAGATCATTGCTCTCCTTCGGCTTGACCCCTTCGTCCCGTGTGCCCACCGTGATGTGCGCGACCTTGTTGACGCACGTCCACTTTTGATCCTCATCCACGAGCCGCACTACGATGGCCATGATGCGGTCATCGTAGACCACGCGCTCTAGAATCACCTCACAGACCCCGAGCTGATTGTCGTCCGAGTTCTGGTTCTCCGCTTCTAGGGCTGTGTATCGTTGCCAGAGCTCGGGGTGTTCCTTCGCGGACATACGATGCATCAGAGTTACGTGGAACAGTTGCTGGATGCGGCGTGTCTGCTGTAGTTGCTTGTAAAACCGCTGGGTCTCGGCATCGACCCCTTTGAAGGCCCTCTCCAGGGCCGCGCGGATCTCGGCGGCTGGGACCGAGACTGACATGTATTCTAGGGGCTTTTTCTTTTTCTGCGCTGGCTGTTGTTGCTGTTGCTGGTTTCTCTGTCGATCCCTTCCCCCGCTGCGGTCTGGGAGGTTATGTCTCATGTCGGGTTTGTAGTCCTCGATGGCAGCCTTCACAGCTTCGTCCATATCTTCGGCACTAGGCATAGTCGGAATGAGTGCTGGGTATTTTCGCTGTAGCTCCTTTACGACAGTTTCTAGGTTGGTGCGACTATCTTGGGTAGGGTCAAGATCGATAACAAGATCGAAGCCATTATCTGGCGACTTGTCCGGATCACAAGGCTCGAACCTGTGTAGGAAATTCTCCATGATACCGATGACTTTATTTTCATCTGTGGCAGCTTGAATAGTCTGGTGATTATCGCCGCGCTTTAGGACACGTTCGCGTGTCACTCGTCGTATTTCATGCATATCACCATGAGCAAAGTTCAAGGCAACTAATCTAGCCTGCTGGTGCTGCAAGAGGACATCTTTTATAATCTGATCTCTCTCGCGACGTTCCGAGTTGTTTCGATCAGCAACGACAACCGGGTGCTTCATCAGAAGGTTCATGATGCCCTCTGTCATCTTGGCTGGACGTTTGGGGCCTTTAATGTTGTCGTTTTGAATAATTCCCCAGCCAAAAAGGTGGGTTAGAGCGATACCTACCGTTGTCTTGCCACAGCCGATGGTAGCAATAGGCACGAGAACGATGTCTCTAGATACAGTCGAGGTATCTTGGGCAGAATCGTCATCGATGTTGGCCGCATCTGAGCCCTTTAGGTTCTTAAACGCGAGGAATTCGTCTCGAAGAGCAATAATACCATGGTTCAAGTTATACTGTTTCCCTAGATTGGGATCCGCGGCCAGCCTCTTGCGGGCATACATCAGGTACTCCTCGGTGATTTTGGCGTGCTTCTTGTATTTGGGGGGCTTTCCGGCGATTAGTGCCTTGGTACACTCCCGCCATTGACGATACATCAAGTACGGCTCTTCGAATTTGTACTTGAAGAACCAGTCGTTGTACGGTGTCCGTTCCGGATGGGTCGACATCCTGCAGCGCACGACGAAGCCCTCGACGTCTCGACCCTCGTGGGCGCCCGATTCGGCTACGGCATCCAAAAAGGTCTTGACCGTGTCGACATCGTCAAACATCTGGAGTCCAATTTTCCGGAATCCCCACTCGTCTGCGAACTGCTGGACTAGGCTGCTGGGGTATGTCATAAACTGGGGTATGTTGACATTGATGCCGTGGAGGTAGAGACCGGCTTTATCGGGGCCGTAAGCAAGGATATGTTCCTCGAACTCGTCATCGCACAGTTCGGCAACGGCGGTGACATTCCTTTTCCTCAGCTCGCGAGCGAATTCTTCTCTCGTCCTACCAATCGTAGCCAGTTGCTTGTCAACCCATCGCTCGCCGGCGCTGGCATGGCTGATCTCAACATCACTCCTGTCTCCGGTCGAATGCTTGCTACAGACGAGCAAGGTCTCGTCTTCCAAGCCACTAATAAAGATGATGCATCCGTTCTCCTTCAGCGTCAGCTCGTAGGGTCCCTGGGTTTTTGTCTTGATGTTGTCCCACTTGGTATCCGGAACTTCGCCAACGTTGAAGAATTTGTCGTAGCCCCTGACGGCAATCTCGTATTGATTCTGGCGGTTCTTGGTGGTGAAGAGTCCTCTGGCATAAGTGGGTAGGTCTGAGCGTTTATAGTCCCAGTCGTGCAATCGCCAAGAGTCAACGGTGATACCATCTGAAGACCCGTGGACTTTGAAAGTGGTCTTCTTGGCCTTGAAGCTCTTGTGGCCCTTGCCCTTCCCGTCGCCCAAAGCCCGGACCAGTTCGGCGATCTCCTGGGGGTCCTGTTCGCAGTAAGGGACCTTGGTGGAATCCATGATGAGGTGTGGGTTGGCCGAGTCCGAGTGGAAAGACAGCCTGGGGGTGTGTAGATAAGCCCCGGGCTGGTACGGGTGGAGGGACCGCCCAGGTGCTGGGCAAGTGAAGAGTGTAGATGTAAGTTGAGGTCTCAGACGACAATACGCTGGAGAAGAGTATTGGAAGGGACCGGTTATGTTTCTAGGAGTGGCCGTACACAAACACACACGCACACACAGAAAGGGTCAGCCGCTTCTTGAAGTTATTGTTGTTATTGTTGACCTTTGCCTTGGCCTGTTCTCAATGACCTTTTTGGGGTGGCAAGCAATAGTGTCCCGCTCAGGGTTTGTATATAGATAGGTAGGTAGGTAGGTAGGTATCAATACTGCATGTGAATCTGTGTCAAGGGATGTGTGCTCCGGGGACGATACCTAGGTAGTGGGTGGTATAAGTACCTAGGCAGGTATGTTGATAGGTACCTAGGAGGCCTATATAAACAGAACAGGGAAAGAAAAATAGAAGGCATTCATAAAAGGGCACAATGTACTTACCGTAACCTTGGATGAAAGGATCGTCTGGTTGCCGACATGAGTCACCCCGGCCTGGCCTGGCTTTTCTCCCCTTCCCATTGTTAGTCCCGCTTCTGATTCGAAGATGGTGCTGGTCTGTCTGATGGGGACGGGTAGGTGCCTACGTCCACGAGGACTTACCTGGTCTGGTCTGGGATATCTGTGCAGGTGATGTGTGGTGGTGGGAGCGGTTGAGAGGTGGTGGGTGCGTCCGAGGTGTGTAAGTTCAGGTGAGAGACAGAAGCAGGTACCCGTTCATGATGGGTTGATTAGGTCTTGTACTGAAATTGCTGTAGTATTATTCCACTATTGGTGTACTTATGTACTAGTAGGTTAAGTAAGTAGGTTTGTATGTAGGGCTTATCTTAGCGCGTAGATATATGTATACAGAGATCTACAGCGTGGATAGTGCAGCTCATATGTACATATGGATGTACTTACCCCGCTACTACACTACCTACCAGTAGCCTTGTAACCACACTACTACTACTTACCTCATACCAAAGCTAGATTTTCTCATGGCGGGGTTTCCCTTTTTTTCCCATTCGGCATGCGTCATATCTACTACCTACCTACATACATCTTACCTACTTGCCTAGTACCAATCTAGGCTTTAGTACTTAAGTACCTAGGTAACCTTATATGAAGAAAAATATTGTTTTATCAAGATACCGAACTTTATAAGCTTTGATAGCTTACTACCTAGTACCTAGATACCAGGAATTATCTTCAATCTATTCTCAAACCTGCCCCCTCCCCCCTGGTCTACTTCTACATACATTGATACAATACATACATATATCAACATACGATATCATGGCAGCCAACCCTTTCCTCCTCGCTGCCGACAACAGTCCCGCTCTTCTGCCCCTCCTCCGCGAGAACCCAGCTCTCGCCTCGCAGCAAGACGAGCACGGTTACTCTCTTGTTCACGCAGCCGCCAGCTACAACCACCTCGATCTCCTGCGCACCCTGATCCGCGAGTTCAACGTCGATGTCAACCTGCGCGACGAGGATCAGGAAACCGCTCTGTTCGTGGTTGAGACTGTCGATGCTGCGCGGGTTCTAGTCGAGGAGCTAGGTGCCGATATAACCATCCAGGGTTCCGAGGGGCATACCGCACGCCAGAAAATCAGCGAAGACGATGAATTTCCCGAGGTAGCAGATTATCTAATGACTAAGGAGGCTGCGAGTGCTCAATACCACCTGCTGAACAGCACCAACGGCGAGCCTGTTCAGAACGGCAATGTGGCGCCCTCCTTGCCCGAAGGACTTGACATATCTATCAGCACCCTGACGCCCACCGAGGAGAACGAGGCCGAGGTCGACCCCGAGTTTCGAAGAAGAATAGAGCAGCTGGCGGGGCGCGACGATTTCCACACCGAAGCTGGGCAGGCCGAACTGAGACGGCTCGTCCAGGATGCCCTTGCTGACGGCAGCCTCGCAGATCGCAACGTCAGGCAGAGGCAGGATTAGGTGGCATCGTATGGAATCAACTTCTGCTACCCGGTCGTAATATCTTCATTTGATTTCCCAGAGGACATATTCTCCCGGTGTACCGGGTAGCCTCAAGACAGTGCAGTCCGTGCCGTCGTTGGTCATGCCTCGCGTGAACGAAGTAGCGCTCAGCGAAAACCAAGATTTCGACGGTACGCCCTGGATCACATCCGCGAAGATTCGCCTCACCCAGTCTGGTGATATGAATCCCTGCCAGCTGACCTTACATAGTTGGTCGCTATGGATGTCTTCTGGGGGTCCGGGAACGGTATAAGTAGATAGATAGGGATCAATCATGTCGCTCGTACTTAGTCGGGGACTTTCCAACCGGACCAGCGATAACCATTCGTAGATATCTGTGGCATACTCGTCCAGGTCCGACCGACAGCCGCTCTCGAGAATGGCCTGGGGAGGTGTCAAGGAGGGAATATTGACTATTATATCATCAACAAGACTAGGGGAGGACGTGTATCTAGTAGGGTGGTGTAGTTGAAGAGGATCTGGATCGAATTCTGTCGAAATTATCAGCTATTTGCTGGAATAAAGTCTTTCTAGTAGATATATCTTACCCTTAGAAAGGTTACAAAACAGCCAGGTGGCCGGCTTGTTTAGTACAGTCTTGCAGGCATAGGCTAATCTGTCAAACCCCTTTTTGCCATGCAGCATAGAGGGACTTCGAAGGTCGAACTGTACAGCTAGAGAGATGAGTATTAGCGATTGTTAGGAAAGTAGGCACATGCCGGTTTTATCGTACTCCACCTCGGCTTGAGTCCCCGTTTCCCCTTAACCCCATGAGGCTTCCCTACAAGACCAGCTCGTTCATATGTCTCCTTATCAAGGTACATCGTGAGAGTCCCTACACATAAATAGCAATTAGATGGGCCCCACGACCATGGTCGACTAGACAGAGAGAGAAAGAAAGCGGTGGTGTCTCTACCTTCTTTGAGTGAGAACACGTTGTCCGAGTCGATTCTGCCCTCGGATAACATCATGATGTTTCCTATCGGGGAACTGCGTTAGAGCCGCAAGGAAATGAGCACTATCGCCAGAAGGGGTTCATGCCCACCGATCTTGATGTACCGCGTAAAGAAGTCTCCTTCAAGCACCTGTCCAAGTGTCATGACGACTCGGTGATACGACGGTGCCTGGACAGAGGCTCCCATGATCCTGTCCCTCACAAGACGCAGTGACTCCTCCGGAAGGATGAGGTCGACCTGTTTCAAGTTAGCATGGCTGCATTGGCATGAGAAAGGTCAAGCTGCTCTCCCACCTTATGCACGAAGTCCTGGGCGAGAAAGGCGCTCCATGGCTTCCCTTTGCTCGGGAGCTGCTTGGGGTCAGTATGAGCTAGTGTTCCGTAGGTGACGAAGCATTTGGACGACTGGTACACGCTGGGCGTCGAGAAGGAAAACATCTTTGCGCCTCTCGAAGGGGAGCAAATCTGGATGTTTTTTTTTTCTTTCTTTATTTCTTTATTTCCTTCTTTCTTCGAGGCTTGATTCGTCTGACAGAAACCCCCCGTACAAGGAAATGTTGGAGAAATGAATTTTTATTGAAATTAGGTAGATAAGTAGGTTGACTCTTGGACGTGAAATTTATTTGCTTCTGCCCGCCAATTAGGTAGGGATTAAAAGTTCGAAGGAAAGTTAACTTTAGCAATAACTGGGCCCAGTTTGCAACTAAAGAGGTTATCTTACTACGCATGATTGCGCCATAAGCATTGAAAGCACCCTGCCATTTTTTTCAATTGATTCACTCCCTCCTTACACATACTTACTTTCATACCCAGTACCTAGGTATATTTTTATTTAAAAAAAAATCAGGCAGCTTGTACAATCTGTTACATAGCGTATCTATCGCTCCCTGGAATATAACTCTCAGTTTACAATAGGCGCGAGGAATCGGATTTTCAGGTACTATTTGTGCTCGCTAATGGAGCAGTCCGAACATCGACTGACCAAACCTAGGTTACTATACTACCTAATACCCATCCCTTGGGCCTCTTTGCTGGCCATGGAATATATAATCCGATTTACGCAATGGCATGAGTCTTTTCGCCTGGCAGAAATTAAAGCACTTGCGGTACTTCAAGGTATCGATTTGGAGGTCATCCATTACAAGGACGAAGTGAGCACCTATACTACCCATTTCAGGGGAAGGGGGGGAGGGGGGTTCTTTTTTTCTTACTAGAGTTCATTCGCTAAGCAGCAACTAGTCTCCATTCTGCGTGGTTAAGCTGCCCTCAGAAGATGCCGCAAGAGCACTTATGAAGCGCTCTATATTGGCGCAAAGTATTCATGAGCACTGGGGCACGGCTGATACCTACGACGAGCTGCACGCCAACGTCAAGCGTGATACTGCCCACCTGTGGCCGCAATATGAGGAGCCCTCGTTCAAGCTTAGTCTCGATGCGTTTCAAGGCTCTCGGTCCAACAAGCAGCGGCTGAACCTGATAAACTCCTTCGCGTACCTCCCCTTTAAGGGCACCATTTTACTTTCCTCTCCAGACCAAGAGTTCACCATATTCGAGCAATGGGAGGTGAACGCCGTGCCCCTGAAGCTGCCGTCTCCACTGAAGATACACTTTGGGCGCTTAGTCGCTCAGAGCGTCCGAGATCTAATCCATACCTTTGACTTGAAGAAACGAGACTACATCAGCACCACCTCTATGGATTCGGAGCTAGCCTTGGTGACCGCCAACATCGCGCTGGCCGGCCCCGGTAAAATATTCTATGACCCCTTTGTCGGGACTGGTAGCTTTCCCGTTGCCTGTGCCCAGTTCGGTGCTATGGGCTGGGGTAGCGATATCGACGGCCGTAGCTTCAGAGGAGAAGGGGGGAAGAAGAGTTTGCGGGGAAATTTCCAGCAGTATGGGCTAGAGAAGCTTCTAGGAGATGTTTTTGTAAGCGACCTAACGAATAGCCCCATACGCAAAGCGAGGTTGCTGGATGGCATCGTATGCGACCCACCGTACGGGGTCAGAGAAGGATTAAAGGTCTTGGGAGTTAGAGATCCGGTTGCACACGCATACGCCGTGGAAAAGGGAAGACGGATGTATCGGTAAGATTATCTTTTCCTCTCGCTGCCGTGATGGTTTCACTAACACATCGACGAACACAGGGACCCAGCTTTTGTGCCGCCAAAGAAGCCGTACAGTTTCATGGCCATGTTAGATGATATTCTGAACTTCGCTACCGATACATTAGTAGATAACGGCCGTCTATCATTCTGGATGCCGACTGCGAACGACGAAGAACAGGAAATCGCTGTGCCGACACACCCATGTCTAGAGATCGTTGTCGTCTGCACACAAGTATTTAATAAATGTTGGTCCTTGGCTGATTCCCCATTCTGCGCTTCGACTTAGCTCACACGCAACAGGGTCGAGGAGACTTATCACGTATCGACGAATACCAGATTCAGAGGTCGATCCCCTAGCACTTGCCCAGAGGAGGCAAGCAGCTCAAGTAAATGGAACCAAGGCGGACGAGCTAAATCCATTCCGTCGTACTTACTTCAAAGGCTTCAAGGCGGACCAAGACATTGTAGCTAATGCCGCTGGGTGAGGAGAAGACAAATGTGATCTAGGATTTTCCCAGGTTGCAGCCCGAGGGGCGAGTAATGGATGTAACACGTATGGGCTGTTATTAGCTAGGCCTGGCACTCCGAGGCCGCCTACATTACATGGCTTCATGTTTACCTGCCTAGGTACCTAAATATAAGGGGGGAAGGATCGGTGCAGTCGTATAGGAGGTCAATTGGATTGGTCTAGGGGTGGAAGGAGAGCTCACCGCTCTGAACTTCCTCATTATAGAAGAGCAAGCCGATGATGTCAGTTTGCTCAGCTCACTCAGATAGACGCCACCACCATGACCCATACACCTACCTACCTAATGTCTCTTGGCATCTGGTAGAAGTTCAGAAAGCACATCTGGGTATTTCTAACTGGGAGGCAGGTAAGGATATTTAGGATGAGCAACAAAGAAGGTTACCTATATAAACTCTACCTACCCAACGGCTATCGAGTGTGAACGGACTGAGCTGATTCCCGATATACCTAACGTGAAGCTGCCCACCTAGGTAATTGCTTTCACATCAGCCCTACATAAAGGATAGATTTCATGAACCTCAACTACACATTGATACGCCATGGCTTATGGCACAACGGGAACGTGCCGATGAAAAGGCAAGTTGTTTAGACTTCCGGGTACTGGCCCGGGGACTGTGTGGGTTGTTGTCAACTAGACTTGGATCAATCAATGTAAGTTAAATCGTAACATAAAGGTCGAACTCTCGATTGCCAGCGCATTAATAAAATACCTTGATTAATCCATGTATTACAGAGAGTTGAGGCACACTTAGACTTGACCTTTCAAAACGACCTGCCTAGGGTTATTCCGTTCTTTGTTAATTTTTTCTTCTTCTTTTCTTTAGAAATGATGATGACGGGACAAGTTAAGATAAAAAGAAGAAAAAAAGAAAAGAGGGAGAACCCCCGCTAATGTACGTCAACATGCGTCTCAACTAACCTACAGAATTGAGTTTTCAGCTGAGTACAGGGGGTATAATTTTTGCTTTGCTGCGTTTCATGGTCACACAGAATGACGTTCGGGGTTTGCTTTGCTAGTCGCCCGGCTGATGATGGGTCAGCGTGACATTCTAAGTACTATGTACTACATACTTACCTGGCATAGCACATGGAACAAGTGACTTGAGCATGTATAGTAGTATGTACTTAGTACACCGGTAAGCAGGAGACTAGAGGCACATAAAGTGCTGAGTGCTTTCAGCATGTCATACATGTGCCGATGGGTCGCATGTATCAAATGTATGTGAGCTGAGTTGATGCTTGATGAAGGAAAAGTACAATACATATCGATATTCTCCAGTCGAGTCTATTGATTGAAAGAAGTGGAATTACCTAACCTAGAGACCTAGTAAGTAGGTAAGTAACCTAAACTTGTCCATAGTAAACCTCCGGAGCGATGCCGGAGAGTCAAGACATGGCATATAGACCCTCCTAACATATTGATATTTCGAAGTTAAAGCCGCTACATTGATTAACCAATGTAGTGTAATATATCCATGTGCTGGAGTCCATAGGTCCGCTACGTGTATTGATTATCTCCTAGGTAGTTACTCATCGAGTTTACGTACGACGACGATTTCGGACGTTTGCATAGTGGTTTGATAGTGGATTGATGAGTTTTGGTAAAGTCAGATGACCGCCAATTCCGCCCTTCAGAAACGCCACTGAGTAATTAAAAGCAATGGAAGTGAAAAGTGGAAGAAGGAGGATATTACCTACTTGCTAACTTAGGTACTAAGTACTCATGTTTGCCATGAGTCGTTGCATGCCACCTAGTGTCTACTAAGTTGGTTTCGTGATTGTAACTACAAACTTATACGAGTTAGTTAGGCATGTCTGGTATAATATATTGCATGTGATGCTCCGCATGACGGATTTTGATGCCGGTACTTATACGCGGTGTATAGTCTTCCATGTTATTGTAAACCTTAGAATAAGACAACATCAAATAGTATAGGTACTAATTTGGTTTCATGTTACCTCTCTTCTCCTATAGTTCAAAGGAAACTTCAAGCTATCCCCAGTATTACCTACCTACTAGGCACTAGGTACATGCCCTATGTACGGATTACCTAACCTAGGTAGCCATGACAGGGCGACTTGGACCGTGCTAAAGACCCAGTGTGAAAGCCGGGAGTTATCCGCTGTACGAGGCCCTGTCTTTCTATAATATAGTTGGCCAAGACAAGACGGGAAGACCTGGGAGGGCTTAATGTTTTTAGTTTCATGACTTACCTATCTCAAGCTACACGTACCTAGTAGTCTGTCCAATTCTTCAACCCCTGGTAACGGCGTCTGTTCCCCTTACCCATTTTTACACACGTTTTACCTTCACCGCATTTGGATTCAATAAGAGACACGACCTAACTACGGTGGCCCATAGCGAACACTGTTGCAAGCTCTAAAACCCACTACACACACACCATACTTTTAACACCTACTCCTTTTAACACCTACTCCTTCCAACACCTGCACTTGGATACTCCCGTCTCTTTAATACTTACTCTTTTCAACACTTACTTACTGCATTATATAACTTATTATTATTTGCATTATTATTTGCATTATATTTTATTTTTTTACATATTTAATTAATGCATTAATTAAGTAAGTTACATAATAAAATAAATAAGTGTAAAAAAAAATAAGTATTAAAAAAACTAAAGTACTTAGGTGCAAGTGTTAAAAAGAGTAGGTGTTAAGAGGGTGGCTTTATTTTGAATGGTGTATATGTAGTGGGGTTTTAATGTTTTTGTGTAGTGGGTTTTGGTGTATGTGTGTTAGTTTTTAAGGTTTGCAACAGTGTTCGCTATGGGCCACCGTACTTAACCTATCCGATTACAGGTCAGTACGGTGGCCCATAGCGAACACTGTTGCAAACCTCAAAAACTAACACACATACACTAAAACCCACTACATAAATACATTAAAACCTCACTACATATACACCATATCGAAATAAAGCCACCCTCTAACACCTACTCCTTCCCGCTAACACCTACTCCTTCCCGCTAACACCTACTCTCTCTAACACCTACTCTCTCTAACACCTACTCTCTCTAACACCTACTCCCTCTAACACCTACTTCCTTTAACACCTACTCTTTTTAACACCTGCACTTACTTTTTTTAACACTTAAGTACTTATATTATTACATAACTTATTAATGCATTATTCGTATTTAAATAATGCATTAATAAGTTATGTAATAATGTAAGTACTTAAGTGTTAGAAAAAGTAAGTGCAGGTGTTAAAAAGAGTCCACTTTAAGGTCGGGTGCAGGTGTTGGAAAGAGTAAGAGTATGGTGTGTGTGTAGTGGGTTTTGGAGCTTGCAACAGTGTTCGCTATGGGCCACCGTAGGTCAGGGCTGTCTCACCAAGTTCTTTTTCCCCCTCTTGTTCTTTTCTACGTCAACTACCAAGTATGTTAGTACTTAGTAGGTAGTAAGTAGCTAGCACCTTAGTACTTGACATACCTAGAGCATCTATGTTTCGCTCTTCAATGTAAAGAAATACCGACCCGATCTCATACTACCCTTTTTCACATTACACTACATATGTACAAGCCGGGTGTAGGTACTGAGTACTTACTACTTACTATAGGGTGTGTTGACGGCATTTGCTATACCGACTTGCCCGTTTCCCCCAACAGCACCATTACCTATGCTGGTACTACTTACCTACTACATAGTACCCAGGTCAACTGTTATTATTGATTTTTATCATTCACTTCAATTATCATTATCACCATTGACCATCAATCATCAACCATCACCGTTAACATAACCGTCACCGTCACCATCACCGTCCACTACCAATACGAGCTTCTTCTTCTGCTTCCACTTCTGTTTCCATTTCTGCTGCATATAAGATACATCAATATTATCTACCTACCTAACCTAATTGTTTTATTGATTCGTTCATCTATCTACGCAAATACTCCTCCACTTCACGCCCTTAATTCATCTCTCTCTTTCTCTCTCTTTCTCTCTCTCTCTTCCTGGCCATCTCTCCCTCTTCTCTGCGGTGAAAGTCTTGGCTCTGCCATCACCCTGTCACATAGTGTACATACATACGTACATACACTCAAGCTACATCCTGGACTTTCTATTATTTAGTGCCGTGGTCCGTACACTACACTACAGTACACACACACACACACACACCACCCCCAACAGTACATCTGAGATTCCGCATAGGACATATCAGCCTTGGCTTGCCTCCAAAAACGCCCCTGGCCGCTCTTCAGCGTTTTTTCCTTCCTCCACTCAGACCAGACGCAGTACCTGTCTAACCATACGTTGTCGTCTACCTATCGAGACCGCCATACGATAGATATCACCTCACATACCTAAGGTATTAAAAGAAAACCACTTGACCTGTGTCCTACATCACGAGCCGACATAAGTAATACCCAATACTACCTTCTTAATACTCTTCGCCCTGTGTCTTTTTATTTTATCTTGGTTCCTATTTTGATTTTTATCTTTACTTTTGCCGACGGCTTTTCTGTTTCTATTTATAAACCGAGACCCCTTTCGCCTCCCTGGTATCCTTTTTGGTCGCACGCGCAGAATCGCGTCAATTCGACCCAACACAGATAGCCACCATCATGCCTACTCCATCGAGCAATCCTCCGCCCGAACTGCCGCCGCGAACCCACAGCTCATCATGTCCCGAAGAAGCCCGATCTTCGGCCAGCTGGCGACCTGACCAAGATGGTTTAGAGATGAGCGTCGATAGCGACGACATGTCCTCCCCAGAACCCGTGAGCGCCCTACCCTCCGATATGATACACAACATTCACGGGCCGCGGTCCGTCACCGAGTCCCCCAGACCCGACTCCCCAAGCGCCACGGAAGCCTCACCCTCCGAACCCGTCGACACCCCGTCGCCGGCGCACAAACCAATGGATGCCGGCGATGATACGCCGGTCAACGACCGCATACGGAATACGAATATCTCCTCTACTCAGCGGCATAGCACTAGCTACGATGCGACGTCCGCCGTGGGCGCCGAACACGACAAGATAGAAGACAGGATAGCGGCTCCCAGGCGGATCCGTTATGACATGTATGAACCGTCGATGGGATACGACTTTTCCAAGCTTCGTGTATGTCTCTTGCTGCGCCAACCCAATTAACCCACACAATTATCTCAGCCAATGTAGGAATACCCCTACTAATTAGTATTCAAGACCATGCCTACATCGCCGTCATCCTTTCTGCGGCCAGGGAGCAAATTTCATGGCACGCAACAGTCGGAGAAGCAGGCCTACGACGTGCAGGTGGAGATCAAATATGTTGATCTGAGAGAGTCGTTCCTCTGCGGTTATCTCAAGATCCAGGGTAAGATCCTCGTCCCTATTTTCACCTTCATCACCTCCCCAGTTGCTTGAGAGTGACCAGCGCGCATCCATATGCATGATGATGCGCCCCAGCGAACTCGCCCTCCTGAGCAAAGTAGACTAACCCAAATAAACCTGTTAACCAGGCCTAACCAAGGATAACCCGACACTGACGACCTACTTTGACGGCGAGATCATTAATGGCAGCAAGTACGGGTTCATCACGAAGCACGAGAGCTGGGGGGCAACGGAGAAGATTGACCTCAACCACTGGGCCAAGTTCAACGCTTTCCGGCAATACAGCAAGCAGGTGCGCAAGGGGCCCGTCAGCATCCCGAACCTCACCCAGCGCGAGAACATCTTCATGCGCTGGAAGGAGCACTTCCTCGTCCCCGACCACCGCGTCACCACCATTAACGGCGCCAGCTTCGAGGGCTTCTACTACATCTGCTTCAATCAGAAGGCCGGTAGCGTCAGTGGCATTTACTTCCACGCCAAGAGCGAAAAGTAAGTTTACCTTCACTGCCTACCTACCTTTGAATACTTCAAATGAATGAATATATATGTGTGCATAGAATGCTGATATTTTCTTTTTTGTTTTACAACAGATTCCAACAATTAGAACTGAAACATGTCGAAGATAGGGGCTGCTTTAGCTCCGTGGAGTTGAGGTGAACCGGCAACATTAACATTGAGGCGTTGAACCTTCCGGCGTGTGGTGTGGCGTGGGCGTGAGATGGGGAGACACGATTACATACAATGACATGAATTTTTCTATTTATCATGATTGACGGGGTTTATATAACTATCATGCGAGAGAAGGATGAATACGGACGTGGATAAATAGGGGAGGGGGACCAGTTATGAAAACCCTCCCCCCAACTTCAACCCATCATCAATCTCTATCATGGAAGACACGAGAAGATAATAATCAGCACGAGAACAACATTAAAAAAGACACCACTAACAAAAAACCACTGCTACCCTCTATCTATCTATCTATCTATCTATCTATCTATCTATCTATCTATCTATCTATCTAGTGCGAGAGGAGAGGGGGCAGAGTGAGCGCGAGACGGGACGAGATGGGACAGGGGGTTGAGGATAACGTATCATATTCACGTGGAGGGATCTCCTTTTTGGAATTCTTGTTTTAAGCAGCTGGTATCTCTTATACAAGGGATGATGAACAATGACGACAGATGACCAAGATGAAGAACGAGAATCAACAAGAATGCATTACAAGCATAGTATGTATGCCTATGAACAGCCCCAAGGGAAGAGAACGGAAGGGGGGGTATATATTCTATTCCATGTTAGATGGGCGGTGTGTTGATGATGGATAGGAGCATGGCGCAAGTTTCGTGTCGTTCGTGTCGTTCTCATTGTCGTTGTTGTATACCCCAGTCATAAATAACACCTCTCTTCCCCTTATGCCTCCCCTCCCCCTCCCCCTTATCCCTTAGCCCACCCTCTTACTCCTTCCTTGCTCTTGCTTCCCCTCTTCGCCAAGATTATATGGGCTTTTGTTTATTGTTGCTTTTTTCTATGTACCTTCTTATTTTTTCCCTAGATCACGATATGGGTTTGATCTTGAAATGTAGGGACGTCAGGCTGAAAACAAGGGCTTTCAGATCTTGTACTAGGTAATAGAACACGCGCAGACCTTCGGGGTCGGCCGACTCGGTCACATCGATTAGGGAGCCTATCTTGGCGGTCTATTTGTTGTGGGAGAGGAGAAGGTCAGTCAGGTTTGCGGGAGCTGGAAAGGGTTGCGCAAAGGCGACGGGGGAGCAGTTCAGAAAGAGAGCTTGGGAAGGACATGATGTAATGGGTATGTAGGGTATATCCTCACCTCAAAGGATATGTGGTCATTGCCCAGGCGTATCTCGAGCTCTTGCCGGCCATCCTTGTTCTTCTGCGGCCACTTGGTATCATCTTCCTTCATGATCTCGCTCGACTTGACGATGCGCTTGATCTCGTCGACTACGAGCGAACTCACGCACACTACGACCAGATTAGCGAGTGAACATACATGATGATCTCGCCCCTCCAAGGTATAGCACACGGCAATGGGGGCACGCACTCTCTTTCCGGATCAGGCTGTCGTTGCGGTAGTTCGAATTGTTGGCGTACCGGGCCACGGCGCTGCGTCCATCGCCGACGACGCGGAAGTCGAACTCTGTTCCAAGCGGGAAGCGCAACGATTAGTATTAGTCCATATTCGCTGGGTGTACATTTGCTTGTCCTCCGCGGAGGCTTACCGAGGAACTCGTGCCCGAATCGGCCGGAGTGGCCTGAGCTAGATGGGAAATTAGCGACAGGAACAATATGGAACATGCAGATGTTGGCTATGTAGCGAGGGATAAGTACGAGGGATACGAGGTAAAGCGTATGAGGTGGGATCGCGGAGGATGGAGGGTGTAGTGCGCATACTAGTAACGGAGGTAGAAAGGCTCTCCGGACGAAGAAGCCATGGCCGTCGAGATACTTGCTGAGGAAGCTAGGTAGTGTATTCCGTATATATTCCTGAGTATTGCTGCGGTGCTTCGAGTCAATCGGGAATAAAGAAAGGAATGAAACCTTTCCCGTGCGTCGAGTGCGTCTGGTATTTACTTATTCATCCGTGTAAGTACTAACATGAAGGTAGGTAGGTAGGTATGTAAGTACTAAGATTAGTAACCTAGTGTAGTAGGTAGACTTTATTAGTAGCACTGCTTGCTGCAGAGCCTAGGTAGGTGTTACTTATCGTGCTGTAGTGTACACTAGGTTTGACTTTTGGATCTTTGCTTTTGGAGGGGCAGAAAAAGGCGGGCAGTGGGAAGGCGGTCAGAGCTCTAGAAACGGAGGTGGAATAATCCAATCCCCTCCAACATACCTACCCTAAGCAGGTTAGGCACCTTATTAGAAAAGTCTGACCCACCTTTTTACCTAAGGAAACTGGACCGTGCTCCAAGGCTAGGAGGTAAGTAGGGTACCTAGGTATGTACCTAGGTAGTAGTACCTAAGTTACTGCTGTTCAATTGGCCGATAGGCATGTTCGAGTTCAGGAGGGACAGATTTCTATACCTCTTTGATTAAACCTCTAACCTGAAGGTTAACCAATCCTCATATCTACTACATAACATTAACCTACCAGACGTAGTTGACCTTTTCCTACCTCTCTACCTTTTACCCATTTTACGAGTTGCTGGCAGCAGGCGTGGACATATTTCTTCAATTCGAACTATTTGCAGCCAGCCTGTCCATTCCGTAAGAGCCTGGGCATGTATAATCGCATTCCCTGCAACTTGACCTCGACGCCCATCATCACCACCACCACCATCGTCACCAACACTGCCATTGTCGCCCGATCACCTGTGCCCCTACTGCTTGGCCCGTAACCGGCACCATACACGCAGACTTTACCGACGACATACCCGGGGAGAGGCTCGCTGAAAGAAATCAATATCTCGGAGGCGGTCGAGAACCGCACCAATTGCTCCCCCCAACATGACGACCTTCCTCGAAAATGCCTACAGCTTGGTCCACCAGGACAATGCTGCCGACGTCCCCACCATGTCCGACCTGCGCATGCAGCTCGAGAAGGGCACCGACGAGACCAAGGTCGACACCATGAAGCGCATCCTGACCATCATGCTGAACGGCGACCCCATGCCCCAGTTGCTCATGCACATTATCCGCTTCGTCATGCCCTCGCGGTCCAAGCACCTGAAGAAGCTGCTGTACTTCTACTACGAGATCTGCCCCAAGCTGGATGCCACCGGCAAGCTGAAGCAGGAGATGATCCTGGTCTGGTGAGTGGTGCCCTCTGCTTTGTTGCTCTGCGTCCTGTGTGCCCAGTCCCCAGTTCCCCGAACTCTCGGAAGGCCTTGCTCGCTAACCATCACCTTCGCCTACCCTTCTCCTCTGCAGCAATGGCATTAGAAACGATCTCCAGCACCCCAACGAGTACATCCGGGGAAACACCCTCCGCTTCCTCTGCAAGCTGCGAGAGCCCGAGCTGATCGAACCCCTTTTGTCCTCTGCGCGATCCTGTCTCGAGCACCGCCACGCCTATGTGCGAAAGAACGCCGTCTTTGCTGTGGCCTCCATTTTCCAACACTCGCCCTCCCTCATCCCAGATGCCTCCGAGCTGATCGCCACCTTCCTTGAGGGCGAGAGCGACGCAACCTGCAAACGCAATGCCTTCGCTGCTCTCTCCAGCATCGACCACGACAAGGCCTTAGTATACCTGAGCTCCGTATTTGAGGGCATCCCGAACGCAGAGGAACTGCTTCAGCTGGTGGAACTCGAGTTTATTCGGAAAGATGCCGTACAGAACTCTCAGCACAAAGTACGTCATAAGCTGTGCCCCGTTTGGAGTTGGCATTGAAAAAAAAAAAAGAAAAAGAAAAAAAAAAACTAACCTCTTATTCATATAGGCCCGATATTTGCGGCTCATCTTCGACCTCCTCGAGGCTGGTGTCTCGACCGTCGTGTACGAAGCTGCCTCGTCTCTGACAGCACTCACGAGCAATCCCGTCGCCGTCAAGGCAGCGGCTGCTAAGTTCATCGAGCTGAGCATCAAGGAAGCTGACAACAATGTCAAGCTGATCGTTCTAGACCGGGTGGACCAGCTGCGTCAGAAGAATGAAGGCGTGCTAGATGACCTTATTATGGAGATTCTACGTGTTCTATCCAGCCCTGACATCGACGTCCGACGGAAAGCCCTCAGCATTGCTCTGGAGATGGTGTCAAGTAAAAACGTCGAGGAGGTCATCTTGTTGCTCAAGAAGGAGCTTTCCAAGACGGTCGACCAGGAGTACGAGAAGAATGCCGAGTACCGACAGCTCCTTATTCATTCCATCCATCAATGTGCCATCAAGTTCTCAGAGGTTGCCGCAAGCGTCGTCGACCTATTGATGGATTTCATTGCCGACTTCAGCAACACCTCGGCAGTGGATGTAATCTCCTTTGTTAAGGAGGTGGTGGAGAAGTTCCCCAAGCTACGGCCATCGATCGTCGCGCGCCTAGTCGAAACCCTGAGCGAGGTCAGGGCAGGTAAGGTCTACCGCGGGATCATCTGGATTGTGGGTGAGTACTCCCTTGAGGAGAAGGACATCAAGGACGCGTGGAAGCGGATACGGGCTAGCTTGGGCGAGATTCCTATCCTCGCCTCCGAGCAGCGTCTACTAGATAATGTGGATGGCGAGGAGGAGAAGGAGAAGGAGCAGGTGAACGGGCACTCCAAGCCCGCGCAGCCTTCGGGCTCAAGAAGAGTCCTCGCGGACGGTACCTACGCTACTGAGACGGCCCTTACTAGTAATTCGGCTGCCGCTGCCAAGCTGGAGGCCGTCAAGGCTGCCCAGAAGCCACCACTGCGACAGCTCATTCTGGAGGGCGACTACTATCTCGCCACGGTTCTATCTGCCACTCTCACCAAGCTAGTGATGCGATACTCCGAGATTTCGTCAGACGAAGCCCGCGCAAACGCCCTCAAGGCCGAGGCGATGTTGATTATGATCTCCATCATCCGTGTCGGCCAGTCTCAGTTTGTCAAGGCCCCTATCGATGAGGACTCAGTCGACAGAATAATGTCATGTGTACGGTCACTTGCCGAGTTCTCTCAGAGGAAAGAACTTGGATCTGTATTCCTTGACGACACCCGTAAAGCATTCCGTGCTATGGTTCAGGTTGAAGAAAAGAAGCGGGAAGACAAGGAGGCGTTCGAGAAGGCCAAGACGGCTATTCAGGTCGACGACGTAGTGCAGATCCGACAACTTTCTAAGAAAAATGCCGGGGATGGTGCCGATGAGATCGAACTCGACCTCGAGAAGGCCACAGGCGGAGAGGCTACATCCGAGGACCTCTCCTCTAAGCTTAGTCGTGTCGTTCAGCTCACTGGTTTCTCCGACCCTGTATATGCAGAGGCTTACGTCAAGGTACACCAATTCGATATCGTACTCGATGTACTATTGGTCAACCAGACCACCGAGACACTGCAGAATCTGTCGGTCGAGTTTGCGACCCTCGGTGATCTCAAGGTAGTAGAGAGACCAACCACGCAGAACATCGGGCCACACGACTTCCACAACGTTCAGTGCACTATCAAGGTTTCGTCCACCGACACGGGTGTTATATTTGGCAACGTGGTATACGATGGCGCGCACAGCACGGACACTAACGTTGTCATCCTCAACGATCTACATGTCGACATCATGGACTACATACAACCTGCAACGTGTACAGAGACTCAGTTCCGCACGATGTGGACGGAATTCGAATGGGAAAACAAGGTCAACATTAACAGCAAGGCCAAGTCCCTTCGCGATTTCCTAGAACAGCTGATGGCCTGCACAAATATGAACTGCTTGACCCCTGAAGCTAGTATGAAGGGCGACTGCCAGTTCCTGAGCGCTAATCTTTACGCCCGAAGCGTGTTTGGTAAGTTTTCTATCAGATTTACATCGCGGCGGTGCAATAAATCATATCATATGCTAACTAACTGGTGACTCACAGGCGAGGATGCGCTAGCGAACCTGAGTATCGAGAAGGAGGGTGAAGATGGGCCGATCACTGGCTTTGTGCGCATAAGAAGCAGATCGCAAGGTCTGGCCTTGAGTCTTGGGTCGCTGAAGGGGCTGAATAAGATTGGGACCGGTGCCGCTTGAACTAGAGAACTGCAGTAATGAGTGGTGTTATGTTTTCTTTCCCTGCAGGTTGCGGGGACCGTCCTGTATGAGGTTATAACGAAGGTCAACTCGGTGAAATGTTTTTAAGTGGGCTTATGTGGGAGCAAGAGGAGGTAGGGCCTAAAATAAAAGCAGTGATATCCAAGTGATGGTGGCATGTGGGTGTCCTGGACTGGTATAAGGAGAGATATTGAGTCATTAAACAAAACAGCATGGGTAGATGGGTGATGTAAAAGCTATGTTACGATGCTGATGCTTATGTGTAACTCGGGGGGGAAGAGAAGGGGGAGTTATCTTAGTAGACAATGCAAAATGAGATTTACACCAAGAGCCTATGTACATAGCCATACATACCTACATACACCAAGTACCTAATCTATGGTGTTTTCCTCTCAGAGATCCACTTGGATGGTTCCCGTCAGTTACGCGATCGATCACGCTGTTTTTTCTAGTGTAGTGAGGTCCAGTTTTGTTGAGATTTTGTGGCTAGGCAGTCTGTGTTCTGAGTATCAATCAGCCCACGACAGTCATTCGATCATTATCTTAAAGGTTGGGAGAGCTAATAGGAGATCGATTCGCCAGCATTCTTCCTACCTGCCCGAGAGGGTCCCTTCCATTCCGGATCTATCCCGGGAGGGCTAGGCCGGTGACTTGCATACATTGTCTCAGGAAACATATATATGGGATTGATAACAACAACGTACGAGAAGAGAGGCACGCACGCCATGATAAGGAAGGGAGGGAAAAGACTCCACTTGGGTAAGAGGCCGAGGAGGGCCCGTACGGAGCCGCATTGATATCAGGAACGGGTACCTCACATCACCTACATATTACCGTCACATCACGCATATATAGATCACTTACATACATACGTAAGTAGGGTCCTTAGATACGCACATACACACACCGCAAGAACCGAACGTTATTACTACATACGACCTAATAGTTCTCGTTACTTTTTTTGTATGTATTTCTCCGAGAAGATTGTTGTTATTGTTGTTAAGGGTGGGAGGGGCTTTCACATGAAGAAAAATAAAAATAGGTATGCATAAATAATAATATCTAACCGCTTGTACGTACGTACGTACGTACATACATCAGATAACGCCTGCTTCCCCGTCCACCTTACTTTATACCGGAGAGGAAAAAAAAAAGATATCCCATACCGGCTCCATAGCATACGTCCCATATATATATATATACCCCCATCTCCATTCCGGAAACCGCCGAAGAAGAAGACAACATGCTTTTTTATTATTCTGCTTTGATAATGTGAAAGCAAGAAAAAAAACCCAGAACCCAAACCCGAACACAGACCTCCAGACCCAGACCTAAATAAGCAAACCCACTCGTACCCAAAAGGAGAAAGAAAATAGCCTCATGTAGTCGTATCACATTTCCCCCGTGTCGTTCCGCTTTCGTTAGTTTTTTTTTTTCCTTCCCTCCACCGGTGATAATACCCAATTCTTTTTTTTTCCCTTTTGTCTCTTGGTTGGTTAGGGTTATCCTTCTGCGGAAATTTGTTTTTCCTATTTTCGAACCCACCCCTCTTCCTTCCTTAGGTATCTCTCTCTCTCCTTGGCCCCTTATCTCTTCTCTCCCACACACACACACACACACACACACTTCATGTCCTCTGTTTCTGCTGGTTCTGGGGGTCGTACGCTTGCACGGCGGCCTCTAGCTCGGCGAGGCTCGAGCGGTCCCCGTACGCGTTCATCATGGCCTCGGAGCGCTTCTGCTTCTGCTTCTGCTGCTCGACCTGCGCCTGCGCCTGCGCCTGCTTGTACCGCGCCAGGCCGTAGCCTATGCCCACGGCGGCTACGGTTGCGGTGGCACTGTTGAAAAAAAAGAGTGGATGTTAGTGGGGGGAGGTGTGTCTTTCGGCATTTAGTTCTGACGTGGTGGGGGAGTTCGTAGGTAATAGGTAGGTAAGAGATAAGAAAGTTGGGTTGGGGAGGAAGAGAGAAGGGGGGGGGAAGACGTACAGTTTCTTCTCCATGCGGCCTGACTTGTGTAGCGTTGGGAGATAAGCCGGGTAGACCTGTGTGGTGGTCGAGAAGGGTCGGGCGGCGTGTGAAGACATGGTTATGGGTTGATGTTATGGGTTATAGGTTATAGGTTATGTCTTGTGCTCCTTCTGGTTACGAGAAGATATTGTTATTGTACTGTTGTCGAGACAGAGAGAAACAGTTCCCCGACAATTTGAGGGAAAGAGAGGGGTATTGATATAAGTAAGAGTGGTCAAGTTGATTGATCGGGGGCGGATTGGTATGAAGACTAAAGATCTTCTTGATTCTTGTGCAACTATATGTACCAGCTGTAGCTCATGGGCTCATGTTCGTCTCTCATCGAGGTCGGGCATGAGCGCTTTTTATACATAATCTGGGCTACGTCGCGTACATGCGTAGACATAGCACGAAGGAGAAGGATGGATAAGCCAGTGGAGAAAGATAATAGAGGAGAAAAGAGAGAAAGGGCTCGAGCAACAACGATAACATCGACTTTCTCACCTCTCCGTCAGTTCAGGTTCAGAAGCCAACACGAAACGCCAGGCATGATACTTGGCAAGAGTTGTGGGAATTAAAAAAAAAGAACTGGGTCAGGGAGAGGAAAAGAGAAAAAGAAGTGGCTTGGCAGCGAGATCTAGAAGACGTGATACCCGATAAAAACGTACCTGGATCTCGCTACAAGTTCGTTCTATCGACGGGATGGAGGGATAAAAACGGACGGGTATGAGCCGACATGGAACGACAAGGGTGGGGTCGGTGATCCAGGGTGGCAGCGAGTACGTTTGGTGTCTTTCGAACGATCGTATGTACGATACCGTCGAGTGAGGACGGGAGTTGTGCGCGCGCGTCTGTGTGACACGCAGCCCATTAATATCGGGCGTTCAATATAATTGAAATAGTTAGATGATATGCCGGCCCAGTCCGAGAGTCGGGTTCTCCTCGCCTTCTTCCTCGCTCTCCCTCCCCCTTAACCTAGGTACTTACTACTTACCTTAACCTCCTCCTCCTCCCCCCCTCCCCTTTTTTTGGTGTCCCCTCATGATCGTCCATCCCTTCTACCTCTTTGGAGTTTCTGTTGCGAGCCTACCTAACTTGTTATTTACGTGCTCTTTATTACCTACCTATCATTAGCCGCTGATACATTGAGGGCAGCTTGAAACCTAAATCAACCTGGTCAACCTTGTCGTGATCGCCAGTAAGCCAAAGCCAAGAGTCGTAAGGGAAAAAGATATGAGAGAGCTTATGAAGAAAGAGGCAAAAGAGGGAAAAAAGGAGGGGGGGAGGAGAACGTTCCAGACTTTTGAACTTTTTGTTTTCTTTTCTTTACTCTCTCACATTATCTCTCTCTCTCTCCACTGACTGTTCATACGTTGAAACGCTGCATCGTGAAACAAAATGATTATCAGTATATCTGCATGAGCTACCTGGTCTATAATACAGCCTAAGCATGCCGTCCATCTATCCATCCAGGTAGATGGGCGGGTATGCGTGCATTACCTATACCTATTTTGTCTCAAGATTGATCTTCGGTAGTATATAAGTCGGTACTTTATTGAACCTACCTACGGCTTACCTACCAACCTACACCAGGTTCTACATACATGCACTACCTACACTACATAATCCTAGAAGATGGGGTAGATGAGCTCTCGAACCAATCGGAATCCAGCTTCCTACTCCAAAGCAGTAAACCGACAGAAGCAGCCAAGCCCTTCTTTCGTCTCTGCGGCCTCGGCCTCGGACACGTCGCGTGTCAGCTGGCCCATGTCTGTGTTGTGTGCAAATCCCAGCTCTTCCTCTTCCCCCCCCCTCCTCCCAAGACTTTTTTCTATGGCCACGATCAGATATCGGAAACACAGATCTGAGATTGCTAAGAAAAAAACCCTTTTAAACTGGGAAGTAGTATGAAAACAGGCAAGTTAATGCAAGATCGGTTTCTATTGTTAGGCCACATTAACCCCTACGGAAAATTGATCCCCAGGGTCGTAAGGTAGGGATAAAACTCCAAAAAGAAAAGGCGTGGAGGGGTTCTTGTTTCGTCAAGTACCTAGATAGGTCAATAGATAGTATGTATAATTCTAGTTGGGGTTTGATGTTAAAAATGCTAGAGCTGGGCAAAAACATGGTATTTTTGGCAATGGGGATATTGATAGCTTGAGGTACCTAGTTAGGTAGGTAGGTATGTAGAGGGGAACGAAACATCGCAAGCTCTAGCTTCTGACTGTTTTGAGGCAATGCCGAGGCTCCTCGACGGGTCCCTATTCACTTTCACCACCACTTCCCCAGTTATAATAATAACAACAAGAAACACTCTCCAGCTCAGATAGGTAGGTAATGTATATAGAGCGGTTAATCATGGAAACTCATTCATAAAAAATTGAAATAAAATAAAATAAAATGAAATGAAAACTTAATGGGTAGGCACATATTGCCAACGTTCTCGAGAGACAAGGTCATAGTGTCTGGGGGCAACGCGTACCTCGAATGATAAAAGAAATAGCAGTCCCTAGAAGCCTACATTAGGCGCCTAAACTGGATAGATCAAGATATTACGACGGTTCAATAAGGTTGGCGACATATTTCTTCCTTTTCTTCTCTTTTTACTGTTCTACATTAGTGTTTGGTGTTCAGAAAGTTGGTATAATAACGTTGCCGTGCCCATGTCATATTGCCACTCATTTCCTTTTCTCCAGCTCTCCTCGGGGAATCGACAAAGGAAAGAGTATTGATATGCCGAACACGGGCTCATCGACCATCGGTCTCTCGGCTAAGAGGAAAACACTTGTTAATATATCTTGGTGATGCCCAATTCGGGGGGCATCGAACGGTGATAAGTATTGGGCCCAAACAATGAAAAAAAAACAGCCAATCTAAAGGTGCGACAGGTGCTGCTGGTGGTTCTGGGTAGGCAATAGATTAATTAGTACCAGCTTACCGGTAAACGACGATCATCCGTCTTTACACATACGTATGTGCACTATAATCCCACGTGGGATGCTATCCGTAGCTTAGAATAGTCGGGAAACGGTAATAATAAACTTCTGGAGACGAAATACCGCTGTCAACGACAAGACGTCGCACGAGCGCCCGATGAGGCAAATACAACGCATGGGCTCTCGTTCCAAAAAATAATAATACCTCATGTACCTACTCTCGTTAGAATAAACTGTACATTTGTTCTCATCTATCTACCTAGTGTTTGACTGGTAATACCTAAGGACCAGGGTAGCTAGCTGACTTTGGTGGTTTGAGCTAATTTTATATCATCCTGCCACTTGGGACCTGAGGTTTCTTATATATATATACCTACTTACCTAACCTAGGTAGCTAGGTAGGTAAACGTGGTTTGAAAAAAGAGATGCCCAGATTTATGCGACCTGGTAGCGTTCCTCCCTGGCTTCCATCTTGGCACCATCGGCGTCTGTTGTTATCTACGAGCTTACCACCGGGATTCACAAATGGAGATCTTTTTCCTTGGAATAGTTGGTTTGCGCCACCCAGGACTTCAGACCGCCGAGATAAATGCACGTTTATATGTGAATAAGATATGTGGCCACTGGTGTTTCGGTTCCGGTGTTAAACATCCTCCAAACCGCACCTTTGGGCCACTTACATGACAGCCAAGCCGGAGGAGGAGGAAGACCCCTATTTTGCTATAATTAGCATATAAGCAGATATGTCTCTAGGTAGATATATATCCGACTAACACTGGACTGGAGCAGCTAAAAGCCTAAGTGAAGCAGGTTACAAGCACATTCTCCTGAAAAACTTTGCAGTCAGACATTGCCACGGCTCGTTTATGCTAGGAACTACACCTATAACAAGCTGATAGTATTATAAGTAGTCCCTTTACCCCTTCCTCTATCTAAGCCTCATAGGTATTTCAGCCTTTTCTATGAACTACTATAAGTTTATAATATAAGTAGTCAAGCCACAATAATTCACGGACAAGAAGATGGCGTAGCTGTAACTACGGCGTTCCATTTCCCGAGATGAAATTACTTGAAAATAATTCACTAAGTTAATAACAGTTAATCTACGTAAACATGGTCTTAAGTATACTAGCTATGGTGTTACAGTATATTTTCAGCTGATGTATCTAAGCACTGCCAAAATGGACAGTACGTAAATACGATATAACCCGGATAAACAAGATTTCAACCGACTTGATGGATGCCTCAGGATCAACCATACATAGTAGGAGAAACATAACTGAGGCTGCTGTTTATCAATAGACTATCTGGCTAGGGTTACGGTCACATAATACTCTACGGTCCTTTCTGCTTTCGAGACCTCTTTGTGCCTCAAGTAAGAAAAAGTGATTATTTTCATAAGTTTCTCACTGGGTTAGGGTAAGGGTTGTATGGCGTTGTAAATGCATATTTTTATAGGGGTGTTATTTGACGAAGACATTGCATATATAGATGAAAGAATAGTGAATCCTATCATAAATAATAGGACTGTAAAAGCATACCTAAATTTATGTATATTACAGCATATGTAGTACCTATATTAAGTGACTATCCAGCTCAAGTCCCTTTATTCAGGTTAACAAAACGCTAAAAGAGTGGTTATTATGCGTAAGATTATGTGGTATGAGGTGAGATACGCCTATGTGTAAACTGTTATCATATTTGAGGCAATCTTAAGTACCTATAGTCATACATCACTATGTAATCACGTATCTATTAACCGATACTGGGTGACTCGTGTCAAGCAATAACTTAGACGATTCAGTTCTAGACAGACGAACAACGGCACAAATAAAAAGGTAGAGTTGAAAGTTAGAGAAGCACTTGGTGTTCTGTCACTTGTACGCATCTTGCTTGCTCGTGGTTTGCGTGGTGATACTTATCTATATTTTGAGATATTTAGGCGTCTCGGAATCCAGCGTTTACAAGCGGAAGTTGAATCCCTCACGCCCTTCGATGCAAGCTACATGTACTACCAGGCACGAGTAGACTCAATCTACGAGCGAAGCGCCGCGATCGTGCATTTGCAGCCGCCTTGCCCGTCTTACTTACTCATGACTCATGCGCGTATATATCCGGGCGTAATCCCCTTTACCTACCGGCATGCCCGCTTGTCGTATAAAGGGCATACTGTGGAGCAAGTATTAAACTCCTTCATCGTCCATCTTCACACCTATATATATACGGACCTAGGTATACATTCCTATAAGAAACACACAAGGGCAATCTAGTGACGAAGGTCCCCCATCCCTAAATATTTCGCCTCCTGGATTCTGAATATTTGCCACCTACTTTCTCTCCAAGTAGAAAAAAGATCCTAGGGCATCATAATGTCCGAAGGCGGCCCGGAAGAGCTCATAACGTACCGCGGCAATTGCCATTGCGCGGCGTACGTTTTCGAAGTCCGACTACCAGAGGTCAAGGAAGGATATGAATGCAACTGTAGTCTGTGTCACAAGAGAGGCGGCATCATGCTCCCGATCCATGGGGATGTGGCATTTGCTCGGGGCAGCGCAGACACGTTGTCGACTTACACGTTTGGCAACAGACGGTTTAAGCATCAGGTAATATATATATGCCCCGTTTCCCCCTCTTTAATGTGATAACAAACATCTTGCTAGCAGGCTTCACATGTATTGACTTTTGGTGTATTAGTCCTGTACCATCTGCGGGAGCTATCTCTTCTGCATCGGCGCCTTGAACCACACGCAAGACGGGACCAAACCGTCACCAGTGTGGGTAAACGTAAGTAAGCCGCTTGCTATGTGTACTGTATATAGACAAACATCATTATTGGGAGCCATTCTAATGGTAAGGATTAGCTTCGAGTCATACAAAACCTCGACATATGGGGGTTAACTATTCGAACGTGAGCAAGCCTCCGAGGTGCACACAAGTCAGAACAAGGCTGGGCTGGCACTGAAATTTCCTAGAACCGACGGCGCCTCCGTGCCACCGGTGTATACGCCGCCCGAGTTCAGGGGCCCAGAGCCTCCTGCCAATGTTGAAGGGGGCAAGATATATACCGGAAGCTGTCATTGCGGAGCGGTCACTCTGGCTGTCAAGGCGAAGCCTCTCGATAGCACGTACCACGGCAGCACGTTCGAGGAAAAGGTGGTAGAATGCGACTGCAGCATATGTATTCGGGTAAGGGCCCTGTCCCCTCTATACGCCAGGCGTGTGCTATTTCTGCATAACCCAGCGTTTACTGACCTCGTACCTAACCAACCCTTGATCTGTCTAACCTATCTGTCTATCTATCTATCTATCTAGAACGCGTACTGCTGGATCTACCCCAAGAAGCCGCAGGTCAGCATTTGCGGGACGGAAAATCTGTCGTACTACGCGTTCGGGACCCGGGTCTGGCAGAAGAGCTTCTGCCGGACGTGCGGCGTGCCGGTGCACAACCACATCGAGGACTTCAGCGAGGCGCAGCTGGCGGCCATGCCGGCGGAGATCCGCGCGTGGGCGGGGCCCCGGCGCGACTGGTCGCCCGTCAACCTCCGGGTCTTGGACGGCGTCGACTTGTCGATCCTCCAGGTCGAGAGGCTTCACGGGTCCGTGCTGCGCGGTGCCCCATACGTGAACCCCTGATCTGATCTGATCCGGGGGCAGCGATTGATGATTCGACGAGGAAGAAAAGAAAAGAAAAAAACGAAAAGAAGAAGGGGGGGAAAAAAGGGGGGGGGGAAAGGGGGGATGTGGGTTTGGGGGGTATAAAAGTATAGGTTAGGTAGGTAGGTACTACTGTGTAAGAGATGGATACCATATACTTCATGTTACTTCTTACTCTATCTATGATCGACATAAAAAAGAAAAAATCTAAATTCCCCGTCGCGCGCGTATACGGATACGGGAACATCTCTAACGGAAAGGACCAAGGTTCGGCACGATGATTATCGCTATGCCGTGTCGCATCGCCTCTTGGGGACGGCGATTGGTGCGCATGACGTTAGCGGTGCGGTAAGTTCTTTTAATTCGGACGAAACCTTGGACGACGATGACGCTTAGCCCCACGTTATTACATATGTATACGAAGCTAAGCTTAGTTGGTATGTACCTACCTACCTAGGTAGTCATCGTATGCACTCGGTTTTTCTCGCTCTCTTACATGGACAAACTAGGAGGGGGGGGGGCTGAGAATATCCGGTACCCCCCTTCCCCTCCCATATGTAGATCTACATGGATACATAACCAGATTATACCTACCTCCTAAGGTTGTAGTACCTATATGTATACAGATTTGATCATGATATGTTTTGGTAGAAGTGGGGGGAAGGGTAAAAAGGAAGAGGGAAGAAACACAATACCTAATAGTATATATATTTATATTGATATATATGTACCCTAAGAGGTATAGGGGTATCAACGTATACTCTAGGGTTTCCTGTTATGTACATAGCTATGTACGTAGGTAACTAAGCAGTATAGGCTATATACATGTATACCTTGGCAGGGTCGCTGCAGCATACATACTACATCACCGGGATGGGGCCGCTTTGTTTGGTGTTAGTGTGTGCTAGGTTAAAGCAAAAACAAACGCATACAACATAGTGCATACGTTAGGAGGGGGAGTAGATCTGAGTAGGTACTTAGATGATAGCATGGATAGAAACACAAGGAATATTTCAGATAGACCTAAAAACCCCCGCAGTCCGTCCGTCTTCTCTTCACCTTTCCCCTTTCCCTCATATCTGAACCCTTCGACCTACGCATATTAACTTCCTTTCATCCACTATTCTTCTTCTCCCCCAAAGTAGACAGAGACAGACAGATAGACAGACGCTACGTTACCATGGCCGAAGCAAAGCACACTAGGTATGTGAGAAGAGTCCTCCTCGTTGCGGCATGGCCTGTCCTGTCTTCAGTGTGAGCACTCCCCCGACTGACAAGGCGCTCGTTCGCTCGCCGGCTTGCAGCAAGACCTACACCCTCGCCTCGGGCGACAAGATACCCGCCATCGGCCTGGGCACCTGGCAGTCGCCCAACGACCAGGTCACGGCAGCGGTCAAACATGCCATCGACGTGGGGTATCGGTACATCGACACGGCGCTGGCGTACGGCAACGAGGCCGCCGTGGGTGAGGGCGTGCGGGCTTCGGGCGTGCCCCGCGAGCAGCTCTGGATCACAACCAAGCTCGACAACCCGTGGCACAAGCGCGTGGCTGAGGGCATCGACACGTCGCTGAAGAACCTCGGCATGGACTACGTCGACCTGTACCTCATGCACTGGCCCAGCTCGACCCGCCCTGACGACCTCAAGAAGCACTACGACGACTGGAACTTCATCGACACGTGGCGCGAGATGCAGAAGCTCGTCGGCACGGGCAAGGTCCGCAACATTGGCGTCTCTAACTTTGGCATCACGAACCTCGAGAAGCTGCTGAACGACCCCTCTTGCAAGGTACGGCTGCCATGAATTGTAACCTAGTTGTTATAAAAACAGAGAGAGAGAGCGAGAGAGAGAGAGACACACACACAGAGCTGACTTATATATCCTTGGCACAGATCGTCCCTGCGGTCAATCAGATCGAGCTGCACCCCAACAACCCGTCGCCCAAGCTGGTGGCGTACTGCAAGGAGAAGGGCATCCACGTGACAGGATACTCGTGTCTCGGCAGTACCAACTCGCCGCTGTACAAGGACCCGACGCTGCTGGACCTGGCGGCCAAGAAGGGCCGCACGCCGCAGCAGTGCCTGCTGCAGTGGGGCATCCAGAACGGCTGGGACGTGATTCCCAAGTCGGTCACGCCGGAGCGCATCGAGGCCAACTTCGACCTCGACGGCTGGTCCCTGACCGACGAGGAGGTGACCCAGCTGTCGAGCCTCAAGGATCGCTTCAAGGTCTGCGGTGACGCCTGGTTGCCCGTCAAAGTCTTCTTCGGTGACGACGAGTAGGAAATGATGACGATGAGTGATGATGATTCGGGGAGAGCTACATGACATGACATGGAGAGCTGGCTTCTCTTTTTCTTGTTTCAACCCCCAATACAAAATTAGACACTTAGACAGATTAGATAGATCTTTCACCACCAAGAAGAGATCGCCGCTGGCTAGCCTCTGCCGTTGCCACTGCTGCTGAATAAGGACGTGTTCCAAAGTTTCTTGGCCTTGTTCTTCTCCCCTCCCCCCTTTTTTTTGTCTTGACCTCTTTATAGCTCCCGAGTCCTCAATTTTCTGCAGCTTGCTCTTGCCATTTCACCACGCGTAATCGCCCATCAGCTCAAAATCCCCAACCCCCCTAAACATCTATTCCCTCTGCTTCGCTTTTCTTTTCTCACAGCTTCCCCCTCAATCCCTCCCTGCCCTCTCCCCGCTCCCTTCCTTTCTCCTCCTCCTCCTCCTCCTCCCTCACCACCTCGGCCACACACCTCCTCACTTCCGCGGCCAGCACCTCGGCCTCCTCCTCGTCCAGCTCCTCGCGCACGCCCCTCCCGAACATGGTGAAGCTCCTCCTGGCCTCGGGGCGCAGGCCGGGGCGCGGGATGACGTGGTAGTGCACGTGGCCCACGACCTGGGCGGCGGCGGCGCCGTTGTTCTGCACCACGTTCCAGTCGGGGGTGCGCGTGGCGCGCGCCACGGCGGCCGACAGCACGCGCAGCTGCGCGCCCAGGCCCGCCGCCTCCGCCGGCGTCACGTCCGTGAGCCGCGGCCGGTGCGCCCGCGGGCACAGCAGCAGGTGGCCCCGCGACAGCGGCTGGATGTCCAGGAAGGCGATCAGCGACGGCGTCGAGAGCACGACGTAGGCGGGCGGCGTGAGGAGCGCGGGGGAGAGCGAGGGCGAGGACGCGGGGGGCGGCGAGGACGGCGGGTACGGCGAGTAGGTTTGGGATATCCGGCAGAAGGGGCAGGGTTCGTCGGGGGAGGAGAGGGAGAGGGTTGTTGGGTCGAAGGGGTTGGTTGATGACATGGTGGTAGGGTAGGTGGGTAGGTAGGTAGGTATACCGGATTCGAGGCTTCTACACTATAATGGATGGATTGTATGGACGCGATTAAGTGTGTGGGTAGGTAGGTAGGTAGGTAGGTGTATGAGGTATTACTACCGATATGGTCCCATCACGATGGATATCTCACGAATGCATCGTGATGTAGAGTAGACGGGTAGTTTGTATGGTTGTAGTCTGGTATAAGTCGGATGTAAAGGGGGAGGAAGAGAGAGGAGAGAGACAGACAAACAGGTATCTTTAAGTACATATGTATGTCCTGTAACTACTACCTAAGTACCCTACTGATAGTAAGTATGTATGGAGCACTAGGTAGGTACATTACTGGCCGAGGTAAAAACTGTAGCGGGTACCTTGCTTGTTACACCATAGGTAGCTGGAAGGTGAAAACAGGGTTCCCCAAACAAACTTAGCAGACTTTCCCACCTAAGTTTAAGTAGTATATGTAGTGTGATTCTGCCACTGCCATATCAATTTACCGCTTTTTTTTTTCAAATTCCTCCCATTCTTCTTTCATCACCTTTTCTTTTCAATTCAGCCGACCATTCAACTCCATCACGTCCCCTTTCCATCTGCGCAGTTCCCGCATCAACTCAACGCAACACATAACCGAAATACTCTCCTCCATCACCACTACCGCCAAAAACGAGAGACAATAAAAAAAAATAAACAATGTCCCGCGAAGCCTACCAGATCCCCACTGCCTCCGGCAGCGGCAGCGCCCCAGGAGCCGCCGGCGCAGGGTCCGGCGGCCTGTCGCGCCCCTTCGACCCCGACAGCGTCACCATGGCCTACATCTGCGGTGACTGCGGCTCCAAGTTCCCCCTGCGCCGCAGCGACCCCATCCGCTGCAAGGAGTGCGGCTGCCGTGTGCTGTACAAAGAGCGGACCAAGAGGTAAGCAATAGAAAAATAGAGACAGCGAGTGACAGACAGGGAGGAGAAGAGAGGTTCTGCTTTACTTCTTCCCTCTTCCTTCTTCTCGCTAGGATATCGTCAGGAAAGAAAAGGCTAACTAATGTGGCTCTGTAGAATGGTACAATTCGAAGCGCGATGATGATTGTTGATGATGGTTACGATATAATAACGAGAGAGAGAGCGAATTTGGGGGAAGAGAACCCCAGAATGAATAAAGAAAGAAAAAAGAAAAAGAAAGAGACAAAAGAAAACAACAGGATACCTACACTCGTCGACTGTACCTGATAGACCAGACACCATTGACGAACACAAAAGAGAAAAAAAAAAGGAAAAACGCTCCTCGTCCTACACGATTTCAATTCCCATGCCGGCTCTTGTACCCCCGAACACCGGATAGTGATAGGCACCCATTGCGCAGACTAGATTCCTCGTCTCGCGTCGTGAGATGGGAACACACACAGGGTATATCTGAGTTGACCGTCGGGGAGACAGGCACAAGATGGGAGGGAGGTAATGTTTGCGAAGCAAGCAGGCAAGGGCCGGATTGGTCACAATTATATTGTACTATGTTGTTTTTTTAACACACGAAACCCACGGGTGGAATAGGGAAATGGGAGTTTGGGAAAACCTCACTGCTAGGTTAGATTATCACCACGCCCGTATAAATTTACACATACCCAACACATCAAGTTGTTTGTTTACTCTTTCTTTCGTTATGCGTTTTCCGAGAGAGAGAGGGAGAGGGAGGGAGAGAAGGGAGGGAGAGAAGGGAGAGAGACAAGTCAAATCAATAATGGTATCATTACGCCGTTTTGCATGCCACCCGCCGCCATATAAGGGGGGAAAGAGAGAGAAAAGAAAAACTCCTGACTGCCTACCTACCAAATATAAATAAACTCCCTTTTCAAAGTCCCTGGAAACAAATTTTGAACTAACCTCTCTCCCTCTCTTCCCCCATGTGACCTGACCCTGACCCTGGTCCTGCCCTTTCTTTATTTCCTCTGCGCGTGTAGGTATTTGGCAAAGCTAGCATCTTCCATCGTCGAGTCCATGTTGGCCTCCATGGCCGCCTCGTACCTCGCCTGCAGGCCCTCGCGATCGTATTCATCATCCACGTCGGCATAGTCGTCGGCATCCCGGTCATCATCACTTGGCACGTCCACGTCGTCGTCATCATCGCCATCCGCAGCTGGTTTCTTTATGGGCGTCCGGGAAGCGCTGCCCTCGCCCGTCGCCATCGACATGCCCTGCATCATCTTGTCGAGCTCCTTCTCGCGGGTCCGGCGCTTCTGGTCGTCGCGCTCCTTCCGCTTACGCTCCAGCTCGGGGAGGTAGTCCCGCCGAAACTCGTCGGCCTTGCCGCGCACGGCGGCGAAGAAGTCGTCGACGCCGGCGCCCGTCATGGACGACACGCCCACGACGCTGAGGTGCGCGTAGAACTCCTCCAGCATGAGGCTCATCGAGTTGAGCAGGCTACTCATGTACCCGCTACCCATGCCCTCGCCCTCCACGCCGCCAAAAGCATTGCCGGCCTCGTCAGCAGCCAGGGCGGCCTGGAAGGCGTCGTAGTCCGTCATCCACTCCTTGGCGAAGTCGGCGTCCTGCACGTCTGTCTTGTTGAACACGAGGATCATGGGAAGCTTCGTCTTGTACAGGATGGAGCAGGCGTACAGCATGTTACTCATGAACGTACTCGTCGATGCGGTGCGCGGCGTGTCGATCACGTAGGCGATCACAGTGGGGAAGGAGGAGGCGAGGGACTCGAGGAGGATCTGGCCCGAGGCGGACCACACGAAGACTTCGATCTGGCCGGCTGTATTGAACAAACAGTGTTAAATCAGTTCTTCAAGGGAATGGAAAGGGGAAGGGGATGTCCGTACGTGTATCGACCAGTATGTTCTTGATCAGCTTCTTATTCGGGTTCGCGGGATCGGGGCCGGCGCGCTTCTCGAGCAGGCCGAGAATCTGGTCGACCTTGGTGGCGAACAGGTTCAGGGAAGTTAGGATGCCGCCGTTGGGGCCCAGGTTGTACTGCTTCATGACCTCCTTGTAGTTGACCGAGTCGCGGATGTCGATGTTGCTCTCGAACGGCACGTTGAGCACGGCCGGGTCGAGGTTGATGACATACGGCGGCTCCTTCTGCCCGTGCAGGTGCGCGTTGATGCGCTGCATGAATGTCGTCTTTCCCGAGCCCGCCATGCCCACGCATACTATGGCCACCGGCTGCTGTTGCTGGTCTGATGCTGTCGCTGCACCCGTCGCTGCTGGTGGGGGCGCTGATGTCGATGATTCTGCCATCTTCCTTTCTTTTTCTTTCTACCTCCTGTAGAGAATAGGTAGGTAGGTAGATAGTTATAGAAATCTTCTGAGTAGTTGTTGGAGATTCGCCGTCTAGGTACCTATCAAAATAGACTATGCGCGGAGAATACCTAACCTAGTAAAATGAAGTTGGATGATGTATGAGGAAGAGTTACCAAAGCACCGGTTGCTCCTAAGAAAATATTGTCTGTCTTAGTAGTTACTCTGTGCTACCTAACCTTACACTAGTTGGTTGATTGGTGGGGGTGAAAGAGGAGCAAGGTTGGCGGCAGCTCTTATCGGAGCACTCGGCACTATCAGATAGCACCGTCGACAGAAGGATGGCGGGGTAATTCCCGTTACCCGCAAGTCTTTATTTTGGGTTATCAAATTGATCTACCTACCTATTAGTGGATGTATGCAATAAATTGATGGTTGACGATGCTCCTTAAAACCCCCACCAACTAAATAATGTTCCTAATGCCATAGAAAATTAGTCGTAGGCAGTGGATTAAGCTTAATTCTTCCATAGAGTTTTAACGTATATTAGATCAATTGACTAGTAATATGAAGTTTAAGGTACATCGATTAAGGCTAGGTTGGTTAGGGGAAAAACATCGGTGACACGATCTCAGTTGACTATAACTTACATCCGAACATCTACCAAGTCCGAAGTTGATACTATGGATAAGTCTCCTATTAATGAGTCATATCACATGTAAAATAATAAACACATGGCAAATTCAGGTCAAGTCTGAAAGTGAGGTGGCCGAATCTCTCATATTTATTTCTTTGCTCCTGGCGAGAGAGTCTGCTCCATCCAGCCAGGGGCGGAAGGAGAGGAAGAGGATGAGAAACAGAAAAGATGAGATAGTCAACTATCCATCCATCCATTCTTTCCCTCTTTTATCTTTGTCCCTTCCGGCCCCTGGGGTTGGTGATAAAGTTGCTAAAGTAACCCTGAGCAAAACTACCTATTGACCTACCTGCCTACCTACATAGTCATCAAGACTTAGGAGGTAGGTTGGTTGGTTGGTTGAAGAACGAAGCAGAGTTGAATCATCCCAATGCCCTTAACAATACATACTATCCGTCCGTCGATTGGGGAAAAAACACAGGACAAGAAGATAGGTGTAGCTTTTTTTTTTCTTGTTTGATTTTTGTTTTGGCACTTCTCGCTGCCAGCGGAACCAATTGCGCATGGCGAGGTTTCATAGCTGTGAAAGAAAAAGAAAACACAATACATTACAAATTCTCTTCCCCGTAACAGTGGTCCTCCCCCGGAAGATCAAAAGCTTGTTTTGTAAGTATGGTTTCTTTTTTTTTGTTGATTTTTTTTGTTCTGTTTGCGTTCCGTTTCGTATCGTGAGAACGTGTTGAAACATAGGAGAGATGGTTAAGTTGGTCATTGTTCTGGCTGCGAAAGAGGCGCGCCAACCTGTGGTCTATTCGTCCTCCGCCGCATAAGCCTGATCCCTCCCTACTACCTATTCGCGAGGTCGTCTTTTCTGAGGAATTTTGAACAATCTTGCGGGTAAACAAGGATGATTTCCAATCTGTGTCCTTCTGTTGTACCACATTTTGCGACTCGCTGTAGATATTGTGAAAAGAAAACAAGCAGATGCAGGTCCCGAAAAGTCAAAGACAAAAAGTGTTGCGCCAGAATAAAACCCCCTAAGTAAACGGCAGTGAAACCATTTCCATCCCTTGATATCCTCCTTTTTTTTCTCGGTATTTCCTCCAAATGCCTCTATATGTTGGACTGTGCTTGTCGGCGATACTGTTTCTCTCGTCCTATTTTCATTTCGCTCCAGCGAAGAAGTAAATCCCAGTGCAAGCCATAAAAATCAAAGAGATCCTGATCCCCAAAATGTCTAGTCCTAGAGACAATCACAGGAGAAAAAGAAAAAAGAAAAGAAGACAAAAGGCCCTTGGGCATGTACCATAAAGACTTGCGATGTTATGGGTCATTAGATCGTGAGGAGAGCAGAGGAGGGTTGATAGAGCATATATCAAACACACTCATGCATCGTTCGGATCCCTCTCCTTTTTCTCTCTCCCTCTGAGAAGGTTATACTTTTTTTTGGTGGTCGGTCAACCTCGTTAGATATGGAGTAGAGAGTTGTCGTATTTTTCCAATCTGTTGAGGTGAGAGGAGAGAGGGAGATGTGAGTGATGAGAGAAGAATCCGGAAGAGACAAATGCGTGTGCAAAAGAGAAATAGAAAAAGGCAATCATTCCTCATGAACAAGTTTCAGATCCTCGCCAAGTTATCGCGTAACGCCGTTATGTTTGTGTGGCCACCACTCCAAGGGCGACCTTGATGTCCGTGTTGGTATGGTCGATTACATGTTGTTACAGCAATCAATCCAATGTGCCCCCTTGTTCTCTCAGATGGTCTTGGGAGTCCGAGCATTGCTCATATCCACGACGTCGTCGAGGTGGTTGCACATAGCCACGAACAGGTCAAAGAAAAGCTTACCGCCGCGTTCCATCTCCGCCTGCATGGTTCCGCTGCGCTTGAATGTCTTGCGACACCGGATGATCAGGGCCAGGTAATGAGCGCGCAGCCGCGAGTCGCTGTCCGGCGTGTTGTCGTATGCATACTGCGCCGACCGGAGGATCGTGGCGACGTCGATCCCACTCTGCAGACCTTGCTTCCGAAGAGCAAGGCGCTTGAGCTCCTCGAGTCCGAACCTCTCAGCCGCACAGTAGACGACGGTATCCCGAAGGAGGTGTTGTCCCACGCTAGACACGTGCATGGTGGCCTCGACGGGCCCGCGGCCACCTCGGTTGTTGTTGTTGGTGTTGTTGTTGTTTTCGGACGAGGGATCCGGCGATCTCGTAGCATCCTCGAGTTCCCACGAGTTGCGGTTCTTGTTGTGCAACAGGCGGGGGTAGTAGTCACCCTTGTAGAGGTATTCGAGGACAGCCGAAAAGACCTCGGGTTCCTCGTCGGGAAGTGAAATCCTCTTGCTCTGCGTCTCGAGGAATTGCTCCCGGCAGGCCCGCTGGAAATAGGCAGACTGGCACAGGACTTCCTCGTGGGCGGCAAACAGTCGCCCTTCCTTGCCGACCGTCAGGGTGATGATAGGCGAATTGAGGGTCCTCTTGACGGGAAGTGTCTCCTCGAGCGACCGCTGCAGCTTCGACAGCTTCTGAGGATCCCGAACCGTGTTAGACTTCTTCAGCCTCGCCGACTTGTCGACGCGGTCCGCGTTCCGGAACGAGCGCTTGAACATGGTGGCGGTAGTTTGCTTCAGGAGCGGGAGAAGTTGAGACAGCTTGATGGGTGATGGAGATGCTGTCGTTTTTGTTTGGTTCGGAATGATGAAAAAAGTGAAAAAGGAGAAGTAACAAGAAAAAAGTGACAGTGAAGTCCTTTCTTCTTTTCTCCTTTTCTAATTGTAGGTTGTTGGCTAGAGAGTGACGAAAGGAGCGTAGGTGGGAACTTCTATATTCCCGACTGTAGAGAGAGTGATAGGAGGGGGAGTGGGTGTCGTGTCGTTGTTGAGAAGGGTATAGGAGGGGGAGGAGTAAGGTGGATGCGGGTGAGAGAAGGAGGAGAGGTATGTGTGTGAGGTTTGATGGGAAGTTGACACACAAGGAAAATTGACAGGGGCCCGGGCAAGTTTATCCCCAGAATCGATTCGAATAAGAAAAAAAACGAACGTATCTGGAGATACCCTTTATGTTGCTTTGCGACCCGAATGGTTGTGGTGGGGGAGGAAGAACGAAAGAAAGGGGGGCAGAAGTGGAGGGGGGGTGTCCAAGATATTTATACCGGCCACACTTTGTTAGAGAGGCCGCCGTGTTTAGCGATTCTTTGCAGGCTGCCTGGCTGGTGTCGTACTGGTCCTACTTATGATAGCGGCCTCTACTTGCATGGACATGGGGGCCGAAACCCCAAACCGGGTCTTAGATCGTCGTTTATCTCGCCGGTGGGTGCGTGCCGCCTCACTATGTGAGTGGCCGGAGGAGGGGGCCCCCCCTGTCCTGCAAGTCTTGTCCCTGCAAAGAATCGACTAACACCCACATCCATCATTGGGCAATCAGCCACGTATGTGAGAGGTCCATGGTCTTGTGATGCTCCGCACACCGCGCACTGCGCTGTCCAAATCCCAAGGAGGAGAAGCAACGAGAAGAAAAAGAGGGGAGGAGGGGGGGGTTGCCCCGAATCCGTCCGTACCAGCTTCGCCAGCTTGCCGGAACGAATGAGTACCGCCTCGAGGCTTCATATGATCCGTGGCGGGGGATGGCTGGTGTCGAGCCTCTCTCAATTGTATCCCCAGTGGCTGAAATCGACGGCCAGGGGTTTCTGACTTGCAGAAACACCGCCCAAGACCGGCCTCTCTCCATCCTTGCCGTCCCCCGTCTCTAGCTAATCGGATACGTCACATCCCCCAGATGGCACCTGTTCTGGGTAGTCATACCCAATTGTCTGATCAGTTTGTTTACCATCGGGTTCGGTTCGATCGTGTCGTATTGTAGCGTAGGTATCGAACATGTCAACCCACCAACAGCGTTG
This sequence comes from Biscogniauxia sp. FL1348, assembly GCA_022544895.1. Taxonomy (NCBI): domain Eukaryota; kingdom Fungi; phylum Ascomycota; class Sordariomycetes; order Xylariales; family Xylariaceae; genus Biscogniauxia; species Biscogniauxia sp. FL1348. The sequence continues at coordinate 37,495 of JAJNNV010000066.1, read as the reverse complement.
CCGGGATGTCAGTCAGCCGGCCCAGCCCTACCCGCCATGTTACGTCGTCAGAGTTCGATGATGTTGCAAGAAGGTTCTATGAATCTCATACATGTCGATAAGGTAATGTGGGGGTTGCTAAATTAGGGGGAGAAAAGGGGGGAGGAGAGGGGAAGGAGAGGAGGGGAGGAGGGGATGAGGAAGGGAGAGGGAGGGGCACGATGACTCGTGCCGTTCCTGTAAGACATGGGGGGGGTTGAGCCTAGGGTCCTATTCTTGGATCCTCTTTCAGGCACCGTCCAACGAGAGCGTTAAGCGTGGTGCCAGCCCAAAAGATCGGACGAGGCGAACAAGGATCATCTTACCTTCTAAACCTCTTGGGTGGGCTGTCAGAATGCTCGACTTGACCTAGGTCCAGTAGCATCTATACCATGCAAGGTACCTTACCGCCTGCGCGACTTTGTACGTATACGTCTGCTCCATCAGGTATAGCACCGAAGTTGTTGCGAACATTCCAAGGAAGTCAACAGGCCATAGGAGACATAACTGATTCAGCAACTTGGGCCTAGTAAAAGATGCCTCATCTCATACGCGCCAGCTCACACCCCCCTCCTTCAACGGAAACACACCCGCCAACACAACAACCGTCCTCTCACCTCTCTTTCCCCCTCTTTCCTCACCCCCTTCTAGCTCTTGCTCTCTCTCTCTCTCAACACCCCCTCATCCCATGGGTAACTATTCACTCCCACCGCCTGAGTTGTCATTCAGTCTAACATCATGAGTCACGCCATTATCGCGTTTCCCCCGCAACTCCCGACCTGTGTCCCGATATAGGCAGGTAATCTTCAGCTACCGCCTCATCGTGGCATTAGTAATCCATCCATCTTGATAGAACTCGGTCTTTTTTTTTCAAAAGTCCCCCCCTCTCGAGCACCGAACCTAGCTAGGTAGGGGGGAAAGAGGAGAGAGAGGGGGGCTCCACTCCAAAGATAGGAATCGTATGCGTTGGCCACGTACAATAATCTGATGCAATCTCTCTCTATCTACAACAAACCGCGGCTCACGATGGCTTATCATGTGAGGCAGGGCCCCGCTGTCTTCACTGAGACGAATCGTGATGCGCAGCTGTCATCGTCTCGCGCATGGCAATTAAACCGTACATGTAGGAGAAGACTGTCCGGGGGCTCCTGACGTCAGTTATCTCGTTCTGGTTGGGAGATAGAGAGAGAGAGGAGAGGAGAGGGACTCCAGAACGAACGCGGGGCAACTTACACCCGGGGGATAGGGCGATGAAAGCGATGCAGGCGGCGATAGTGGCCTCGGGAACATCTCCCATAAGCTTGGGGTCGAGGAAGAACAGACCCGCATGACCAGTCAGAAGCTTGCCGATACCAGCCCAGGCGAGATAGGCGCCGCTCAGAAACATGACACCAACTGTATGACCAGCGACTGGCTATCATGACGATTAGGTTGGCCTTGTGATCCGAAGCTAGAGTCCAAGTGGGCTACTTACAGTTTGGCGTCGGATGCTGTTGAGAAAGAAGATTTCGATATTTCCAATGAGGGAGGTGATTGTCCATAGGTTGAGAATGCTGAACGACTTGATCGGGTCCTCCTCAAACAGTCCCTTGTCTGCCCTGACAATTAGCATCGACGGGCACGGGACGAGCCGTTCATAGAAGGGAAGATGGCTTACCCGGGTCATACATGATCGACGTCGTCTGGTTGCCACGATGTTGGCTGTGATCCGGGAGATTAGGTGACTTGAACCCACCATGTCCAGAGGGAACCAGGACGGCCCAGTAGATTATAGTGTTCATGAAGGCAAAGACATGAGCAGTGGTATAGAACATGCTGAAAGCAAAACGTTGGGCATGACAGTTAGCTTGGCGAGGCGGTGACAGTAAGCGGACGATGCGTGTTCTCAGGCGGTGCCCGTGGCAGTCTTCGGAGTCTTCCTCCATGGTTCGCGGCACAAAGAGATGCATGCCAGTCCAAAGCTATCGTAGATAGGTCAACGTTAGCCGGGTGGTCAGGTATAATAAAGAAGATGATATAGGGCTTTTGTTTTGCTTCTGGGACTGACAGTAACCAGTAGATGATAGGCCCACAACAAGCAGAAGGAAACGGTTGAGAATTGGAAAGGGATGCGCCAGCGGGTATGGTCGTCCTCATTCTCGAGCTTGTATTTGAGCGAGACTCCAGACACGGACGACAAGTATCCTGCAAAGACCAGGCGAATAAGGAAGAGGGAGGTCTGGTTGATTCCTCGCCATGGAGAGTGACACGCACGCAGGGTGATTGGCTAACAGAGGTCAGTGAAATTGCCCGCATATACATCAGAGTCTATCAGTGGACACGGTGGGTTTCTTTCATACATGACTGTCTCCTTGGGAGGGATTGTCGTTGACCGGACGCGGCAGAAGAGGCGTCGTATCCGACATGTTGGCGATGAGATGCTGGATGCTATGTAGTATGTAGGTAGTTCAGGGGGGCCGCCAGGATGAGAAGTGATATTAAACCATAAGAAGACTCTGGCAAGGGAAGCAATAGGTTCTACCATTGAGGCCTGAAACGGAGGATAGGGTGCATATGTAGCTGAGGAGAGACGACGATAGTCTAGAGGTTAGGTTAAGATGTATTCATAGAAGTCGGGCACGGTAGAGGATGAAGGGAATTGGAAAGGGGGAGGGAAAGAGAAACAAGAAAGACAACCTACCTTCCTAACCTTTACCTTCAACCATACCTACTACCTCTCATACCACTAGCTTCACCATGCATTTGAAATGCTTCCTACCTACCTCTCTTTCCTCTTCATCTTGATGCGCCGATAGAGGATAGCAACATCCCTACCCTAGGTAGGATGTTTTCGGTAATGGGAAGTAATTCTTCGTTCGATATAATACATCTGTAACGACGTGGAATACATTTGATAAGAACTCGGAGAGAGAGAAAGAGAAAGAGAGAGCCATGGGAACTTCCTCTCATTATATACCTCAATACATAACTTCCCAATAGCTAATCAAAATATAACATAAAATGGTAAGGGAGTAGTGGTGGTGGTGATGGTGGTATTTTGGTATCATCTATCGTCTACCCATCTACCTTCCTACCTATTGACTTACATAGTCAAACTACCAACTACATCAACCTACCTACATACTATACTTAATGTAGGCAGTACACACTTGCAATATCGCCACCTTGACTTAGATGGAGAGTTACCTTGGGGTACAGACACAAGACCACTACCTAGGTAGGATAGAGTGATGATAGATCCCATGCATCAGGTATTATTCAACGCAGAAGCTTGGCAAGTGAGAGAGCTCAGGTTCTGTATGCAGTTCAACATATTTGAAACAAACGTACATGAAACATTTCTTTTGATTAATATATTTCATTGGATTCGATGCACTCATAGGAGATGCTGTTCGTATTGGCACTCAAGGGAACGGGGGTTATCTATAGAGGATTTGGTTCATAGGATACCTACATTATGGTGACGATAGGTAGGGGAGTTTGGTACAGTAAGTATGTACCAGACGGTTTATGTACCCAGCTATTAGGTTAGATAGGTAGGTTATGTAGGTAGTGTAGGTACTGTAAATTTGGCAGCCCCAGGTTTGGTTGGATGCTGGAGGAAGCGTCAGCCAAAGTGGGCAAGTAAGTGGAGACCCCATTGTCAGCTGGCAGCGATAGGTAGGTACATACATACCTTAACCTTATATCAGGTACCATGTAGGTACTGCTGTAGGCTTACAATACTTGATAGGTGCATACCATAGCCTATGTACTTAACTACTTAACTGGATACATACGATTTTGAGGACACCTTCACTTTCAGACTACCTTCAATTGGACGCTTAGAAAGTTTAGAAACCCTTTCAGTCAACTTTGAAGCTCCATGTCTTTGGCAACTTCACTTTTTACAAAAATAAAAATAAAATCAATTGATCCACCGATTCCTTTCTTAGGCGCATTCCCTGAACCTACCTACCAGCTGGCCTCCTATCCTGCCTTTCCTCTCCTCTCGAGGCCAGCAATTTGTTTTAATTGATAACCACTAATACCAGACCTACCTTGACCTACACCTGCTTGCCAACCAACCAACCATCCAACCTACATTGATACCTCTCTTTACTACCTATATACCCCGAATAGAAACACGAAAGAATAAATACCTAATCCTCGATATTACTGCCAGCCAGCCATGTTGTCCTCGCTCCAGAACCCGCGGCAAGCAGCCGCCCAGCTGCTCAACTTTGCCCTGATCCTGTCCACCGCATTCATGGTAGCATTCCCTTCGCCCTGCCCTCCATTCACCTAGATGAACATAACTGACATATCTCTCTCTCCCTCTCTTTCTCACAAAAAACAGATGTGGAAAGGCCTCTCCGTCGTCGCCGACTCCCCCTCCCCCATCGTCGTCGTGCTCTCGGGGTCCATGGAGCCGGCCTTCCAGCGGGGCGACCTGCTGTTCCTGTGGAACCGCAACCTGCTGGCCGAGACGAGCGTCGGCGAGGTGGTGGTGTACAACGTGCGCGGCAAGGACATACCCATCGTGCACCGCGTCGTGCGCAAGTTCGGGTCGGGCGACACGGCGCGCCTGCTGACCAAGGGCGACAACAACGCCGCCGACGACACGGAGCTCTACGCCCGCGGCCAGGACTACCTCGAGCGCCGCGACATCATCGGCAGCGTCGTCGGCTACGTGCCCTTCGTCGGCTACGTCACCATCATGCTGAGCGAGCACCCCTGGCTGAAGACGGTGATGCTGGGGATCATGGGGTTGCTGGTCGTGCTGCAGCGCGAGTGATGCGGATTACTTGATAGAGAAAGAGATTATGATTGTTATCATCATTACCTGCGTGCGTAGCTTTTGCCATTTTATATACCTATCTATGTATATACTACATCGATCTAATCCTCTGATCTGCTAATCTTATGGGGTTACAGTTGGAATAAAAGAGGAAAAAAAAAAGAAGAAAAAACACACATCAAATATATCTAGGTAGATACCCTTAAACAGAGCATAAACCTTTCCCCCCCAACCGTGTGACTTTTTTTCAAGATTTCAGAGACCTAGCTAGGCAGGCTTGAATATATATATATAAATCTGGCGGCCACTAAGTAAAGAAGCCTACCTAAGGGTTAAGTAAATGATTGAATACCTAAGGTGGCCAGTTTTAGAGACCCGAAGTACTTGAATTGAGTGCAAATTTTATATCCTTTGATTACTATGGTGTATGCTGGGTATGCTTTGCTGCAATATGTAAGTAGGTAACTAACCTTAGCCTCTTGCCCAATGAATAATTTCACATCTTGGTACCATCAAGGGCAATGCACAAAAACTCGGTGAATTTTGGCGAAGAATGTATTAAACCAATGGATAGGCCTGCGAACAATGACCGACCAGTACGAGAAAATGCTCACACGCTTGCTATGTACATGTGCAGCTGGCTGACTTTATTGGCTCAGTAATAATCCTCCCCGTCATCATCGTAATCATCCTCTCCATAGCCGGGATGCTCCAACTCATCCTGATGATACCTGTACACTTGGGTCTCATCAGGAATATCTTCATCCTCCTCTTCTTCCTCCACTTCCTCGCCGTCATTGTCTTCAGGTTCCTTCTCCACAGGAGTCGGCGGCGCCCTGGAATCGCGCTGTTGACTCCGCCCACCACCAGTGCTCTCATCGGTGCTACCGGCACGGCTGGTGTAGTGACTGGCCGTCTCGCTGTCCATGCGAGACACAACTGAACCAGGACCCCGTTTCTTGCTGCTGCCAAACAAGTTGGCAATTGCGTCATAATTTATACGCTTAGAAACCGTGTTTCTTTTCTTCATTGCTTCCACTGCTGCCTCTCCAGGCGTTGAAGCTGGAGTGAGCTGGCCTTCGCCGATCCGCGGTTTTTTGACCCTATTGCGCCGCCTTTTTGGAGGCCCTAACTTCTCCATCTGCTGTCGGTATGTCTTCTCCTGCTGTTTCCGCAGCCAATCTTTGTTCATGTTCATCCATATCTCTTCCTTGATCTTCACCTCGTCTGGGGCTAACTCACAGAATTGTACCTCAGGGTCATCGGCAAACTCATCCTCACTGATAACCTCATCCATCTTAAGTGTTCGCGCGGGGAGCAATGAACGTGCCCATTCACCTTTGATGTGTGCGAGATGGGCAGCCGTAGCTAGTGCCTTACTATGCGCATCGCTGTGGGGATCGTTGATCACTTCATTGATTTGACTCTCTAGTTCAGCTTCGTCACGTTCCCACTCCTCGTCAAACGTGAGCAATGGCTCGGTCTGCTTGTTCCTCCCCCGCCGGCGCGAATTAGGCTCAGCAGCGACATCTTCCTCCTCCTCTGCGTCCTCTTCTACTTGCAAATTGCCCTCAGATGAGCCATATACCTCTGCTAGCTCATCCATGGCTTCATCACTATTTGGATTCTCGGAATTGAGACCATCAAGGATCTCCTTGTCTTCAGGTACCTTGGGAGGCGGTCTTGGGGCTGGTGGAGGGATTTTCATGGGGTCAAATGGTACAACGCAGTCCCTACTCTCAGCAGTATCGTAAGTTCTTGGCAGAAAATCTGTGACTTTACGCAGCTTCGAGACATCTGGTGGCGTGCGGGGTATGGGAGGAGGTGGCATATCTTTAGTAGAAGAGGAAGCTCTCTTCGTCGATGAAGTACTTCCTGATTCCCCAGAGCCACCCAAAGTGCCTGCTTCCGTGCTAACCTCCTCTTCGTCGCCAATATCTTCAATGGCACGTTTTCGTTTCCTCCCAGACCCGGTCTTTTCCTTCTTCTCCTGCCATTCGGCCGTGCTCTTGTAGAATGATGGCGGGTCATGGCGGGATTCTAGGAACTCATTATTGAGGAAGTCCTCGATTGACAAGTCACTACTTTCTGTGACTGTGAACTCATCTAGACGCTGTTCAATGGTATGAGTAGTGACCTTCACGACGTAGACGATCTCCCGGACTGTTCGCCGGAAATTCCACATGCGAGCTGCCATTAGGAGACAAGCCCCGCAGATGCCTGAAGGACGGCGGCCCATGATCATCCAGTCACGACCCATTCTTTGACAGAGCCGTGTTGCGTCGGCAGCGATTTTATTCGTAAAATCGCCAAAGTCGAGCTTTTCCGCAAAGCGCATCATAAGATCCTCGGGTATGATGGACCGGACGTTATTGTTGTTAAAGGAATAAATATTATTCAGGTCTTTAAAAACGTGACCAAGTTCGTACACGTTGATCTAGATGGTTTTCACTGGTTAGTCGAGTAAGGAGATGAGGCAACACACCCACTCACATGAACAAGCTCGGCAAAATCGATGAGCATCACGTCGCACCGCTCTTCTCTGCGGCATGCCGTGTAGAGACATACGGGCACAACCTTGTCCATACCACGACCCTGCAGCCAATTCTCATTCAAGACCAGCTTGAAGATCATGACTGCCGCCTCAATGGCACTCTCACTAATATTCTTCAGTCGTGACTTGAAACCCCACATCATGTTTTTGGCTATAATGCGACGTCAATTAGCTATGTCTATATTCATTTGGTGGACAGTGGGTCATCGGAACTCGACATACCTTCGCGAATCGTCTTCTCCCTGTTATCGCCAACAACGCCACCAAGTCGTCGCATTCCGGGACCCATACTGGTGGTGGTGCCCTGATCGGCGCCAACGTAGCTTCCCTGGACCATAGCAGCGCCTGATGAGGTCTCTCCAAACTGGATTTCAGCGACAATATTGGAGCTGTCAATTTCACGGCCACAGGCTGAACAGAAGCCATCGGTGACGGGGGCAGAGGGATTAGGACATCTAGGATTTGGGCATGTTTGTCGGTTATCCTTAGACAAAGAGCTAGCAGAGGCTGTTGCTGTTGCTGCTGCTGCTGCTGCTGTTACTTTTGCTGCCGACGGTTGCACCGGATCCATGCTCATTGCTCTCTGGCTCTCAATACGTCCACGATTCAAGACCTCCTTGATGCGATCATTGGACCCGGCCCCTCTGGGCCGAATATGGAAACCGCCCTTGGAGCCCTTGGCAGAGCCTTTCAGCGGTTTGAGAAATGAAGACATGATGACAGGAGGTGTGTTCGTCTCATGAGAGCAGATGTCAGCGTGTTAACCCACAGCGAAGGTGTAAGTGGTGGGAGAGTATAGCAGTGTAAGTGGGTGGTGGGTACAAAACCATCTGCTGCGACACTGCTAATTAAGCTGAAGAAAAGAAAAAGAAGGCTTGCTGAGAAACTAGACTGTAGATAGTAAAAATAACACAGTGAAATGCTTATTACTCCAAGCGGAAGTCTAGGCTCGAGTGCTGTGCTGCTATTCGCAAATGAGATGGTGTAAGTGAAGTGAACTGGGGGGGATGTAGGTGCGAGGAAAATAGAGAGAAAATAGACGTGGAAGTGGGGTTGGAGGAGAGAAGATGGAGGGGGACGAGGTTGAAATTTGCTGGGTTTGGTCTGGTGGGGATTGAATCGGTAAAAGCCTTTTTTTATTTTTGATTGATGAGTCAGTTGCTCTCTCTACCTATTGCCGAATCCCCACTAGGCCTACCTAGGTAGGCTTATGGACAAAACAAAACGCAAGGGTTCGGAGTTCGAACACAAAACACAGCAATGCGAAATACTGGGAGAGAAAATGATTTTATCGTGATTCCCGCGGCATTTTCAACAAAACAAATCTCGAAAACAACCTATTCCAAATAAAGTTTAAAAAAAAAGGAAATATTGAAACTACTTAGTCTCTTTGTTTATATTGATGCCCCAGACTTACGTCAAGTGGTTATAGGCAACTATTAAATAGTACAGATTACATTGATGGTACCAAATCATTAGGTAGGTGCACCAAGTGTAAGCCAGGTACGCCTGGTAGGTAACTAGTAGGGTCGATGTAATCCGTACCTATATCAATTGATGCGCCTAATGAGAGTGTGAGTTCAATATATGCATATCCTGATATGAGCATAGGCAGAATAAGCTGGTAGGTAGACTAAGCTCAGCTCAGAGCCCCAGCTCAGCTAAAGCTACTTAAGGTACTAACTACCTAAACCCTGTCGTCATTCTCTTTAACCTACTACTACCTACTACCTACTTCTAATTCTATTACCTACACCCTCTCTTCTCTTCTAATCACGAACCCATTTCTTTTTTTATCGCCAACTCCTTGTCAAAGTCCCGCTATGGATGGCCTCGATGAATTCGAAAAGACCCTCGCTGCAGAGAAGGCTGAGCGAGAACGCGCAGGTCGCGAGTCGGACGAGAAAAAGCACCGGAAACACAGACACCACCATCATGGCCATCACAGCCATCATCGACGCGACCTATCAACAGAGCGAGACCGTGACGGCCATCGTCCCCGACACCACAGGTCGCGCGATGTAGAAGAAGAGGGAGATGAGGACGGCCACCGCCACAAGCGGTCGCGACACACCCGAGATGATCGAGAACACCGTCGACGTGACCGCCACGAACATCGAGACTCGGACCAGGATTCGAGCAAGAAATCACACCAAAAGACCTCAGATGCGAAAGAGGACCTGCCGCTACCGGATGAAGAAACAACTGCCCAAGACTGTAAGCCTCTAACTCGGGACTCGTGGATGACAGCCCCGTCCGCGTTGGACATCGATTATACGCAAAAAGGCACCAAGTCATCGAAACCGCCACCGCCAAGACAAGAACCGCAGAGGGCGATACACAAGAGGGAACTAAACGCTACGCATCTACAGGCGCTGAACGACGGCAAATCCCCTGACCAACTTGAGATTCCGGCACAGCACCAAGTCGACTACACGTTTGGCGACAACGGATCGCAATGGAGGATGACGAAATTGAAAGGAGTCTACACCATGGCTGAACAGACTGGCCGCCCAGTCGACGAGATAGCGATAGAGAGGTTTGGCAGTTTACGCGATTTTGACGATGCGCGCGAGGAAAAGATCGAGATGGACAGGCGAAAGGTTTACGGCGAGGGCTACGTCGGCAAGGAAAAGCCTAACGGAGAGCTATTCCAGCAGAGGAAGCAGGATGAAGGGATTCGCGCAAAACGACACTCGTCGCCTACGCCTAGAGAGTTAGATCAAGGCACCGTGATCCCCGATGATGCATCTTCTCATCCGACAACCCACCTAGACCAGACAACACTCAACAGACTCAAGGCTCAGATGATGAAGGCGAAGCTGCGAAAGGCCCCGGATGCGGCCAAGTTGGAGGCCGAGTACAACCAAGCAGCGGCAGCATTTGCCTCCAAGGGTCCCGAAGCTGTCGTTCTCAATGTGATGGAGAACCGCATGTTGGCGGGCACGCGTGGCGAGACCAAGGCGGTCGACACCAAGCGCGGCCGTGAAAGGGGCAATGTGGAGCAGAACGATGAGATGACAATCGAGGATATGGTACGGGAAGAGCGGCGGACACGAGGCCAGGCCGGAGGGGACGGGCTCCGGCTTGCTGAACGGATCGCCAAAGATGGCAAGTTCGACAATGATCTCGACTACATGGATGAGAACGCCGAGAAGCTCGCCAAGCGGGTGCACAAGTCGGAAATCAACCTCAAGAACGCAGCTGTTTCCGAATACCAGAAAATCAACAAAATCCTAGACAAGTGCCAGCTCTGCCACCACGAAGACAGCAACCAGCCACCGGTGGCGCCGGTGGTGTCTCTGGCGACACGCGTGTACCTCACGCTGGCGACGGAGCCGGAAGTCAGCGAGGGAGGGGCCGTTATCGTGCCCATACAGCACCGGACCAACCTCCTTGAGTGTGACGACGACGAGTGGGAGGAGATGCGGAACTTCATGAAGTGCCTTACCCGCATGTACCACGAGCAAGGGCGGGAGGTGGTTTTCTACGAGAACGCGGCAGCACCCCACCGGCACATGCACGCGGCCATGCACGCAGTGCCGATCCCGTACGATCTGGGGGAGACGGCTCCGGCGTTCTTCAAGGAGGCGATGCTCTCGGCGGACGAGGAGTGGTCGCAGCACAAGAAGATCATCGACACAGGAGCGCGATCCAGGGAAGGGCTGGGCAAGTTGGCATTCCGCCGTTCGATCGCTAAGGAGATGCCGTACTTCCATGCCTGGTTCACGCTGGATGGGGGCCTCGGACATGTGGTGGAAGACGCGAATCGCTGGCCCAGGGGGGACCTGTTCGCGCGGGAGATTATCGGTGGCATGGTGGATGCGGAGCCCGACGTGATCAAGAAGCAGGGCCGTTGGCACAGGTCCGATAGCCGGATGGAGGGGTTCCAGAGGCGCTGGAGGAAGTTTGACTGGACGAGGGTGCTTGCAGATGGTTGAACTGACCGACTGACTGACTGACGTGGCGCAAGACAAGAAGGCAAGAGGGCAAGAGGGCAAAAGGGAAGTCAGGTATAAAACCTTGTGATCACCGCTGCGGGCGCTTCTAGCAGTGGTTGGATGGATGAATGGGTGGATGGATAGATGGATATCATCTAATGTTTCTTTACTCTACCCATGGCATGAGTTGTATTCAATACCTACTCTGGCAGGACTGATACCTAGTACGACTAGGCCTATGAGAAACAAGACAAGACAAAATGGAAGATGCATAGCCGTATTTTTATCGTCTCTTTTTTCCCTTTTTCTGGTTGATTCTCTCCCTTTATAATCTCTCCCTTTATAGTTGCCCTTTTTTTTTCTCTACATGTATCATGATGTAGGGCCCCTATATATTTGGGTAAGACTTACCTAAGTTTCAGTATATTGTAGTGTGTACCAGATCTCTGTGTCCCAGGCTGCACCCCAGTAAGGTTGTGTGTAGGTAGTAGGTAATGAGATGTACCTATCTATGTAGGTAGCCTAGCCTTTATATTGATTGTTTCTGCCGTTGCAGGCAGCTGTGGATCAGGGAGGGGCTGGCGCGAATTGGCAGCGATCGGAGAGGCGGGGTGGAGGGGCAAAGAGAGTACCTAGAGACAGTAGTGGGTACGTACCTAAATACTGGAAGATGTATGTATGTACCTACTATGTATTGTTGCATGTAGGTACATAGGTACTACTTGATGGAACCCCTTTACCCCTCCAAAGTGCCAGACGTCTAACCTGAGGTAAGTACATTAGTAGGTACCATGTTGAGACAAGAGTTACCGTAGGTACATTAGGTACGTTACCTTAGCCATAGATTTTTAGGTACCCAGTTGGCCTCTGTCTCCCTGATTCTATTCTAACCGGGTCTGGTCTTGCAGTGACGAAGCTCTTCTAACCATTACCTAAAGTTACTAAGGTACTTATGTAACTTCTAAGGAGGTTCTCTCTACCACAGCAACTCAATCACCACCGGTGTCATCACATCTACCATTACCACCACCACTAATAAAAGCACCTGCCCGCCGAGCACAGCAACCCCGAAGCAGAGAAACCCATCTCTTACACCCGTTCTATCTATCCACTCTACCTTACATTCGACTTTCTGTCTGAACGACATATCTGCCGCTTACCACTTGCGTGCAAAAAACAACATACTACATACATCATGGCTTCTTCATCGCATAAGCGAATAACCAAGGTAAACAACTCCTCTCACTCACTCTCTCTCTCTCTCTATATATATATAGTTCCTCCCCTATACCCAACCTTCCTGCACCAAACCAACAAAACCAGCACCTTAACTACCTACTAATCGCTAACCCTCCCCCTCCTTCCTCCCTTATCCAGGAACTCCAAGAATGCATGTCCGACCCCCCCTCGGGTATGACCGTAACCCTGCCCTCGGAATCCGACCTCCGGTCCTGGTCCGTGACCCTAACGGGCCCCCCAGGGACTGTCTACGAGGGCGGCACCTTCGCGGTGACGGTGACGCTGCCGGAGGACTACCCCTTCAAGGCGCCGCAGGTGCGCTTCGCCACGCGCCTGTACCACCCCAACGTGACCAACGACTCGCTCGGCAGCATCTGCCTGGCCCAGCTCAAGCCCGAGAACTGGAAGCCCGCCGGCCGCGTGCGCGCCGTGCTCGAGGCCCTGCGCAACCTGCTCATCGAGCCCAACCCCGACGACCCCCTCGAGGCCCGCATCGCCGACGAGTATAGGAACAACCGCGCCGAGTTTGAGAAGAACGCCCGCGGATATGTCGTGCGGTACGCCATGAAGTAGAGAGGAGGAGGAGAGGAGAGGGGAAAAGAGAGGAGGGGGGGGGGCAAGGCAAGGCGAGGCGAGGCAAAAGGGGGAAGGGAAAGGAAAAACGAAAGGGGGGAGGAATGGACGGACTCTGTGCATAGAGATATAGCTTGCCTACCGTACCTAAGCTTAGGTACCTAGAGACTAGGCAAGCTAGTTTATTTATCATCCCCCCCCTTCTGGCGGCCTGATATAGCAAGTTTGGGCACCCTTAGAATGGGCTTCTGAGTGGCAGGTAACGGAGAGAATGATATGAATACGATGGCACGGACCAGAAGAACAACAGAGATAAAGAAGGGGAGGGACGAAACTCAGTAGGTAGGAGAGAGGGAATATCCTAAGTATGCTTCGGAAGTATTTGTGTGCATAGACAATAGCCGGCGTTTACCTTTATTTGGGCTTGCATTTTTTTTGTAATCAATCAATCAAACCATGATCAACTGAATTACTTACCTACCTTTTCACTTCACTCTGCCTCAAATCATAGGGGCAAACGAAATCAGCACCGGGCACACTCTTAAGATTTACTCAAGACAACAATAGCAGTAGTAAGTAGGAGTGGAAGAGTTCGAATGATATTCCTTTTCCTTTATAACCCTCTCTCTCTCTCTCTTACTCTCTGAGAACAGATGACAACCTTTATATGTAACAATGAACTACACGAAACTTTGTTGTATTGTTTTTCCCATCCTCTGTCCCTCTCCACCTTTTCCTTCCTTTTCCTCTCTCTGCCTCTACCCTCTACCTCTACCTCCCTAAATGTATGTGATGAGATATGCCATGGAAGTGAAAAAAATAACAAACACAAAAGACGCCAGCCACCGAAGAAATGCTTATGAACCTGTTCTTTTTCTTCTCTTTCTCTCTCTCTCCCTGTCCCTTCTCTCTTGTCTAACGGAATACACTATGCAATGCAACTTCCTACCTGAATAAGCACCTAGGTAGGTGTTTCAGGTTCCAAACAAGTTCTTTTTCTCTGCTTCTGCCAGCAACCTGATTTCCCGGTCGTTGGTTTCTCTACCCCTCTCTGCCCCTATTTCTCCACAGTGGATTCGCAATGCCCTACACACCAATGCCATGCAAAAAAAAAAAACGAAAAGAAAAAAAAAGGAAACAGAAGAAAAAAGGTAAATAATAAAACAGAGAGAAGATTCTTGTTCTTGAGGGGTAGTGGTGAAAAGAAAATGCATCCCTTAGACTGAACCTGCCCAATCCACCTGGGTGAGAAAAGGAAGGGGAAAAACCGTAGATAGTTGAAACAAAAAGCTGAAAACACAATGATGATATGACGGTTCCCTGGCACCTGAAGCCTGAGCTTTGTTTTCCCTGAACGAAACTGAACGCACCTTCCATGCATGTGAACGTGAAAGAGGAAAAAAAAAGATGTGTTGTGTTGGTCCCAGCCAGACAAGCGACCACTATATGGGGGCTGGTTACTGTTTTTTTTGTGTATCCCCTTTCCCTAAAATCTCTCCTAACCGCAATGGTCGTTTCATGTCGTGAGATGTCGTAAAGAAAAGAATCAAGGTCATGATTGGGGATAAGGAGGGATTCGGTGCAGATGCCGGCTGCATGTTTCTCACGCGCTATTGCTGTTCGTGAGTGAGCAGTGCAGGGGGAAAAAATGCAACTTCATGTCTGCCATTGATCAGGAGAGGACAGTTAGCAAGCCATCTAACCTAGTATGCTCCTGAGAAACAATGGAGAATCAATCTAAGCCGAGACTTTCGGGGCTTCTTATCCTTATCGTGTCTGGAGAGTCCCTAACTACCCCTTCGCCGACCGAAAAGTGTGCCTTTGCGAGTTGCCTCAATATCTGCCGTGACTGCTTTGTCACCCAGAGCCATCTTCTCCTTTTCAGCCTTGACATAATTACGCCGTTCCTGTCGCTTCTGCTCAATGGTCTCCTGACTAAGGTGACCAAATCCGTTGCGTCTCTTAAAACAGGCTTCCATAAGGCCATTGGCATTGATGAGCCTCCGTGGGATGGTCTGTACTACCTGGAAGATTTCCATGGGATCGCCAACACTCCTAATCTCATTCTCTCCGAGCTTGAAGATGGCCAATGCAATACGGAACAGGGTTTTCGACCCTTCATAGAAGAACACATCCCAAACCCGAAGCGTAGTCTCGATGGGTAGCGTTCCGATGAAGCAGCTCATGAACCATGCTGTCATACAGAGGGTGATGGGCGGTAGCCGGACCTGTTCTCTTTGCTTGAGTCTTCGATGTCTTGGTCTTATAACATCGGTGCCATCCAGCTCCCCCCCAATCTTGGCCCACACCGCGGGCATCGATTCCCTGAGCGTGGCCATGAGCACACCGAGGTCGACATTGGCTCCTTCCAGACTCATCTCGTGTGTTCCTGGGAGATATACTCTGGTTATGATGTTAAGTAACCAGAACGCATGCTCCTCGGATTCTACAAAAAGGAGCAGCAAACCCGCTAAGAAGTTAAGAGACTGGCAATAGCCTATCCGTGGATTATAGACGGAAAAGGCATGCAGTACACGGCGCAGGGATGAAATCATGAGAGTCTCGTCAGGCCGGTGATTGCCGGCTAGCTGCTCGCGGAGGGTCTGCTGACTATTCCGAGGTCCTATCGTGGTGTTGACTGCCGGATTACATGAGCGAAATTTAATGTTGTCGGGAAACGTCCGATGCAAGTCACGCTCAATGGCCTCGACATCCACATCTTTGGCTTGACGCTTCAGAAGCTCATCGTACAATCCTGCGTGCTTAGCGAGGATGGCCGGTCCACCTGCATAGTAAAACCAAGCTGCGCCTCGCCAGTCCGGGGGAATCCCTTTGCGGACAAAGCGCTTTGCTTTCGCTGATCGAGGGGGAAAGCGATTCGGAGTGTCTGTCATGAGACCATTTTCCTTCAGGAAGAGGACCCATTTTCTCCTCCGCCTCTCCAAGTACTCAGTGTAGCCTTCGTTCCACGTGTCGTACTGCTCCCGAGTGATGTACTGGTTGGTTTTTCTAAAGCCGTACCGGTCACGTCCATCATCATCAGTGGTAGTCAGATTAGTCTGCTGCCGCGTTGGTCGTCGTGGTTCGATATCCTCAGAGACATTCTCCTTGGTTGTGTCGTCCTCCTTCTTACTGTCGTCCCCTATATCGGGGCCCGCCACTGCAGCAGAGCCCATGGCACTTTCATCTGCATCAGCTCCGTTGGCTTCCTCGACAACTTCGCCAGCATCTTCGGGGTCGGCCATGTCACCAGCACTTTTGGTTTCTTCGTCATCTTTAGCAGCATCAACTTTGGTCTCTCCTAGGTTTTGGTCTTGAGTGTTTTCGACGTCTTCGATGTCCACTAAAACTTCGCTTCTCCGCATATCTTCCGTGACCTCGGTATCGGCAATGCTTTCGATATCCCTAGCGTCGGCGATACTCTCAGTGTTATCTCCCTCTTCGTCGTCAGCGTCGCTCTTGTCGTCGTCGTCAAAACTAATGAGTTCCTCTTCGCCTTTGGTATCCGTGGAATCTTCAGGTTCTTTGATACTCTCGATGTCCTTAGATTCTTTAGCGTCAAAAGTATAGCTGACTTCACTAGCATCCTTCACGCTCTCGTCATCCCTCGTGTCATTGGTACCCTGAGTGCTTCTGGTGTCCGAGGCAGCCCCGGCGCCCACAATCTCGGTCATGATCCTACTGGCGCGGACATCACCAGCATAGGGGATGGGGGCAGAGCCTCGGCGAATGGCAATTGAATTCCGCACGTTCGCATTGGAGCTAATCGCGGGTTTCGGCGGCTTAGATGCCAAGGCGGGATTTGATATTGCCAACAGCATGGCCATTGATCTTCTATTTAGTTCCGATGTGGCGGTCGGGGGTCGAGAATCCTCAAATTCGTTGTTGTCTTCGGGTGCTGAGTCGTCGCCAAAGCCGCGCTCGTACATTCCCATGATGTCCGAGAGACTAAAATCGTCGTCGACCAGTTCTTCGTCGTCCTCTATCAATTCGACGTCGTCGATCGTATCTATCGCGTCTAACGGACCATCAACTGATGTCAGCGAACTGCTCTTAGTCAGAACACTGCTTCTTTCTGTACCGAGTGTGCCTTGGGCCGTGGAAGCCGAGAGTTGGGATCGGTAACTGGATCTGAGCTCTTCGGTGGGCAATGAGGCCATGCGAGGGATGGCGTCCCTGATGTATGGTGGCCCGCTGCTTTCGGCACGGCCGTAAGCAATGGGAGCCCGGGTGGGCGGCGGCTGTGGTTGCCGGCCTCTCGCTCTAGGGCTGTCGCGCGGGTAGATCTCGGGGGGCGGTCGGACGGGAAGGGATGCAAAGGTAGCAGCGGATTTATTAGATGAGATGGAGGGTCCGCGGGAACGAGGCCACGGTGGTAGGGGATGTCCTGTACCGTCGTGGTGGATCGAATCGAATTGAGGGTGGTTCAATGGCCGGGATCGGGGACTCTCGAGATAGGACTGTTTGTTGCTTAGGTTCCGGGGCCTCGAAAAGTTTTCGACGTGGGAGTGGCCGTCGACGTAGTTCAGTTTCGAGGGGAGGAGGGGAGGAAATTCATCTCTGCTTTCCGATGCTATGGAATCGTCGTCGAGGTGCAATTCGTCCTCCTCGTCGAGATGGGAATGGGCTTGGTCGTTAAAAAAAGCCCGGGCGAGCGGAGAGTTGGGTGTAGAAGCGGCTACGTGTTTGTGAGGCGTCGCAGTGGTGCCGCGACCTAATGAGTCCCATCGGGGAGATACTGGGGATATGGGGGCCGAGGGAATCTGAGGCGAAGCTGTGTATTCTTCCAATATCCACGGAGATGCGGACGAGTTGGAATTGATGCGAGGATAAGTGGTTAGGTTGGTGGCTGAGGCGGATGCAGTTGGATAGGGATACGGGTAGGGGTAGGGGTAGGTGTAGGAGTCGTAGTTGCTGTGTTGATGGTGGTGGTGGTTATTATTATTAGGGTTGCTGTTATAGTAATGATTGTGGTGGTGTTCGTGGTGGTGCTCGTGATAGTTGTTGGTGTTGGCGGTCGTGCTGCTGCTGTCGCTGTCCCGGTATCTATCGCGATCTAGATCTCGATCTCGGTCTCGGTTTCGAACCCGATCTCTTCCTCGACTATCTCTATCTCGGCCTCTAGAGGGGGAGGAGCAATAATATGCGTAGTAGTCGGGCAGGTCGGAGTGAGACTGGGAACGCAGTGGCGACTGTTGGAGTGAAGGTAGCTGGGACTGTGACTGAGACTGGGAGGGAGACTGAGACCTCGACTGCGACTGAGACTGGGATTGCGGGTGTAGCGGGTGTGGGCGTGGACGCGATCGTAGGCGTGAAATCGGGTCCGGGGCCGGGGTTCGTTTCGAATCTTGTTGGAGCTTCGAACCATGATTCAGTCCCAAGTCCTTTGGGTTAGTCGCAGACTTCATGCTACCACCACCACCACCAACACCACCATTGGTGTAGGCATCGCGTCGGTAGCTGGCAGATCCACTGTCTACGCTCGATCCTGACACTGAGCCAATGCTTGTCACATGTGCACGGCCTGTTTTTCCATGGTGAAGCTCCGGTTGTTTGTCATCGCCGTCTTGCTCATGCTCATGCTCATGCTCAAGCTGATGCATATGCTCCCATCCCTGCTCCATCAGGGTTCGCGCGTCTTCTCTTGTCGAGTCCTCCTCCTCACCTGCACTCATATGCATTGCCTGTGTCATTTTCCCCTTCTTTCTCTTTTCTCCTCCCTTTTCTTCCTTATCCTATCCGCCAACGGCCAGTTCTCTCTCTCTCTCTCTCTCTCTCTCCCTCTTCGCTCTCCGAACAACCTAGCCTTTCCGATGCAACAAGCACGACTACCGAGTCATTGGTGATATTGACACGACAAGATCTTGACAATATTCGAATATAAGGAAGGGGGTTTGCTGCTTGTTGTAGAATGAGGGTTCTGCACCGGGCACCCGGATCGATGATGCGATGCGACGCGCTGCGATGCGGTGCAGTGCAATGTAACTGTCTTACGCAGCAACAGAAAATGATATAAAAGAAAAGAGAAAAAGGAGTGGAAAGCGCACCAAGGCGGAGAGAGAGAGCGTGGCTGATACGTGGATCAGGAGAGGGTAACGAACGAACGAGGAGCTGGTCGATGGAGCTCCTACTACAGCCATTCAGGGCCCTTCCATAGTCTTGTAGCCCACGACCGGATTAGATTGGCGTATGAACTCGTGGTACAGCCCGAGGATGATAGGCGTTACGGCACCACAGAAGAGGAAGGGAAAGGGTGAAAAAGAAAGAGTGAGGAAAAAAAGAAAACAGTAGGATGATGAGCCGAAAGGAGAGGTTGGGCCAACCAAATCTATCCGTGTCTGTCTGTGCCGTCTGGTAAATAAGCAGGTACGTGTATCTTGTCTGTGTCGATATCCTGTGTGCGTGTAGTAACAGTGATATGTATGCGTGTGTATGCGTGTCTGCCTATGCCTATGCCTATGCCAATGCGGAAGTGGAAGTGGATGTGGGATTGTGCGCGCGTATGTGTGATGTGGATGCGGATGCAGATGCAGATGTGGATGCAGATGTGATGTGATAGGCAATAGAGTAGAAGAGGTTAGAGAAAGAAGAAGAAGAGTCTTGTATCCATTCACAGAAGGAGGACTCGGTTCGGTTCAGACAAAATGATGGTGATGATGACGACGGGACTGTATAGCGCCGTACCTCGGGGCACAGGAAATTTAATGTAAGGTTAAAGAGGTATACCTAGTAGTGTCGAGATGTACCTACCTAGGTACATAGGTAGTTAGTATAGAAGAGGTATGTAGTAGGGAGGAAGTAGTAGGTAGTAGGTAATTTGTGTGCGCGTGAAGATAAATATTGTATTTGTAAAATGAAGGTACCTGTACCACATGAACTCATGCTTAATGATGTATTCTCCAGTCACAGTCACCCATCAGAAAAAAAAAGGGAAATAATGGAAATGAAGGAGGTACCAGGCAGGTAGCTAGGTTCATGTAAGTGGTAGGCATATTCTGTATGTACCTACCTAGTGCAGTATCCGTACAGGTAATAGGTATGTATAATATTCCGATAACTACCTACCTAATGATGGATCGAGATTCGGTATTGGCGATGCCTTCTTTTCTTCTTCTTTTTTTTTCTTTTCTTTTTCCTTTCTTCTTCTACTAGGTAGGTATTCTTCTTTCCTTCTTTTCCTTCTTTCCTTTCTCTCTTCCCCCCCTTCAATTTCTTCCGTCCTCTTCATTATTTCCTCCCCCCTGTACTTTAATGTGTGTACCTTATTTTACTTCCCTGTCCCCAACACCAGCTTCTTCAGTTCCCCGCTGTGTTTGTCCCTAAGTGCATAACGGTAGGCAGGTACCTGAATCAGCCGGGTCTGCCTATTGGACAGGTCCCCAATTTGTCTAGCTGACAGGGGAATTAGACTGGCCTAAGCGTGCTGCTAGACAAAATTTTTAGCCCGTGCTTAGTAGGGCTCGGATACGTGTAGCTAAGCACCTCCAGTGATTCCGACGCTGTGGATACCGACAGGGGGGAAAGCACCGTAGCAGGGGACAGGGGTCCTTAACCGTCTACCCGTATCGCGACCAAATGTCATCAACCTTCCTCCATCCCATTGGCCAATGCAATTTCGAGAGAATCGAAATAGGAAAGACACTGGAAGTTTGAGGAACAATTCCCTCTCAAGAACCCCGTACGCATATTTGTTCTTGTTAAGTCCCCTGGTACCTAGGTACTAGGTAAGTACATAGGTATTAGGGAGCCTAAAAAAGTATGATGTCAAACTTTTTTTCACTATCTCTCCTTTTATTCTTCAAGATGAACTCCGCCTTTGCTAACATGAGGTAAGATAGTGGGGAAAAGGAACAACAAAACGAAGAGCAGGGATGTCGCAAGTAAGCCAGAGATCAGCTTAGAGGGAATACCGGCTTCTTACCTAACCTAGGTACATACACTAGTAGGTAGAGTAGAAGAAGAGGTTAAGAGGTTAGCTGCCTAGGTAGGTGGATTACCAAAATTCCTACCGACTCTGCTCTAGGTATTCTGCTCTAGGTAGTCTACTCAGCTCACGTCTCATCTTGAATTCAAAATAGGTACACACGCTAACATTAGAGTACCTAGAATACCCAAGTATCTACCCACCTATCCGTACCTACATGATACACGGTGGAGGACGAGGAAGTCCTATCATGCGTATCCGACAATTTGGGCCTCTGTGCTTTTTTCTCCAATTATTTCATCATTCTGATCCAGGTCAACTACATAGTACCTATATCCGGTATGTACTTATATGTATATATAACCTTGCTCAAAGCACACGGCCTTAACGGCATACCATTGCACACGAATAGTCTCATGAGTACCTAGTGTATATTGTGGCGGTCGTGTAGATACCTGAAAAGGCATGCTTGGCTATTCCCGTTTATAATAGCACTATCTAATTGCTCTGTACCTGTGTAGGTAGGTAGCTGGGGGGCTTCTCTCTTTACTCTAGTATTTATTCGGTAGGTAAACTACATATTTACATATAGATATTTCCTGTAAAGAAAAACAATAAACAATAATAAAGCGTACTCGAGATAACTATATCATCTATTACCATCCAATAAATCACCCGTTTAGGTTTAAACTAGACGTTTCAATCAACTATTGTTACTAGCTTCTTCTGCATTACATGTATCAATCCTGTTACCTGTGTATGTCTGGTAGGTAGGTACCTACCTAACCTACATATATATTATACGTTCTTGACTTAATACAGGGCATACCTACTACTACCTACATACCTAAGGAATGTGAGACCTGTTTACTTGGCAAACAATATAAATACGCTAATCTAGCTACGTCTACCGTAGATGCATTAGGTAGGTAGGCCGGTACATTATGTGCCTAGTTGTTTCTCTCAAGAACTTCTACCTACATAGGTAACTCGTGTTGTAGGTAGCACTGTTAGGTACTTTCTGTATGCAGGTAACTTAGGGGATTACCTAACATACTTATATGCGAGAGGTTAGAAAATAAAAGTCTAGAATCTTTTGGTCTCCGTATTCTCGAGTATATCACAATACCGATCTGGCCATGTTTTTTTACTGTAATTCTCCTCTCAACTATTTTTATTACTACTTGACTTGTATTTACCCCTTGTATGGACTCAATCTTTATTTTATCTATATACTTGTTATGGTAGGTAGGTATAGGTAGATATTTATTTAACTAAGAAGGTAGGTAGGTAAAAGTATGTGCATAGGTGGTAGGAAGTTACCAAGTGAGGCATTAGTCACCTGGTATTATTAGGTAGGCATCTTTATTATTATAATTGATGTATGTACCTAGGTAGGTCTAGGTAGGCACTTGCAGTATGTATCATTGGATTGTTTCCGTCATGTCAGCGGGTGACACGGGCAGGCCGTGACTGACAAGTTACGGTATGGTACGGCCGCTCTTTCCGAAATTCGGATTTACCTGTTCTACCCGTCAGATCCTCATTTCATCTCGTCACCAGAGAAAAAAGGATCCAATTTCCCCCGAGCACCGACCAACCAACTACTAAGTAATCTCATTCAGCTCCATCCTCTTGTCAACCCATCAACCACAGAATCATCCTTATTCAGCCCATCAATTGCCATTGTGCCTCACCAGGAGAAGAAAAGAAAAAAGCCATGCTGAACTGCGGGCTATGATCGTTGCTGAATTATCCTTGCCATCATCACTTCTCACCCCCATTGTAAGAAATAGGGGCTGAATGAAGCGATGGAGCGTCAAAACTAGGTATACAATACACACCGCCCTGGCTTGACTCCCATCGTCTCGTATCGTCGTATCGTCTCGACCTTGCCTTTGAGATATGAAGGAAAACATTCAATGCTATTCATCCAACTCATCCTCATCTCTATCTCCACCTCCGGGTTAAAAAAAGGAAAGAGAAGAAGAAGCCTTCGCGGCAACCCATTCTTCCGTCACAGAAATAGCATTCCTTATTATTATTCGGCCCCCAACTCCTACTCCTGTGGTGGGTATTCTCACTCGTATGAAAAATCAGACGTCAACGGCTGATGCGAGGTGATCGGCACAACGACAGAAGTCAAGGCTTCATCCGCTGTCACTCGCACTATCTAGGTACTAATACCTACCTATTCTACATACCTACCTACCTCCTACTTATACACAGGGGAGTCCAGGCTGAGTTGTCTGGTCGTGCTCTCAGCCGCAGGTGGCATCAGCACATTGGATCCCATCTTGTCCCTAGCTATGCACTACCTAGGTATGGAAAATCTGGTTACATACATATCACCACCTTCACCATCACCATCACCGTCACCGTCATCATCAATCCACTACTAGGGTTACTTCGTCGCGTGTTTGTGTTTTAAGCGTTTCATCCTGTTCGTTTCAATGGTGCTGTGCCGATCCTCGGGACTGGGGGGAGAGGAGAGGGGGGGAGTTCTATTTCTGTTACCTATTTGTCGCAACCAGCTTTGCAAGGCGACATTCCCCTCTCCATCTGCCTTCGCTTCTTGTTTATTTGCATGCATACGACTATTAATTGCAACTCAACCACGAGCTATGCCTTCGCCAACGTCTTGCTTCCTCGTTGGACCAGAAAAAAGTATACGTCCGTATACGCTGCATATTTACCATACCGCAAGGCGGTTGGCTAGGAGGAATTGAGCTCGTACTATTATACGTTCTACATTGTCCCGGGATTGTGGCCTACCTATTATTTACCTTGGTGCCCAAGGCACGGTACTTGGTATTCATTCAGTACCTACATGTAGGTAGGTGATTTTATGGGATGGTGAAAGCTCACCCGCCACCTCCCCTTCTCTCCCTTGAAGGTAAGAACTTGATAGGCTTCTGCCTACCTACCAATTGTCTATTATGATTGGTTTTCATGTCGGAAGCCGGCCAAATCAGATGCACCTATTTGATTAGTTTCAAATTTCTATCGATTCACGACAATGGTGATGGTTATGATGAAGATGGACATCGTCGAGCCTCGTGTGATGAACAAATAACAGCACAAAGGCCCTAAGGTTAAGGCTCTGCCTCACAGTCCTGGGTCTGGGTAGTCCTGTCGGTCCTAGGTAACGTTGAAAGGAGAGGAGGAAAGCAATGGATCTACGTTGACCATATGGTGTAGCAAAAGCTACCCACGAATCTACCTTGTGGTCGTGAGAAAGGGGGGTTGAGACTGGAGGAACTGAGGGAACTACCTACACCGTGAAGGGTGTCTTAGGGATGTCTCTTCCACGTGCATAGGGGAGGCCCAAGCTCCATTTGTCCTCAATCAGCTTGGTCGAGTTCAGACCAACCAGCCATCGGCTTTTTGCCCCCTTCTTGCTTTTCTTAGATTCGAGCTCCCCGGCTCCGATCGCAGCTTGGGCCAGGGTATGGTCGGAGTACCACACCATCACTTGCAGAGCTCTAAGTGACTTTTGTGGCTCTTGGCGACCTGGATGCGCTGCCAGCCCACACACACAATGACGCCCACTCCCCGTCCTCAAGCCCTCCCTGCTTGCTCCCCTCGTTCCCCAAGGTTCTATGGCAAAATACGCGACGGAAGGGTGGGCGTAGCAGAGCAAGCAGAATAGAGCAAGCCGCGCAAAGCTGCTAGAAGCTCCCCCCCTCCTCCTCTCTTTCTCTCTGCATTCCTCTGTTTTGCGCCCCCTAGCTTGCTCCCGCTCCCAGCTTACTGCGCACCACCGATCCTCTCTTCTCCCCCAAAGCGCAACAGCCATTCCCTCCAACTGCCCTCCCCCCCCAGCTCTCCTTTCCTTTCTACCTCCCTCTTCTCTCTTCCCATCCTTCTCAGCCCAGCCTATCCCATCCCCATTACAATTTGTCTTCCTCTTTATACCATATACCCTCCATTATTTCAAGTCCAGTCAACATGAGTTCACGGAAGAGAAAGCAAGACGAGGAGGAGGAAGAGCTCGTCGCCCTTCCCAGCGATGAGAGCGAAGAGGAAGAGGAATAGTAAGTGGCCAGCCACACCTTATTCGCATCGCGTTCCATCTCCCTTAGTGTCCATCTATCACGGTTACTTGCGATGCTCGCGGTGCAATTCTCAAAGTTGCGCCCCGTGTCGCCTTGGTAACTCGTCCTGACACATGCATCACATTCTCGTCGCCACATGGCTCGACTTCAATTGCGTGCTTGTCGTGTTGGGCTGGCTTGATGGAACTGAGGGTCTAGATATCCGATGGCCCTTGATCTCCTGACTAACAATCTCTAGCGTCTCTGAAGGTGACGAGGAGGAGGAAGACGACGTTGAGGAGGAGGAGGATGAAGAGGAATACGATGACGATGGCGAGCCCGAGGAAGAGAATGGAGTGAAACGTAAGTTCATCTCCGATTGGCGACTGCCCCCCCTCGATCCCCGTTGCCGTTGCAGCTCATGTGGCTGCAATGGTATTATTACTATAGCATCTATTAACGATTCGGTTCGACAGCTCAACCTCCGCCAAAGAAAAAGCTAAAAACCACCGACGGTCCGAGTGAGCCGGTTCCCGTCGTCGATGATGGCGAACAGGAAGTTGAGGTGGAGGAAGTCGACGAGGAGTTCGACGAAGAGGTCGAAGGAGAAGAAGAAAACGGCTATGACGAGGAAGGGGAAGAAGATGGCGGGGCTGAAGTCGAGGCGGAGAGCGTGGAGGAGGAGAACGGTGTTGAAGAGCCTTCATCCAAGGCCCAAATCGATGTCAAAGCCCCTGTCGAGACCAATGCCAAAGAGGTCACTGAGGTTGCCGCCGGTGATGACAAGGAGGAGAAGTGATAATTTGGTTGTTGGGTGGTTTCTTTAAAGATGTGTCGTTATGTTCTTATTGTTCCTTAGCTAGAGGGTGTCGTTGGAAGTCCGCCGGGCTTCGCCTGGCACTTCCTCCGGGTACTAAACACACTTCACCAACCTTGATGCATCCTTTTTTGTTGAATTTGTCTGATGTCCTTCCGTTTCGTGACTGTCCACTCCCCCGCCAATGATATGAGCGTTCGTAGGTCCGCATGTATACGGTTTAGGGGAGGAGGGCTTGAAGCACCTCAACCCATTACTGCCCTCATTCTCATTCCTTGTATGAGCTTCTTCAATGATTGTGTATTTCCGTCACTTCATGTGGAAACGTAGGAGGGTGCGATGCTACCTATAACCCTTTTGGTGTAGAAAGAATTATAAATGGCGGGAAAAGGAGAGAGAAGATCCATAATATTGACAGAAAAGAAAACGGCCGTGGCCATTTTTGAATTGATCAGATATGAAGAAAGGAGAAAAAGAAAAACAAATGCCCATGCCCACTCAGAAATCGTCGGTACCTAACCCCACATTCGCCATCTCCACGTCTTTCAGTCCTCTTGAGCTTGGACAAGTGTTCGGTGCCTCTCTCCGGTTGGCTACCTACAACTACGATGGGGTCGGTTCGGTCCCCATGTCTGTGACCATCGCGGCGGTTGATCGCCCACCCGCCGGGTCCACGAAGCGAGGTTTGGGGGGAGGAAAGAGGGTCTTTTCTTGTCCACTGTCTGTGAGAGAGTTGGTAACCCAGAGAGTTTGAAACCAGCCCGGTCCTTTGAAGACTATCCATTGGCAGGAGAGGGGCGGAGGTGTATTGGTCGTCGGATCGATGCACTCACAACCTGCTTGCCCGGTTATAATTGCGTCAAGAAACAAACCGAAACAAAATTAGAAGAAATAAATATAGGTAAATAAAAAAATGAAAATAACTACACGTCTGAAGGGGACCAAGCGGAGTCGATCGAGGCTTATCACGATTAGCTACGAGCAGCATCTTGACGCCTTTTGTCGATTAGATTTCGATCTACCTATGTATTCACTGCCGTCTGCATGGTAGGGTTTTGAGTTTGCAACAAGGCGTCTTTACTTCCGTGCTATAGCTACAGTAATCATGTTGATATCGAAGAGAGGAATTACGCTCGATAATAGTTGGTTGGGACTTAAATGATACTACCTTAAAAGATCATAGTCTCAATAACAACATCTATGTCATATAGGTAGTTGGTGTGAATTTCGCCTCTAGCACGAACGAGATCGCGCCTTGTGGGCGACCGCGTCAAACGCATGAACAATGCTATACCTACCTTCTTATGTCAATGTACATCAACTAAAAACCTAGATGCTTATCAAGTTGGCAAGTTGGAATTCACTCTACCAATGAACAACAGGATTCTACTCGTCCCATCACGAATTACTGCCAACAGACTGAGGGCAGGGGGGGGGGGGCTTAGGAACACCGGTAGTGTCGTATGCGCCACGGTCCATGCTAGAAATTGGCTTTAGGTAATTCTCTTATGATGGTGCTAGCCCGTCTATGTAACCCGATTTCTACGAGTAAAATGCTTTTGATATCAATGTATAAAGACTCTGGTTCAAGGGAGGGGGAGAAAATGGATTTGTTTGGTATATGCAGTAGATGTTGCCTTGATATGGGGAAGAGCACGATGTTGTTGTTCCTGTTGTCCCAGCTCATAATTATTGTGATGTCGTAATATATATTATATTGTAAAGGCAAATCGACAACTATAATGACCGTCCGGTGCTGTGTAGCGTGGTATTAGAGAATTTGGACTTAGTCCGACATTGTAGTGATATGTGATATATGACTGGTATTGATGGCGTTGATATTTGTAGTTCTTGTTCACGCGAGTTGTCATATTAGCTACCCGAATATGAATACTTTCGCGCGTACCAACATTGGACAGATGGAAACTCTCTAACCTAGACTTTTATATCTACCTGGTAGTCACTAAATAAGCTATATGGTTCCAAGTTGGCCGTGAAGAGAACTGTCTACCTAACCTCCCACTCTATTCGAGACGGGCCGAGTAGCCTAATAATTAGGGTCCCATGCCGAATACTGATCCAGCTCCACCAAGTTTGTCTTTACATGTCACATTAAGGATCACAGGTTTCCATTTCACGTTTCCCCATTACGACCCTGGCCTCCAAAAAAGTCATCCCTGATAACACCATTTTTCCATCAAAGAAAAGCCAGCCTAATTGCCCTAGGGGATACTTTTTTAGACACCTGCCCATTTGACCGAAGAATCATGTTGAAACAATTCCCAAGAAATATCCCTAAGTTCATTACCTTCAGTTGCCTACCTCTGTATATAGTATTGCCCCTTTCGGAAAACATGTCTCCATGTCCCGCATACAGGCACATAACCTTGCTATTTTCGTATTGATGGGGTCCCGTGGTTTGTTTTTCCATCAAAGAGAAACTGCAGAGAAGGGGGACTGACCCAACTACCTACCCAAGCGCTTGCAAGGGCTATGTGTGTGTGATCTGGGATATCAGGTAGAGGAAAAACTACCAGATGCATTTCTGTATATAATATAACGATGCCGCCTCCCCTGACGTGTTAGCATACGTAGTTGCTCTCCCACGAGCATTTTTCGGCTCTTCCTCCTCCCCCCACAGGCTTGTGCGCAATGAAGGCGATCTCGAGCGCCCTCGCGGCGGTAGCTGCGCTCCTACTACTACCACTCAGCAGTGGCGTATCTGCGCTGCTCGCATTTCCAGGGGCCGAAGGATTTGGGCGCGAGGCCGTGGGCGGCCGTACGGGGAGTGTCTACCACGTAACGAACTTAGAGTATGCTAATTCTTTAGATCTTTCTGCTCCCCATTATAGAAACATTAATACTATTCATGTTATCTAACAATCTGGGGTATCAGCGATTCCGGCACCGGCTCGTTCCGCGACGCCGTGGGGGGGTCCAATCGCATCGTAGTCTTCGATGTGGGCGGAACGATCAACATCACGGACCGCGTGGTGGTGTCGAAGAATGTCTACATCGCGGGGCAGACGGCGCCGGGGGGCGGGATCACCATCTACGGGAACGGCCTGTCGTGGTCGAACGCAGACGAGGCGATCGTGCGGTACATACGTATCCGGATGGGCAAAGGGGGTTCCTCAGGGAAAGACGCCATCACCATTGCCGAGGGGCAGAACATGATCTTCGACCACGTCTCCGTGTCCTGGGGCCGCGATGAGACCTTCTCGATCAGCGGTGACGTCTATAACGTGACGGTGCAGGACTCGATCATAGCCCAGGGGCTTGAGACGCACTCGTGCGGCGGCCTGATGCAGACCGACTTCGGCGTCAGCCTTTTCCGCAACCTGTACGTCGACAACAAGACGCGCAACCCCAAGGTCAAGGGCATGAATGACTTCCAGAACAACGTGAGTCGCGCTGGAGACCTACTACCTGCTTATAGTGTCGATACTACCGGGGGTGAAGGGAAATCTGGCATGCTAATGGGACACCATGTTTCTACTAGGTCATCTACAATTGGGGCGGCGGCGGTGGCTACATCGCGGGGGACAGCGAGGGCGCGAGCTACGCCAACATCATCAACAACTACTTCATATCGGGGCCCAGCACGAGCGTGACGGCTTTTACAAGAGGCAATGCAAATTTCCACGGATGTCAGTTTTCTCCCCCCCCTTTTTTTTTTCACTCCCTTTCCCTTTCCTCGGAGCCCCACAATGCACATACACAAAAATACCCCTGAAGGGAAAAAAAAGACCTAGGGGGTCTCCATATTGCCTTGCTTGCTAACCTTCCCTTCACCCCCTCTTCTCTCCTTCACCAGACGTATCGAATAACTTTTACGACTCGGACCGCGACGGCACCCTCAACGGCGCTGCCCTCTGCGCCGACACCTCCTGCTACAGCTCCATGGACATCGTAGCCACGGCGTACGCGTACCCGGGGCCGACCGAGCTCCTCAGCCCGGCCGACGCGCTGGACCGGGTGCTCGCGCAGTCGGGCGCCTCGTTCCCCGCGCGCGACACCGTCGACGCGCGCCTCGTGCAGGAGGTGCAGAGCTTCGGCACGCTAGGGCAGCTCGTCAGCGACGAGACGGCGGCGCCCATGTACGGCCCCGGCTACGTGGCCGGCGGGACGGGGCCCGTGGATACAGACGGCGATGGAATGCCCGATGAGTGGGAGAAGGCGAATGGGCTGGACTATGAGGATGCTAGCGATGCGATGGCCATTGGGAGCTCCGGGTATGCGAATATCGAGGTGTATATCAACTCTCTGGTTGAGTAGGTGAGCAGACCTAGGCTGGCTACGAAACTAACTAGATCCTGAATGGCGAACGGAAAGGGGCGGCGCTATAATAGCCCAAGTCGCCTTGGGCGAGAATACTACATGTATATATGCTACCGAACAAAGGGACCCAATATAGCTCAAGTTCATACCATAAGTGATTTTAAAGGCTATTTAGTGGTTGTGGTGCGAGAGAGAGAGATGAAGTGACCGCTCTTAGTGGTATGTAGACAGGTTTTCACGAACTGTTGTATTCAAAGGAATGTAGCATACACTCTAAGGCTGGGTAGTGCAAATCATTGGAGGGGGGTGGGGATATCGAAGATTCTAGTCTTATGGTCGGTCCTATTTACCACAGTTTTCTGTTTGACACAAACGGCAGAGGTGAGATACATGTTTGAGAACAATTATTATAGTTCACATTTTGATATTGGGGGATCGGCATAACATATCGAAGACACCCTATCGTCTTACACCCTAACTAAGGCTTTCTTCACCTCCTGTGACGCGAAGTGTCTCTAGAAGACCGGCCAAAACCCTTTGCTGATAGACGATAATACATTGTCCTAGAATCATGTAGGGAATTGCTTTGGAATACTTTTGTAGTAGTCATAATAGTCTGAGAGTCGATGAGCGTATCAATCAATATCCGCATAACTTTGCTCGAGAAAGACGATCGTGCTTTGACTAAGATCAGTACCAACGCTCAAGCCTTTGCTGTGCGGTAGCGGGTATGAGAACGCCATGACCAGTTACGCCTTGATGCTATCGATGTCTAAGGCATGCAGTCTGCGGGAAACGTTAACCCTAATTCAAGACATGCCGCAGCTGTGCCGGAAATGACGAAAAGGGATGATCATAGTAATACCGGACTTATTTGATGGGCGTTCGTGCTTGAATGTGTCTGGTTACACCTATGGCTCGCACGGAACCTCTCATGTGCTTCTCCCGGGTTTGCTATGCTTCGTGTCGTTTGATGGCTAGGTAGCTTCTGCTCCCGACTCCTTGAGACTAGCCCTCCTCAGCATCCATGCCATCGTGTCGCCTCTTACCACCCTTGGGTGGGCGAAGTCCTCTCAGGACGGAGCCCTTCTTGCCACGGTCTTCGAGTAAGTTCTTCATCTCATTTCGAGAATAACGTTGGGCTTCCTCAACTCGCTGTCTGAATATCATGACCTCTTCCTTATCGGTCTTGTATTCATCGAGTTTCTTACCAATCGCAGCCTCGATTCTTTGGTAAAGTTCTAGGTCATACTGGGTGACAAGACTAAGAGCCTGGCCAGCGTTGCCAGCGCGTGCCGTTCGGCCGACCCGATGAACGTAAGTTTTGCTGTCGCTAGGCAGATCGTACTACGATTCGGCAGTTAGCATTTCTTGCGCTTGGGGCGGCCACGAGGTTTGGAACTCACGTTTATAACAATATCCACCTTTGGAATATCCAAACCTCTAGCAGCTACATCGGTGGCAACCAAAATATCACGGGACCCGCCCTTGAATTTATTCAGCGCCCCTAAACGAGCAGACTGCGATAGTTGACCATGCAAGGGAATGGCACCAAAACCTAGTGCTCTCGCAAATATTGCAACTCGCTGGGTTTCGTAGACCGTCCTCGTAAATATTATAGTAGACCGACCAGCAAATTCGTTTAAGAGAAAGATTAAGTAGATATCCTTGTGCATGTGAGGGATGAAGAGGTAGAATTGCTTCAGAGTCGATACGGTCTGGTACCTGCTCGTGCTGATGCTCACACGTAGAGGGTCTCGAAGACTAGCGCGCTGGAGACTCTCGACCTTGGACGACATGGTGGCGCTGAAGAGGAACGTTCGCCTTTCCCGAGGGAGGAATTTGAGCAATTTTTCAAGTATGGGACCGAAATCCATATCCAACAAACGGTCAGCCTCGTCGATGACCAGGTACCTCGTGGTAGACAACTTAAAACCCTTGGTCTTTTCGAGATGATCCAGCAACCGGCCGGGCGTGGCACAGACAATATGGGGCTTCTTTCCTAGGGCGATAGCCTGAGGAACCATGTCCAAACCACCAACGATAACGGTAGACCTGACGTTTATGGAAGACCCAAGGGCATCTACCGACTGACCGATCTGTGTAGCCAGCTCGCGCGTGGGGGCGAGGATCAAGCCAAAGAAGGCGGAGGGCTTTTTCTCCTCCAAGAGAGCCTGCAAGATGGGTAGTACGAAAGCCGCGGTTTTGCCCGATCCAGTCTCAGCCAAGCCGATGATGTCTCTATTTTGTAGGGCCAGGGGAATGGATTGTGCCTGGATGGGAGTGGGCGCTTTATAACCGAGGGCGTCGCAAGCTTCGCAAAGAGGGTCGACAATGCCCTACAAGGTCACAAAATGGTTAGATTGATACTCGTTGACCCAATGTTTTAGGCGATATTCACTAGATCTTTGAAGGATTTCGCAGGCGCATCAGCGACAGAGTCCTCGACTGTAGCTGGCTCAGGCGAACTGGTGTCTGCAGTCTGAGGTTCCTCATGGCGACGCTCCTTGTCGCCGGGGGGAGTTGACATCTTTCTTCGTTTGGTGGAGGACATTATGAACGATGGGCGCTTGAACGTCTGGGTATTCGTATTGGAATTGGGACAAAACGTCGGTTTGGCGAACAGTGTTGAAGTCTGGGAACAAGAAGTAAAGATGAAGAGAAAAAAAAAAGTTGACGAGAACCTTACGAATAGGTACTTAGGTACCTATATCAAGGTATTTACCTACATACATGTATGTATGTATGTAGTATGTATGTAGGTAATGATAAGATAAGAATTTTTTTTTTTTAAGGTTTTGCATATCCATCAGTGCTGTAGCGTAGCCCAGCTAGGATGCGGGTTTTAGCTACCTACTAACAAGTAACTTACCTACCTACCAGTACCTACCCAACTGGCTAGTACCAAACATTAGGTAGGTACGTAATTGGCACAAGTGCCCAGGGTCTATCCATCCACCTACTTAGCTTATCAAATCTTATCGCCCATCAGCATTACAGAAAAAAAAAAAGCTACGGAGAAAGTTCCTCCACTCAGAAATTCTGATATTGATGTACATGAACATAAACTCATCAACTACTATATCCAATTGCGCTTCGTTACCCTGCCATTTATACCCAGACGCAAATAGGAATACATAATTTATTTTCATTTTTTATGTAAGTAGCCATGGCTAAACCTCGCACCAAGAAACGCACCCATGCCGGCGCCAGCAACCCCAAGCACAAAGCCCCTCCGACGGGGCGCGCGCCGGCGCAAGATCCCAAGAGTATGGTCATTCGTATAGGAGCTGGTGAGGTTGGGTCTAGCATCAGTCAATTGGCCAAGGATGTCCGCCAGGTTATGGAACCCGGTACTGCGAGTCGTTTGAAGGAGCGCCGCGCAAATCGGCTGCGAGACTATGTCACCATGACCGGCCCCTTGGGCGTCACCCACCTGCTGCTCTTCTCCAGGTCGGACTCGGGCAACACGAACCTGCGCATTGCCACTACTCCGAGAGGCCCTACGCTACATTTCCGTGTCGAGAAATATTCGCTGTGCAAGGACGTGCGCCGAGCCCAGAGACACCCCCTGGGCGGAGGCAAGGAGTACATGACGCCGCCTTTGGTATGTCATATTCCTGCGTATATAAGAAAACTCACCCGCTTCTAACTTGCTGACTATTATATGCCCTAGCTTATAATGAACAATATATCCACGCCCGGAGCTGACGCCACGTCCAAAGTCCCCAAACACCTCGAGACCCTCACTACGACTGTTTTCCAGTCTCTTTTCCCACGAATAAACCCACAGACCACTCCTCTCAAATCTATACGTCGGGTTCTCCTCCTGAATAGAGAGCCTGCAACCGATAAGGACGACGGATCGTTTGTTCTGAACTTCCGTCATTACGCTATCACCACGAAGGCTGCTGGTGTTTCCAAGCAGATCCGGAGACTCAATACTGCCGAAAAACTCCTGAGCACGAAGAGCCGGAAGGGTGGTGTGCCCAACCTCGGAAAATTAGAAGATATAGCCGACTACATGATAGGTGGTGAGAACGGGGAAGGTTACATGACCGACGCCACGAGTGGCAGCGAAGTGGACACGGATGCTGAGGTTGAGGTGCTGGAAAATGCACCACGAAAGGTTGTGCGTACGAAGGCTCGTGAGAACGATGCTGAACACGCAGAAGACGACGTGAAAATCGAAAGGCGTCGAGTTGTCCTCGTAGAATTGGGGCCTCGTATGAAGCTGCGCATGACTAAGGTGGAGGAGGGTCTCTGTTCCGGCAAGGTCATGTGGCACGAGCATATACATAAATCGAAACAGGAAATACAAGAACTCGAACGGAAGTGGGAGCAGAAGAATAAGGAAAAGGAGGAGAGAAGAAGACAGCAGAAGGCTAATGTAGAGAAGAAGAAGAAAGAGCGTGCTGCTAGGGGCGCTAAGGGTGATGATAAAGCAGGAGGCGATGAGGATGAGGAGGATGATATTGCAGGAAACGACAGCGATCTCTTTGATGAGATGATGGAGGACAATGGCTTCGATAGCGAGGGTCTGGCTGGAGACGCCGAAGAAGCTATCAATGAAGCTATGGATGAGGACGAGTGGGAAGATGAGAAGGCGGAAATCGCTGGCACGTAAGAGAGAATACCTACTTATGTTATAAGATAATTCCAAAATCTACCCGCTGTATCCAATCATGGAACTATTGAGATTACACGGCTCCCTGGGAGATTTAATCTAGAATATACCACATTACCAGTCTTATAATGGTAGATTTAGGAATGATGTGGTGAGCGACCTTATCCCTGGATATCATAGGGGTATATATGTATTTCTAAAAAAAAAACCTCTTTCCCTTGTAAATAAATTATTATCTAATACGTACCTGAAATATACCTACCTTAGGTACCTATGTGAAAAAGGTACCCAACAATAGAAATATTTATTAGCAGAGAATAAATATGCTAATCTCAGTGACCGGAAAGGCAGGCAATATGGTAAAACATACTTAGGCAAGGACATCCAGACCAACCATCTATCCTACTTCATTAATTGATCTTAGTTTGCACGGTATTTACTCGCTCCCTCGACATCATCGCGAGAAAATCTCACCACGAAGCGATTCGGTCTGGCAATAGTCATGACTGAGCCATAAGCGGCTTGCGCTCATACACAATAAGCCTGCCGTGGCATACATTGATCCCAGGGGGGCTTAAACCGAGTAGTCTATCTGACTCGATCGTCAATTTGGCCAATTTAGATCCAGGGACGCTGCTGCCATGTCCCCAAGAAAGCGGTGTCTAACCCGACCGGACCTGGGAAGTACATTGCCCCTGAGCTCGCAAACTCCTGTCTATATTACAGTGAATTGATAGACGGAAGAACGAGTAAGGTTCTATTAAAGAGCATGTGCTGCCTTGTTACGCATAGCTAAGAGTCTAAGACTGGGATATAATGCGGCTTACTAGTCGGAGAGATGGTGAATTTCTATTTATCTGCTTGCTTAGGCGGACTCAGGGTTCGGAATTTATTCCTTAGTTTTTAGTCTTAATTAGTTAATCCTTAGTTAGTTTAATTTTATTCCACTACCAGACTAAATTAAGGGTATTTTAATTAATCCGAAATTATTTCTTAGTTAGTTAGTTAATTTAAAATATTAACTAATTAATTAAATTATTTTATTTTAAATAAAAATTATATATAAATGTTATAAGATTAAGCTGTGCGCTGTTATAAATAAAGTAAAATATATTAAAATTATATAAAAAAAAAAAATTTAACTGCAACTTTTATATATATTAAGCTTTTATATACTTGTATTTATAAATATAAATATGCTTGTATTTATAAATATATTATTTAATTTTTATATTTTTTAAAGTTAAATTATTTAATAATAATTAAATTTTATTTAATTAAGTTAAATTTATAATATTAAGCTTTTTTTTACGCTTTATTTTTTTTTTATAATAAATTATAATAAAATAAACAATATATTATAGTAGTTAAAATAGTAAAAAATAGCAATTTAACTATATTTTTTTTTTTTTAAATAAAACTTTTTTTTTTATTGCATTTTTTACTTTTTTAACTTTATTATTATTATTATTACTACTATTATTATTACTGTTATTTTTATTATTGCTATTATTATTAATATTAATAATAATAATAATATTATAAACTTTTTTACTTTTAAAAACTTTTATTTTAAAATGTAAAAATTTTATAATATATATATGTTAATAAATTAATTTTATAAATGCTTTTTGCTTTTTTTAACGCTTTTTTAAAAAAAAATTTTTTTTTTTTTTGTTTTTTTCGTTTTTTTTATTTAGCCTCGCTGTTTTCACGCTAATTTTCGCCGCCCTCGCGCTTACGCTTATACTTGCGCTTATACTTGCTTTTATTAACTTTAAATTAAGTATTATTTATTACTGCATTATTTATATTATTTATATTATTTATATTATTTATATTTTATTAGCTTTTTGCGTTTTATTATTTTATTTAAATTATTATTGCTATAAACTTTTTTTAACTTTTTTTAACTTTTTTTTTATAAAGTTTATTTTTAATAAGTTATTTTTAATAAATAGTTTATTTATTTTATATTTATTAAAATATTAACGCTATTAATTTAAAAAAAAAAAATAAAAAAATAAAATTAAAACTTTTTATTAACGCGTGTATGTTTTTTTATCGCTATTATGTAAGCGTTTTATGCATTTATTATAATAAAGCTTATAATTTAATTTATATTAAATATATTATTAATAATTATAATTATTAATTTTTATAAAAGCTTTTTTTTTTTTTTGCTTTTTTATATATTAACTTTTTATTATTTAAATTTTTTATAATTTATTTTACTATTTGCGCTTAATTAATTAATTTATTAATTAAAATAAGTAAACGCTTTAAAAACGCTTTTATTTTTAATAATGTTATTAATTATTTTATTATAATTAGTTTTTTTTTTATATATGTTTTTTATAGTTTATAAATTAAATTTATTTTTATTAATTATAAATTATAACGTTTTTTATAAAATTTTAATTATTATTATTATTAATTTAATTACTGCCGCTGCTTATTTTATTTTTATGCTTACTGCTTTTACCGCTATTACTATTGCTTTTACGCCCGCTTTTACTGCTACCGCTACTGCCGTACTTGCCGCTACCGCACTTGCGCTTATTGCCTTTGCCGCCTACTTTTATTTTATTGCAAAAAATAATAACGCGTTTTTACTTTTTTAAGCGTAAAATTAAAAGCGCTATTTTTATAAAATAAAAAAATAATTTTTAATTATTTATTAAAATAGCTTAAAAAAGCACTT
>JAJNNV010000065.1:0-234111 GCA_022544895.1 Biscogniauxia sp. FL1348 | reverse complement strand
TTTTTTTTTTAAAATAAATTAATAAAATGCTTTTAAAGTTTTAAATTTTAACTTTAAGTTTTCGTAAAGTTATTATTTGTTTTAAAAATAAAAAAAACAAAACTACTTTTTTAATTATATAAAGCTGTAAAAAGCAGTAAAACTGCTTATAACTTTTAACTATTATACTGTTTAATTATAAAAATTTAAATAAAAGTAAAAATAAACGAAAGCATTATATTAATTTAAAAATAAAAAATAAAACCGCATGCTGCCTGTCTAACTGTTTATTAAAAAAAAAAAGAACGCAATTTATATATACACACTTGTCCTTAGTCCTTATGATCCTTATAACAATACCTAGGGAGTCTTTAATGCTGTGTGACCAATTAATATCGCCTTGCATTAAAATGTAATTCTAGACCATATGCACACAAGAAACTAACAAGGCTGTTGGCTGTGGCACAGAAACAATGTACATAGCCGTATTATGTAGGCTGGATGATACGTCACAAAGTCCTATTACACGGTGGCGTTAAACCGTTACATACTGAGCTTCCTGGCGATCTTAAGCATTGTCCTCTTTCCGATCACATTGGGAGGCTCCATTATCATGCATTATTCTTTTA
Organism: Biscogniauxia sp. FL1348; assembly: GCA_022544895.1. Lineage (NCBI taxonomy): Eukaryota > Fungi > Ascomycota > Sordariomycetes > Xylariales > Xylariaceae > Biscogniauxia > Biscogniauxia sp. FL1348. The sequence goes on along the minus strand of JAJNNV010000065.1, from coordinate 233,503 downwards.
TTATTCCTGTAAAGTCATAACCCCTTACTTTACATCCATGAAGTTTTCACTTAGGATCTATGGGCTTATATATCCCCGTATTTCTCGACTATGATGAGTAACTAGCTATAATAGAATACCTACCGCAAGTTTCAACCACTAGTTTCTACCTTGGTATATAAAAAGAATCATCACTACCTTTCCCCGAAGATATGGCGCCGAACTTGGATGATCCTGTGGTGTTGGCTGAGACGCTTGAAGCACTTGTCAACAACCCGCTTGCTTCCTCCCAAGTTCCAGATGATGCAACTCGGCGTAGGATTAGCGAAGCCGCTCGAAAGCTGAGCTTCGTTATGGAAGCCAAGGGAGATACTGTCCATAGAATCGCACACTCGGTATGTAGGATACCACATCTCGTTAAGAATATACCATTATGAATAATATTCTAACAGACTTCTAGGCACTTCAGCTTCCCCTTGCGCGTATCGGAATTGAAACTGGACTGTTCGATGTCCTATCTGGAACGAACAAGGCGACTAATGCACAACTAGCAGAGCAGACCAAGGTTGACCCAAAGCTGATGAGTTCGTGTACCGTATATTAGTCGATGCCTGCTGCTAACAAGATACAGAGCGGCTTTTACGTTACTATCAATCCATGGGCATGATCTCTCAACCCGAAGATGACAGCTATAGCCCGAACAATGTAACGCAAGCGCTGTCCTCCGTTGGCGGACGCTCTGGAGTTAGCTACTAGTGAGTTTCGCCCCCATCAACTACTCCCTAAGTCGTTGTTGCTTACCATTTAAAAAAAATTCAACCCGACGGCAGCTTTGAAATGGTCATCCAGACATTCAACGCGCTTCCGCAATTCTTGCGCGGTACCGGATATGCCAATCCCACCGACCCTGCCAACAGCCCTTGGCAACTCGGCCATCGCACTGACCAGTCCCCCTTCGCTTGGCTACAGAGCCATCCGAACCTGATGGAGTTCTTCCTTCCATGGATGGCCACCCAGCGTGACGGTCTTCCGACCTTTTTCGACGTTGTCGATTTCCAGCAAGAGCTTTGTCAGAACGCGAACGAATCTACTGTTCTTTTCGTGGATCTCGGCGGAGCCATGGGCCATCAGTGCGTCGCTCTCAAGAAGAGACACCCTGACCTTCCTGGGCGCGTTATACTGCAGGAACTGCCGAGTGTTGTTGAGCAAGTGAAAGCGAATCCGCTCCCGGGCTTCGAAGGTATCGAAGTACAGGCTCACGACATCTTCACACCACAACCTATCAAAGGTATAGTATTATAATTCTCAGTCCCCTATCTTTTTTGGGAGGGCAACACCAAATTAGTTGTTAGAATTCGGACTAAAACTATGATCATAGGTGCACGTGCATACTACATGCGCAACGTTCTTCACGATTTTCCCGACCACAAATGCGTACAAATACTACGCAGCATCCAAGCTGGCATGACCGAAGAATCCGTGATTCTGATCGATGAAATGGCTCTTCCAGAGCGTGGGGCCCCCTGGCGAGCAACTCAGTTGGATATCTCGATGATGACTTGCCTAGCTGCGACAGAACGTTCAGAAGTCGAATGGCGAGCTCTTCTTGATGAGGCTGGATTGAAAATTCGAAACATATGGAAGTATACTGAGCAGCTGGACGACTGTGTGATCGTGGCTATTCCAAAATAAACAGATGTCAAAATGTTGCTGGACATCTAGAATAGCCTTGTCCCACTTGCCGTGGCCTTATAAGATCACGTCCAGCCTCGACTTAGCTGCAGCACTCCTTCGTTGATCTTCAATATATTGACATTCATCCCGTTCCACTTACTTCAGTTGTGACTTGACCTGTATCATAAAGACTATGGTAACCTCATCATTAGCAATCGCCAGGGGTTGCATTTTGATCAAGTGGCCATAATGTACGTATATGGGAGCAATGATTCTTGGCTCTCTCATTGTCAGAACTTGGGTCTTTCTGGATTTTCTCTATATAAAACTTTACGCTGCAGTATTTTATTCTAACCAGTCTAATAACGCTGTCACCACTTATTATTCTCGTGTATATCTGATCCTTCGCTTATAATTATACGGTACCAGAGCTGAAATGTTTACGACAGGAATGTCACAGGAACCATTTCTAGAGTCTAGACCCGACGTAGTAAACCATATCTTTAATCCACCTTGTCCAAGAACGAGGCTGGGAAGCCAAGGTAAGTGTAATCTATCAATATGCAATATATGTGATTATAATCAAATCATTATCATTTACTGCTGTAGGGCTGTGGCAAAGCATCGACTAGTAATAATACCTACCAAGGTAGGTAGTCAAGCATAATATCTGACTGAAGCGTTGATGTTGTACGAAATCCAGATATACGGCTATACATTTTGGTCGCAAGTGAAAATATCCCACATCTGATAAGGTCCCGTGGGAAATCGTGTGGTTTTCCTTTCTCACAGGAACTTATGGATTTCCCATCGGGTCCAATTGTACAGTTGTATCCAGATTTAGTGTCGTCCTGCCAGCTTTCTCGGTAATAGTCGTGATATGTTGCAGTGTGCTATACATCGGGTAATATCCAAAAGGCCATTAGCATTCGCTTTTGCTTGCATTGTGATACAACATTTCTGTGTAACGGAGGCTTGAGGATGCAGCTTGTAGGATGGACTGCGCTTCACATGTGCCCAATCGGCTTCATGTGTTCTTCGGGACTGATACCGGATATATACATGCACGGGTCTTATGACAACCAATATTAGCCAGCCTAGGTACCTCTACGATATATATATAGCACAGTGAAAGGTTCAAAGATCGGAATTTAAGAACACAATAGTTCCTATAGGGTTTTTGTTGTGGACAGGAGGGTAAGCAGCGGGAAAAAAAAGAGCCCCCTTTTATGTATATGGGCCGCGACAACATGTAACCGTAGTTCTAGTTCCTAGCAGAGCAACAGCCTCGTCTTACAACATGTAAGATATGCATCGCGGCAGAAACGTCAGAAGTGCATACGAATCTCGCAGCTTGCAGTGTGTACTATGACATGTGGCATCCAAGAGGCTTGCAACGATTTATAAGTGTGTTATTTATTTACGTACGGTAGTAACCAAGTGTCAGCTGAGTGGGTTGCATCCTCCCAGGATGTTATGGACTACTGATAAATTCATGAAGCGTTTTGAAGGCCTGGATATATCTTAGGCTCGTTCAACACTTTCACTAGCCGCCTGTAACTCCAATCTTCTTGTTGGGTGAATGTGAAGATGGACTCTTCGCCTGAGCTTAATCCCGATATCGATCGTGGGCCAGCACTGATCGCTATATACTCGGTTTTCTGTGGTGTCTCTTTAGTATTTCTAGTATCACGTCTTTATGCCCGCCATATCATCCGAGGGAGCGGTTGGGACGATGTCTTCATGATTATCACGTGGGTAAGCATATCTACTCTCAGTACATTTGATTGTGCCTACCTAATCCAAGGAGAACTTTCTGTATTCTGATAAATGTGACATGCCGCCAGGTCCTCTTTGCCTGTCTCACTGCCCTCGTTGGAATTATGGCGTCCAACGGCAGCACCCGTCATGTCTACTATCTCGACGAGAAGCAGGCCATGTATCTGGTAAAGCTCAATTATATTGGGCAGCCAATTGGCATCGTGACAGTTGGAACCGGAAAGATTGCTGTCGGCATTCTAATCTCGCGTCTCCTCGGCAGCCTTTCAAAATGGAGGAAGCGCTTTGTATGGGGCTTGTTGATACTCACTACTATCGTCACAATTCTGGCTGCTATTTTCACATTTACGCAGTGCGAAGTACCTGCCGCCTTATGGGACCCTGCTCTACGCCCGACGACATATTGCTGGGACCCTTCAGTGCAAAGCAACTTCAGCATATTCAGCGGTAGTTTAAATAGTGCCATCGATTTCATACTCGCTTTGATTCCAATAACAATAATCTGGCGCCTTCAATTATCTGTTCGCAAACGAATCGGCTTAGGTTTTCTGCTAGGCGGTGGTGTATTGTCGGGCATCTGCGCCTCTATCAAGACGCAGCACCTCGTCTCGCTAGCAGCTCGGTTCGACTTAACTTGGGAAACATTCGATCTATACATTTGGACGGGATCGGAGATTTTTCTGATTATTGTCTGCGGATCTATACCTACAGTTAAGCCGCTTTGGGATCGATTCTCTGGGATGAAGATGAGCACTGGCAAAGGAAGCTACCTACCCAGTTCACACAACTCTGGCGGAAAGTACTATAGTTCACCCTTTAGACGAGATAGCAACGGGATTGAAATTCCCGTCCTTGATCGGTCAAATGGCAATTCTAGAACAGCTACCATGGAAGGCCCCCGGGACGATACCTCTGAATGGTTACGAGAGGACACTTCGAGTGGCATTGGATTGACCTCGGGACAAGCCAAAGATGTAGCGATCCAAGTCACTCGATCATTTCAAGTTGATTGGAACACCTCTCCTCGAGTTTAATATATTGATCTGGGTTCCATCCAACTCCATCACATAGCGTTAATTGGTTCTTGCAAGTAAAAAGGGGCGTGGGTCAGGTACGCAATTATCACAGACATGAAAATAAACTTACCCGAAATACACCAATAATATATTAGCATACTCGCTTTGCCTCTACACTTAGTTTGCTTAGATACGCATATATAATTCTTTTTATGAGTATCATATACGGGTGTGGTTTTGGGGCGTATATTTGAGAAGAGATTGTATGTATTTGAGTGCTTGACTCTTTCAATTGCACGGTAGAAACATCCGCTTGTATGAATAGGGGGGAGCTTCGCAACCCCGCTGCCAAGCTCTCTAGATCACGTGATCTATAACACATTAGAGCTCTTTGGAAATCCCCTCATCCGCGACATTGATGTTCAAACATGTAGGTAAATTATCTTCCCTATCCGAAGACTTTTGATCAAGAGGTTCTTAGAATTCCGCTCAGTTACTGCCATCCCAATCACCCTTAAGTTCTTCCTGATAACGCTATCCCTTATAAGTATTTTACATCCAGCGCCTCATTGGCAGCTTTCTTAACGTCATACTCGTATAGCCAGCTTTGCAAAACTGGATCTGCGAATGGGTTTGGAAAGCCTTCTGAAGGTATATTGTCTAACATACGTTGATCCCGCACTTGTTGCGCAGATCCGTCAGGCAGCTCCAGTATCTTGCCCACTTCCAGAGACTTCGCTCGAATTAAAGATGTGCGTGGCTGACGATGTTGACAGAATAATTTCAACCTATTTCCAATCTCATGTTGACATATAGTACTATGAAATATGTGTCCCAAAAAGGCGCCATCTTCTATAGCTTGGGATGCGCCCTGAGCACTAGTAGTGGGCGATTTTATTCAGTTGACTGATAGACCATCGATTCCACCAGAATGGCACAAAGAAAGAGATGACTTACAGAAATGGTGTCATCGCATGTGCAGCGTCTCCAATCAAAACAAATCGTTGAGTTTCGTTATCAATCCATTCTTTATTTTCCACTGGTGATTGAAGAAGTGTCCAGCAGCTAGCCTCTCTAGCGAGACTGATGATTTTCCATAATAATGGATCCCAGGAAGCAAGGAATCCCTTCAGCTCAGAAAGATCTGCATCTTGAGGATCGATGCGTGTTCTTCCTGTGGAGGGGTCTGGACAGACGAGAGCGACATTAAGGATTCCGAGGCTTGAAAGCTCGTACATGATGACGTGAGACTTGGGACCCATCCAACAGTTGACTCTAGGTCGCGCCACAAGGAAGGCAAGATCAGGATCTTTGCGAAGAGCTTTAGTCTCGACGACGACCCGATACACAACTCTTCCTGTTGGTATCGGAGGATGTGAACATCCAATCACCTTGGTTCTGGAGAGGCTGTGATTACCATCAGCGCCAATAATCATATCTGCAGTGTAACTATCTCCGCAGGATGTGGTTACTGCTCGCTTGGAAAGGCATATGTGAACGACCCGACGAGCAACCTTCAGGCTGATATTCAATTCACGTGCCCTAGAGACGAGAATTTGAAGAAGATCCTTCCGATGAATCAGTAGGTGTGGAGTCCCGAACCTTTCCTCCATATCAGGACAGAGTTGGGACTCATGCAACACCTGGCCATCGTGAAATGACCGGAAGATTACAGAATCAGGGAACGTAGCCTTCTCGCAAACCTGGTTCAAGATACCCAAGTCCCGCATACTTTTGGTTGAATTAGGGGGGAGTTGCATTCCCGCGCCACTCTATACACGAAAACATTAGATTGCAACCCTAGTAACCGTAACAAAAGCACAGATATGTATAGGTAGTTTATTCTTTGTATGGGGGGATAGGGGTAACTTGCCTCGGTGAATTCTTCTCGGGCTTCAAGCACTGTCACACAATGTCCGGAGCGAGCCAGCGCAATAGCTGCGCTCAGTCCTGCAATGCCACCCCCTATGACAATAACGGTGAGCATTATGAACTGGTTTTGTGGTCAAAGGGTGATTCCTGTCCTTTAACGTAGAAAAAGGACATTGAGTAGTGTTGTCACAAAATATGGCAAGGGAACCACGAGGTTTATGGGTGCCACACCCCAGGCCGAATATAATGCATAACACTCAGCAGAGCCTTATTGTAACATCAATGGTTCTAGACTGAAGGCTGTAATCAAGTAAACTCCGATATAGGTACCTTATCATTTATACTCGAATAACCTTTTGATCCTTAACGTTCAATACTGTGGTGTACCAGAAACTCCAGTCAATTCGTGTGAGAATCTGAATGGATGCAGGCTACCTGTAGTAGGTCTTGGTATTGGCTTACCTCTAGTACTTGAGGCTGCAGTGTCATACGACGCTGCAGCCACATGCAATACCTGGAGCCTGCATATCGGAGCAATATATCATACTTCGGCCTGCAGTAAATGTATCTCGTCACAATCGCAAGGGATGTTGCATTGTCCTAGACTCCTGTCTAGAATGTATGAAAATATCCCCTTCGGCCTTGGGCCGTATGTTGGTTTGACAAAGGTAATCTTTTCGAGGAGGCATTACTATATCAATGTCTCAACATAAAAAGCCTCAAACTGCAAGGTCTGCGAGGTTATGATTGGTCTTTTCATGTGGACGTGGTATATCCTATCTTCAAAAGAATAGGTACCAACGTCAATACTTTTTCTTTCTAGCTTTCCGCTCGCTGCTTATTTCTTTTTTATTCAGTTGTAAGTTAGCTACATATTTAACCGGAACACCACCCCTTGGCAAAGGCTTCCTTCGGGCTCTGAGTTCCTGTTTATTCTCCAGGGAAAATGTCTCAACACGATACAGACAAGGATGAAATTATTCGAGACTCTATGCCTTTACCAGAGTATTCCCCTCCCACTTCTGGGATCCTCTCTCACCTGCCTACTAGCTGGGTTCCTTTCGGCGAGTTGGCTCGCATTGACAGACCGAACGGCTTCTTGCTCGTCTACTTTCCCCACCTATTTGGTACGCTCTACGCGGTGTGCGCTTATAAGAACAGAGTCGACCATCTAGACCTTGTCTGGAAAAACGTGATCCTGTTTGTTGGCAGTATCTTTTCTCGTGCTGCAATATGTGCTTGGAACGATGTCATTGATCGTGAATACGACCGTCAAGTTCTGAGATGTCGACTGCGACCTGTTGCCCGTGGTGCAATCACTCCGAATAGGGGACTTTTGTTCACAATGTTTCTAGCGGGACTAGGGCTCACTTGTCTATACACTCTCCCTAGAGTCTGCTGGATTATATCGGTACCAGATATGCTCCTTATGGCTCTATATCCGTTTACGAAGCGTTTCATGGATTTTCCACAGATTATACTGGGGACTCAGCTAGCCATGGCTGTTTTCATGGGAATGGGCGCTATGGATATTCACTTCCTCGGGGAATTTAGCAGTTTCAAGGAAATTATAACAAGCCATCACACTTGGGCTATTGCTACGTTCTATTTGGCCAACATATGCTGGACTATCATCTATGATACGGTGTACGCACAGCTTGATGTTGAAGACGATGCCAAGGCTGGTGTTCGCAGTATGGCAGTCCTGTTCAGGGGACGCACGAAAAGTCTTCTTTCTATTGTATCAATTCTGATGGTGATTTTACTCTCATCATCAGGACACTGGCAAGGCTTTGGTCGTGCATATACTGCTCTGGCGTGTGGTGGAACCATGACCTCCTTGGTATACATGTTGGTAACCACCGACTTGAATAACAAGTCGGACTGCTTGTGGTGGTTTAAGAATGGGCACTGGTACGTTGGTTTATCAATCGCTGGTGGGCTAGCAGTAGAATGGATAAGTTGAGAGAAACCCGCATCTCGTACAGAGCTACGAAATCCAACTGTCTAGGCTACTGGCTGGCAAATGAATTATATATGTGTTAATCCAATGCTTAGATGTTATAGATAGTCATTGGATACCTAGGTATTTACACCCAATTTGATTTCTGCTTCCTTTTTGGTACTGAACTTTTTAGGTTAACGGTAACACTTGCCAACCTGCCTTGGTTCTCAATCAGTACTATTCCGATACAGCAGGCAATTAGCTTGAGGTGGCCAACCATGGATGTCATTCGATGGGATAAATGAGGCGGGATGTTTGGAATAGATTACACGACTGAAAACTACAAGCGTCATAAATGATCTGCTGTGATCAATAAAAGCATGTAATATTTTCATGAGAATATCCTTTATTGACTATGAGATCCTTTCAACCATGCCAAGAACCTGTGAACTCAGATGACGACCGAATTAGGCAGCTCGCACGATTTTGCTTATTTCGACAATTTTCTATAACTTATGTTAGTTTCAGAGCTCATATCACTATTCATCTGATCTTTAGGCATTTGAATAGCGCGCTGATAAAAGTGAACGTGAACTTACCGGGCCAGGGCGCTTTACTGGGCCATGCTGCTGGTCTATAACCTCCACAGACTTGGTCTCGTACCGAACAGCGCCATCCTTCCCACTGCCGCCCTTTTTCACGTATGCATGATAATCCGGTGCGCCAGGGAAGTCAACATTATCTGCTACGGCCAGTGACCCGTCGTGAAACAACTTCAGCTCCTCGCAGAGCTCTAGGTCCGGCAGATAAAACTTCTCCCAGTGATCCATGAATACCATATCCACGCCATGTTCTTTCACAAGCCCCTCGGCATACAGCTTCCGAAGTGAGTCTGATCCGGATCCTTCGCATACAGTAACAACATCCTCGAGATGTGCCAGCTTTATCGCATCTCGGGCGCCCTGTGCAATCTGAGGATCGAGCTCGAAGGTGTAGACATGAATATCCTTGGCATCAGGACCATTCAGCTCCCGTAAGATGGCACCCCAAGCAACTGCTGAGGTTCCAACAAAAGTGCCGAATTCCACAATGGTTTTAGGCTTTGGTTCCATGTTAGCGAGAGCCTCCCTGACCACTTCTCGCTTGGGTTTTCTGAATAGCATGGGAATTCCATCCTTGTCGGCGAACTTTTCAATTTCACTGATGACTTCCCAGGGTTTACCCTCAACACCTTCCCGAGGGATTGATTGAAGGTACTGTTGTAAAGCAGCAGCTCGTTCGCCCGGATTTCCGAACTGCTGGAAGGTCTTCTGAGAAAGTAGGCATTAGTATTTAGTGCAAAGGAACACCACTTTCTGTGGCCTGAAAAGTAAATTTTGCTCACATGTGTAGGGGCTGCTTGAGATTCTGCCATATTCAAAACCAAAACAAGTTCAAACGCTCGACCAGGTAATTCGACTTATAGTAAGAAATATAGAGTTAGGCTATGTGAGTACTGTTAATAACAATGTATAATCAACTCGCTCCGTGCGGATGTAAGCTAGGGAATACGCTTATACCTTTATGATCCATAGACTGAGAGTCATACTCGACTTATATAAGGAATCCGGCCCTTACGACGACATGGCGGGGCCCCGTGGGTTGGGTCCCGGATCCGGCTCGCGCCATGACACTCCTGGAACATAAACGCGCGTCCGTTCGGCGTTATCGGAGCTACTTATGAGTGACCACTCGGTATTATTCGGACGCTTGACATCGGATGGACCACTTGAAGCAACCAATGCGTCATCGTTCATCAACTAAAACGTCCGGGGCGGTTATTCTGCTGTTCTCATTAGTAAAATCAGGCAAGCTGTGGTGGCTCATGGTCCTATTCAGACCCCGGGCAAAGAGAAGGTACACGAATCATGTCCAGTCTTACCAGATTGATAATGAGAAAGTCATAGCGTCAGCGTACCGAGTCTCGTACGTTAAGTACGGATGTGCCATCGATGGATGGACTACCGTTGCAATGCAGGTGCCGTTACCCGAGTTTTCGGAAACTTACCTGCTACTTCTTACTGGTAACAAATTGGGTTGCATTTTTAGAGACGAGGAGCTCGTAGGCTATGACTTAGCCAGGTATAAGCACAAGAAACTCGCGCTTTTGAGGAACTGCACATTGATGCATGGGTGGGCGGGGTAACTACATATGGGTTGCATTGCGTTGCGTTGTTCCTGAATACGCAAATCGTGAAGACATCATGGAAAGTAATTAAAAAAAAAGTGCTGCTTTCATTCCGTTATGCTAGGATTATTACCAAGTCCTATAAATGCCCATGATACACTGGAAAACTTATATCTTCGCTAATTCACCGCCAAGCACGGTTTCAATGAACAAAACTATCCTTAACTAACTTCCAATTTCACTTTGCAGTAGGTACTTAGGTAGGGCACGATGTAGCAAGCTCGGCAACATCATTCGAGCCCCAGTGTCCCTCTACGTTCTCGAACTTCAAATTCCAGACAAGGAGAGTAGGTAATAAACACTTGTAACTGTATGTAATCCAGCCTCTCCCCAAAACATTGTCTAGGCCCGAGACCGAAAGACTGTATTAGACCATCTTGTGGGTCATGCGCTTTTACAACTACATGGGCCAATAACTACGTATGGTTTATGAGTATTGAAACTGGCAGTTAGAAAAATTCCAGTATGTCTCTAATTGCGACTTACAGGACTATAGTAAAGTCAACATCAATAACCTAGTAGACTTTTTCTAATACAATCGTTTAATACATATCACGAACGGGGGCACCGCCGTGGAGCATCTACATAAACTTTAGTAGATCATACGACCATGGGAGCAACGTAATAGGGGCTCGGAGCCCCTTTCGCCTATATAAGGAGACCCCTCTCCCCTTTACATAGGGACTGCTCAGACTTTCATGGCATGATTTTTATATGTTCTTGAGTCATTATCGGATATAAAGGTGATAATACATCTTATAGAGTCAGGTAGACATTTATCTAAAATCTCGGAGCCTGGCGACTCCGTATACCTAAACTATGTTAGCGAGCCGCATACCTGTAGTTACCTGCAAGCAAGAAATCCAATAGTAGTTATGTGACGAGAATAATTATTTACAATTACATCTGATCATAACAATATATTTAGGCGGTAAGTGTCCTTTACAGTCAATATCATACATACCAAGGACCAACTAACCAAGCAAGACCACAGAGACCCAGACTTTCTAAGGCGACCAAGACATAGCAACGCTAATATATAAACACAGCGTTTACAGCAATTATAATTATTCTTTTACGTATAATATTCTGGGCACTTGTTGTTCTTATTTCTATTTCGGACAACATTTCAGTTCCCTGTTTTCCTACCCCGGAATTCCCCTTACTCCGAAGGGGGTGGGGTTGTACCATCAATAATATACAGCCCAAAGGGGGGGGGGGGGGGGGGGGGGGGGGAACTAGGTCAGTTTTATTCACGGTGCTTCCTGTTCATAAGACTATAGGCTATTTCATCTCTTAGGTGTTTGGAGTAAAGGCCTATTATAACATATGCCGTTATTTGAGCCACTGTTATTACCACGATGCCGGGAGCCATGTGCGGGGAAAGCTATATTGACGGCCAGCCCGCGACCAACGAGATTGGACAAATGGAATATGTACTGCATCCGGCACTTCTAGAAAGTTGTTTCCCATACCCGACAATAAGGAGGCAAACGCGGGGGGTTGCTAAGAGGATGCTCATGGAGGTCGGGATACCGCGTAAATATAAGAGGATGTCCCCCCTTCCCTCTCCGGCATGCGCTTTATACCCCTTAAATACCCTCGCTACTTATTCTTAAAGGGGGTGAAGCCTGATCTATAGACGAAGACTCGACTATTCCCCCATGGCTCAGTATCAGCAAAAGAACGACATGGGGCTGAGATCCCATTGGCGAGCGATGGGCGCCGCCACTCTAGTGTCTCTCAGCTCCTTTCAGTACGGCATAGATTTCGGGATCATTGGTGGCTTACAAGCAATGAAACCGTTCCTCGAGGTATGAGCGGTGTATTCCACAAGCCAGCCCAGGTACATTAGCAGCAGCTGATGAATCACATTACAGGTATTCGGTCAAAGGGACCCGAAATCACCTATAGGGTGGAACATATCGCCAGACCGTCAACAACTCATCTCATCGTTGATGATCCTCGGCGCCTTCATTGCTTCGTTTTCGGCCGGCTTCACATCGCGATGGGTTGGTAGAAAGATGTCCTTGTGGGTTGCCTGCATTGGGGTCGCCATTGCCACGATAATCATGCAGTTGACAAGAAGCATTGGACCTCTATACGCGGGACGATTAATTATCGGGCTGGCCAATGGTTTACTAATGACGCATTGCCAGCTTTATATACAAGTATGACACCAGTTGTGAAAGTATTGACATACAAGATACGTGGGGGCTCTGCTGATAATGAGGATAGGAGGCGTTGCCCGCCAAGTATAGGGGTCTAGGGATTGCCATGTTCTCATACTGGATCTCCCTCGGTATTTATATTTCCTACGAGGTATAACAAAGGCTTTTCTCTCTAATAGTTTATTAGGCTCGCTTTTGGGAACCGTCGTCGATTACCCGGCTTCGAAGGATCCCACTCGGAATGCCTACATAGTGCCCCTAGGTATCGTCTATATCGTTCCAGGGATTATTGCTATCGGGCTCTTTTTCATTCCCGAATCGCCTCGCTGGCTTGCAGCACAGGGAAACATGGCCGCAGCGGAAAAGTCGTTGAAGTGGCTTCGTCCGCAGGTGTGGTCCGTAGCAGAAGAACTTCGAGAGATGGAGGTTGCGTTGGCCGCAGAAGCGCAGCTCCATTCTAGCACTAGTTTCTTCAGTCTATTCGACAACCCTATTGACCGCCGGAGGACCATCGTCGCAGTGCTAGCGTTGACCACGCAAGCGGGCTCAGGATCCATGTTTGTGATATGTGCGTTAATTCATAATGGTGGCAAAAGACTAGGAGTTCTGACGTTTCCCAGCTTACGGTACTTATTTCTTCCAGATGGCAAATATCGGAGACTCGTTCCAGAACTCGTGCATCCTGACGGGTATCGGTGTCGTTGCTATGCTTATTAACAGTGCGCTCGTCACGCGGTTTGGGTACCGTCGCGTCACGATGATGTCCGGGTTCGCGCTGTGTGGCATCGCACAGCTTGCTGTTGCTGCAGTCTACACAGTCGAACCAGGAACCGTTAAGACGGGAAAAGCCATTGTGGCCCTGTCAGTAATCTATATTGTAGGTTATAACTGGATGGTTGCACCGTACGCATGGCTGAGCGGGGGGGAAATCCCATCACAACGGCTACGCTCTTATACCTTTGGCCTGGCCACTGCTATCGGCTTTTTGTTTGCAGTAGGTCCCCTACGTAGGCTATGAGCATGTCCTTTATCCTGGCTGACAATAGTATAGTGGCTTACGACCTTCACGGCACCTTATTTCATCAACCCTCTTGCGCTTAACTGGGGTCCTAAGTACGGATACATCTGGGCACCATCATGCGTGATATGTATGGTGTGGATCTTCTTCTTCCTTCCTGAAGTCAAGGATAGAACGCTGGAAGAAATAGATGAAATGGTGAGATACTTAAGATAAAGGCACTGCAATTCGGTGAAAACGAGATTAACACGCCATATAGTTTGAGGCGAGGCTCCCGGCCAGGAAATTTCGCGGGTATCGATGTACAGGCACACATGCCGCTCTACAGGAGAAGGGTCAAGAGACAGGGCCTGAGGTGATTCATGAAGAGCGCAAGTAGCCTCAACTTCATTGCAACAACGGACTGTAGGGCATGAAGGTAGTTGATGACATGGAATTCGCGATTAGGTACATTATCTGGTTGTGGTGATCACTAGCTTAGGTTAGCTAGGGTGAAATGAACGTGATGTTCACGAAGGTGAGAATGCAGGGTTCGAAAGTCCGTGAGACTTACACGGAATATGTAGGACTAAAACTCGGTTATATGAACCAACAGTAACTATAACGAGGAGAGAATATCCATATTAGACCTATATAGGTCGGCATAAATCATTATCATGTTTAAACTAGCTATTTCCATCGCATAAGAAAGGATTTTAATTATAGGGAACTCGGGACTTGCCAAAATTCCTCTGACTTCTCTCACTAAAGGCCCCCGTTTATCGCTGTCGCATCGCGTACCCAGTTGCAGTCCGATAACCTGCTCAGTTAGGCAGGTAGACCGTGCGTTGATCATCATCCGATCAAAGGGAGGGAGCGTCTAAGTAGATCAATAAATAAGCCAGATCCTCTCACCTGTCGCGTTACTGCTCGCGCGAGTTGCTGATCGAACCGCTAAGTGCCTTTCTTCCAGCCACACCATGAAGCTTCACGGTTGTAAGATGCCATCTTTATATCACGGTGGCTTCATACCCCTTGTGTGCGGGTTCCTCGCCGCTCAGGCGGCCGCGCAAGACAGGTGGTGTGGGAAAGTGTACACCGCGGGGTAAGTCACCTACATGAGCACAGATATGAGAGAAAGATTCTAACAATTATGGAACCCGCGATCTTGAAGCTCGCCGGAGGTCATTCCGGGCGGAGACATCCAGCCTCCTGAGGTTTCTTCCACTCCGCTCCTTGACCTTCGTATCAGCCCACGGTATAGTATTTACTTAGCGAGCGAAGGAGTCGCCGAGTTCATTGTCGACGCGGGTATTTCATATATCCATGGGTCGCCGTACGCCTCTGGTGTGTCTGGCGGCGATGCATCCGACACTGTTTGGTTCAGCGTCAAGACAGAAGACATTACCCTTACGTCTGGCAGCGTTGCTGTCAACACAACAGACAGTCTCATTCAATTTAATCTGGCCCAGCTCACGCCAAGATTAACGGCGTACCAGGTGAATCTGAGTGCAACAACTAGCAATAACAATAGTTATGCGACTTCTACCGAACTCTTCTATCTCCCAGAGAAGACTACCGGAAGTGTCGTCAAGGTGGACAACTTGTACGGTTCGCTGCTCTATCGCAATGGGTTTACCGACGGTTTATTCAAGCCAGTGTTCCCGTATGGTTTCTATGCCGACTACTCCGGCTATCTCAACGTTAGCGATGCCAATGTCGAGGCCTACGCAAATAAGGGCTTCACTGCCATCAATCCAGTCGCAGCCTTTACCGACGGTGATCTAACCCCCACCATTAACAAGATGGACGAGCTCAACCTGCTATTCCAGTACGACATGCGTGGCTCGTTCATGAACCTCTCCAGTGTTGCCGAACAGGTCCCGCTTGTCAAAGACCACCCTTCTCTCCTGACTTGGTACACGGCCGATGAGCCTGATGGCTGGGTCTATGCCCTCAACTCCACCACGCAGGCCTACGACCTCCTCGTCTCGCTCGACAAGTACCACCCGGTGGCCCTGGTCCTCAACTGCCAGAACTATTTCTTCGGCGAATACAGCGCCGGCGCCGACATCATCATGGAGGACGCGTACCCGGTCGGGATAAACGCGACGTACTCGCGGCGCTGGGACACGCCGTGCAACACGACGTACGGGGACTGCGGCTGCGACAACTGCATCGGTTCGCTGCTGGACGTGCCGGACCGCATCGACGACTTCCACGATTACCAGGGCTGGATCGGCGGGCCGGCGGCGCGAAAGCCCATCTGGGCAGTCCCGCAGTCGTTTTCGGGCGAGGAGTACTGGGCCCGCGATCCGACACCCGAAGAGGTCTGGGTGATGGACGTGCTGGCATTCAATCACGGGGCCAAAGGACGGCTGGCATGGCTCTATCCGCCGTCCGATCTGCTTGCCGCGGCCGCTTCGCAGCTTGCCCAAGTAGTGACGGTTTCGCCGGTCTTGGAGTTCCTCACCGGGGCCAACCCCGTCCTTTTACAAGATGGTAAGTCGGGCGGTTTGGACGTGGCGTACTGGTCCCTAGGCGAAGAGGTCCTGCTTGGTGTTGCGAATCCCAACAATGCATCGGCATCATCCAAGGAGGTCGCTTTACAACCTGATATCCACGGATCCCAGATTGTATTTACGCCCTGGGGTAATATAACCTGGACACTATCGGGATCCACGTTGTTGGCGAGCGACGATATCCCCGGGCTATCAACAAGCTTCGTCGTACTAAAGTGAAGCCCTCATGATAAACAACAGAAGATACATGTATGGTCATGACATTCTTTCCTTGTCCAACTAGGGATATACGCAAAATATCGCAGGTTATAATCGTTTCAACTTACTTCGAACTGTAAACACGGATCATTATTGTTTATTTTTAATTGAATTGCTTTATTATCCCCTAGACGATATCAAAGAGCACCCATTCCACGAGATAAAAATATAGATACCAAGTATCGGACCGTTGCTCATGTCACGACTAGTCGCGCTCCTTATGCCGAACTAATACACTACATAATAAGGAAAGTTTCTTTTTTACGCGTCAGCCTATAACTATTTACGTAGCTTTCCCTCTCCATCTATGCAAGACATTGGTTAGCTTAGAAGAGACGCCCCCTTCAAGCATAGCCATCTCTGCAGCGTCGGGCCGCATGTCGTCATCGACAGAATCGACAACGCATTTGCGACATCTTCCATGTTTGCATGCCTTACAGGCTGACGCTAGCAGTTTGATTCCTCGCTTACACTTACAGCACATCCATGCTCCGTCGACATGATTCGGCTCTGGAGAATGATCACAGTCATGTCGGACACGCTCGTTGGTGAATAGATCACGGGCCATTTTGTTGGTGATGGGAAAATTAGGGGTTATCGTATCGCCGTTATAGAGGGTTGGTTATAGTCGTCTTTGCCTTATAATACTCACTAGTATTCGATGTCGTTGAAATTTTGTAGAATAGGTAGAATTCGATGTAGTTATCGTTCGGGTGTCGTTTTATATAATCAAATTGCTCTCCAGGAAATTACCTACGGCGGAAGTATATAGATACTTATACACTCGCCTGGCTTGATATTATTCAAAGGAATAAACAAGAGCTTTGTGTATGGTTGTGATTTATCCGTGTCTATGTCTTGTCCATGATTTTCGCTATATCAAGTTTGCCTTTGTTCCGTCCTTCCTTCAACCAAAGGGCATTGTATTCAATAAAACAGACTACACAATGACTTGTTAGTTTGTTACTAGAAAAACTACAGAAAGAAGACATTGTATTATGTAACGAAATAGTGAAATAAGAAAAAGTACCAATCTAAATCGACAAATTTACCTGTACGTGAAAGAAAAATGGTCTGTACATAGATATTGGTGACTAACATAATTGATGATATATACGTTTACCGCGACTATGTTAACAAACATATATTAGGTAAGGTGATTAGGGATAATAGAGTCAAAGTGTCAAGCTGCTAATTCAGTACAGATGATGCCTTGAGTATATTCTGTTTTCAGGGGATCTAGTTTTGGGTGTGGTCGTTATTACCTGAGTGAGTTCATTTAAGCGAAGATATATCAACCAACCCCTTTCTACACATTGCACGAATAATCGTACATCTTGCTAGTAAAAGTCAGGCAAATATGTATAGAGAACTATCAGAAGCATAATAGTGTCGTAAGTTTTACCACTTCTTTCACAGACTATCAAGATCTGACCTCTACCTATACACTTTTCTCGATTCCCAGCTGGCTTCCCACATGACTATGTGGGTAGCTAAATGTTCAAAATCTCGGCTGCTCTCATAATTGCCGCAGCGCTCTTCTCAACCCATTCCATGGCCTGCGTCTCATTCCCAGCGCTCAAACTATCTTGGACAGCGGGGAATATATCAGCGCCATAGCCATTATCTAGACCCGGGGCGCTGATTACATTCTTGAACGTAGGCCGACCGGGTAGCCCGCCCACGCTGGCGAACCCACGCGAGAAGTCGCGATACTTGCTATTCACCGCACTGATAAGCACTGTGTCGTTAAACGCCAGTGCCTGCGAGGCTACTGTTGCGATACGCTCCGCGGCATCCTCAAACAGCTTGAGAGCGTCGTCAATGGGCGAGAGGTCCAGAGGCACCTCGGCATAGGTATCTGCTAATGTGTCTTCCAGGTCTTCAAAATGCGTACGCAAAACCTTGGCGGCATTAGGCAAGTCCCATGGGATGAGCAAGTCGTCGGCGATATGATAGGCTATAAGGGTAAGCCACTGTCCCATGGCCGTATGGACCTTGAAGCCCGGGTCGCCGTACTTCGCCATCCAGGCATACGAATCATAGTGCCTATTGTGTCGTCAGCCTACAGTTCCAGGGCGTAAGAATACCACAGTAATCTCACCCATGATAATGATAAACCGGATCTGTTTTCCCGCCGTCTGATCCCACATCGATCTGATGTTTTATGTCATTATTAAACCCATGTCCGAATCGGGAGGCCCAAATCTCAACATACCGCACTGATCCCATTGTGATAGAATGCTGCGTAGTCACTACCGCTACCAAGAGGTGGGATTTCACCCTCAGTTGTATTGTACCACATGTCGTACAGGGTCGGACCAATGCCCCAGGTATCTGGGAATATGACCTTTTTCATCATGTCGATGGCAACTGTCTGGATCTCCCCGGCACCGGAGAGGGCGGTTCGTGGTCCAGAAACAGCAATATCGATATTGAGATACGCTATGGCGTTCGTAATGAGCCAAGGGAGGTGGCTCTCCACCCACTCTGTTGAGCCTTGGAGTCCGAACTCCTCTGCGTCCCAGGATCCGAGAATACTGGAGCAAGTGTCAGCATAACGAAGCGCTCAACTGTCAGTAAAAAAAGTGCTTACATCGTTCGCCTTGGCTTCCAGCCGCCTTTGATTAATTTACCGAACGCCTTGGCAAGTTCAATCATAACGGCACTCCCGGAATTGGGGTCTGCGGCGCCCTATGAGTTCCTATCAGCTATATCCCGTGAGGTTGTATGATGGAGAACAGCTGTAGTTTACCCCAATGACCCACGCATCGCGATGGTTTCCAATAACCAGGACTCCTTCCTCGGGGTGTGTCCCATTGATAATCCCGATGACGTCCCAGGTCGGAGCGATAGTGCTATTCATCAAATGATGCATGTCCAGAGTTGCTCCTGGAGTAGGACCGCTACTGTAGCTCACATTCCCGAGTGCCCCGTGCCATCCGCTTCGATTAGCCTCTTGGGAAGATAATCCATTCCCATCGAGGGCTTGGAGAAGAGGAACGGCATCCTTCATGCTGATAGGCACCGATGGGATAGAAGGGTTGTATGGCGTTACGTCGTTGCGTGGGCCATCTTTCTCGGATGCGTAACCGACAGTCGACGGATCCCCGGAGTATAACGACGAGAATCGCACGCTACCTCTTTGGATCATCGAAGGGTTCCGTGCAGGGCCGTCTGGATTCTGGGTTAGCAGCAGCAGAAGTAGCGGCCAATAACAATAACCGCAGGTTTAGAGAGACTATAAAGAGGTAGTAGGTAGGTAGTAGACGAACTAGGATATGGTAAATAGCCATTGGTCTCGGTGATCTCCCCATCGTCCAGAGGATCGGTAAACAGCACGCACCCTGCCATTCCGTTGTCCTTTTCCCATATTTTCAGTTTCCCTGAACGTTTGGTTTGGCTTGACCGAGATGAGAACATACCTGAGCATTTTTGACCTTTGTCCCACGATAAATACCACCGTACATGGAGAGCGCAATCTTTCCTTCGAGTTGGATGCCGGCGTCTTTCAAGACTTGAAAATCTGCGCGTTGTCCGCGACTGTGGAGAGGTAAGAATAGGATCATAATATCAGGACATATTTAGATATTTCTTCATTTTACGTACCCAACATAGACGTACTCCGACTTCACCGTTCCGCTGGCGCTCATTGCATGATAAGCTGGAATACGATTGGGATAGCTCGTCGTGGGGTCTTCCTCCAGCATGTCTTCTATTAAGCTAACCTCATGGACGCTGCCATCCGGTCTGTTCAACTTCAAGGATGTTTCAATGGGCGCAGTGTACCATATCCAGTATTCTTCAATGCTGGCATTGAAGCCCGCCTCGCTCCAGTGTTCCATAGTCCACTCGGCCATGGTCCTGTTATGCCCACCAAGATGATCGCCATGAGTGTAATAGTACGACCATGAGTCTATTGACTTGCTGTCGAATGAATTAACGAGTATTAACTCCGTCTCAGATAAGGTTGGGGGGAATTCTACTACAGAACGTTTTGCGTGGAAGTGACTCTTGTGCTTATGTATTCTCTTATGAAGGCCTTCCCAATCACGCTGGCACGCATAGATGCCTGTGACTGCGAGGCCAATTGCACCTAATACTGAATAATACATTGGAGAGTCTCGAGTTAGATACGGTGTTGAATAGGCGAATGGATACAGGTGAGACTAGGTAGAGGTGACACTGAGTTCCCTTTAGAGAAAAAGACTTCATGTATAACTTATAGTCCTGATTTTCTGTCCTGTTCCCGCTAGGCTAAAGACAACGATTTCTGATCAGAAGGGAGGAACAACTTCCTGTGTGCTATCTTTCCTGCCAAGGCTAATGATGCTGAGATCATGGTTGTCATAACCGGCATTCGCTGTGCTCGCCGTCGAGCTGCCTATTCTGCTCATCTCATATGCAATACAACGTAGCGGATCCGTCCAAAACAACCTCGGACAGGGCATGATCTAGAGTCCAAATCTTGATAACTCACTGCTAGAATGTCAAGATTCTTCTCCGCATTCTTGGCAACGACCTCGAACGAAGCCATAGATAGATACTAGCAGTAAGCCAAGACGAACCCCCACTGAGGGGTAACAAGGTCTTGCTGTCAACTGTTGATACTATTGTCGGCTTTTGCCCGGTCAGAGAGAATCTCGAGACTGACAACAGAAGGCGCCTATTAGTAGGGTGAAGTGTACTAGGCACAAGTTGGTGATCGGGTTAGGGATGCAAGTCACAGGGGTGTGGTAAGAAGAATGAAGATATCAGGCGAGAAAGACTAGAGATATTAAAGCTTTATTCGACCCATATATGATTATAAGGCCAAGACAGGACCGCACTGTCTCTTCTTTGGTGTGCCTGAAGACACATGTTTATGTTCGAGGCCCTTAGGCGCGGTATCATGTTGCTAGTAACCATGTTTACCCATCGTCCCGTACCGGGACGCGCATTCACATAATACAGGTTCAAGAGGCGCGGTGATACTATGTTCAAGGAAACGAGAAGCAGTTCTCTAAGATTTGCTTAGAAATACACAGGAAGGCTACCGGGCGCATGGGTAAGTAGGATAGGAGATAGCCATGTGTGAAGGGAAAGCCAAGGTGAGTACCTAGGCTTTGCCTTATAACTCTGTTTCCCGGCGCGGGGGCGGCACCTTTCCTTCTAGAGCGGACTTGGCCCCATCCATCTTCTTGGACACAGCTCCGAGGACGGCCTTGGCCATGTCGTCGGATGTGAAGCTGGCGGGCCAGCCTCTCCACGCCACAGTGTCGACAATATCGCGGGTGCCGGCCGTCTTCCACATCTCGTCGTCGGCATGCTCAAACGCCTTCCGGGCCTCCTCGTTGTCGCCGAGCTGGAAGAGCATGACGCCTAGCTGATGCTCGGGGGCTTTCATGGCGTCGAGTTCCTTGGCTGCAGCTATCAGCGGGCCCTGGAAGTCGTCATCGCTGATACCGGCAGTGATGACGATGATGTTGAGGGGCGCGCGCTGAGGGTCGGCCTTCAGCTGATCGATATACCAAGACATGAGGCCGTTCAGGCGGGAGCCTAGCTTGCACTTCCCGCCGGGCTTCACGCCGCGGAAGATGCCCTGCGCACTGTCCTTGCCCGAGTCGCCATGAACCTTGCCAATATGGTTGTACCCCGACTTTCGAATCGACATTCCGGGGAAGAAGAGCATGGGTCGGTGGTTGACGAAGTAGATATCGATGCCGTTATCATCGTATTTGAGACAGACGGGGGCGACAGCCTGGATCAGGGCGGAGACGTCAATCCACTGTCGTTTCATATGGGTGGAATCGTCGATCAGGAACAGCGTTTCGAAGAAGGAGAGGAAGGAGAGCGACTCCTCGTGCTCCTTGCCGGGAGTCTGGGGAATGCCAGCATCGGGATCGCTAAGAGCCATGATCGCAGCAGAGTGAGGCGGAGAGAGGGAGAGGAGGGGTGATGGAAGACAACGGTCGTTGACGATGTTTTCAGACAAGTTGGGACCTGACAATAAAAAAAAAGGACTAGGTAGGTTAGAAGACTCGTGATACTAATTATACAGCAAGACAAGTCAGGCAGGTATCCAAGTTGAGAAGTAAGGGTTAGGTACCAATAGGATTAGGTAGGTATTGATATTTACATTACCTGCAGTGTAGAAAGAAGCTCGACGATGGGGAAGGCAAAAAGAATAAAAAGGGGTCAAGAGCCAAAGAATTACGTTTCCCCCCTCTCCCCCTTCCCCTCAGCCCCCCTTGTCCCCCTTACAGCTAGCTAATGGGAAGCTCTCACGGCTAGTCTTCTAGCTATTATGTGGGCCATTAGTACCTAACTAATCCATATTTGTATACATGTTTCTTTTCCTGTCGAAGCGCACGGTCCAGATGGTCTATGTTAATACCTAGCTGGTAGGTAGTAGTATGTATAAAAGACCTATGAGAGCCTGATTTTGTGAGATAGTATGTAGGTAATTGACCCAGATATTGGGACAACATGACATGAATACGACTATTAAACAAATATTCAGATACCTAAGGTTAATCATTTACATACTTAACTACTTGCATAGTCTAGACTCATCTTTTGGGGAGGTTACCTAACTTACCTACCTAGGTATACTTCCAGCTTATCCAACGGCTGCAATGGTACAGCAGTGTAGTATTGTAGTATTGATATAGCCACAACTAAGTAGGTAACTAATGTTATTTATTGTTAGTTATTGTTAGGGCTAGTTACAGACAATTTAACATCATTGATGTAGTGTATTAAGATATGAACCCACCCAAGCCCCCCCCCCCCCTATTATGTAATACATAAAGCTGGGAGCCCAGCTGTCTGGATCAGACATCGCTTGCTCCATATCGTGTAGACTAACCTAGCCTTAGCATCATTAACTGGGGCTATACATATGTTGCGTTCCCGACAGCGCGGTACCCTCAAACCTTCGTAGATTCAAGCCATTGATGAGAGTTCTCATTTTCCTTTCTTCGATTTACTATTTGGTTACCGAATATATATAAGTCAAGTCGACCTCCCTGAACTATTAACCTAAACTTAGTAGGTAGATAATACCTAAGTACCGACCTCCCGGTAGGTAAGACTTCTATGCCTTCTATGCAGAGATCTTGATAAAAGCAACTGTCTCGTTCGCGCCCAGGGCAGCGCCCGTCGATGGGTCAGCGCTGTTCGGCCCAAGTAGACGCGTATAGTAGTAGTCAAGCCCGCTCGAACCGCTGTCTGCGGCCTGGTACTCGAGCCCCCAGGTAGTCGTGTTCTCATAGGCGCCCAAGAACACGCCGTCCTGCTTCACCCCGTCGATGTAGTGCTCGAAGATCTTCGGCGCGTCGCCATCAATCTTCCACATCAGCGCCGCGTCATACGGGTAGGGCGAGATCACGAGCGGAGTCCACACGTAGCTCGTCGGGGCACCCGCCGCCGTAAGGTCGGTGGGAACCCAACCCTTCAACACGCCGGCGTCGCACTTGAGAGGGTTCTTGGCAACGTCGTTGCGCGTTGGGAAGGTGATCTGGTTGGGGGGTTGGGCTTGCGTCAGAATATGTTCACAATTTTCACTTATTTCACATTGGGCTTTACTCACAGAACCCCACCGCAGGGTCGGCTTGGTGTCCGTGTTGGGGTTGTACGATATGGAGTAGCGCGAGATGTCGCTGAACCCTTCGATGGCCTCATTCTCGCTATCGACCAACTGGATGGTCCAAGGGCCGGCCGTGTTCGTGGCGGCATCGTAGCCGGGAAACGACGAGCAGTCGTCTTGGGGCAGAACCGTAGCGGTTACGTCCGGGATGGCCAAGCCCAGGGGGACTGAGGCTAGGAGAGAAGCGACGGCTAGTTTGGCGAACATGATGATTGATATTATGAGCGATTGGCGAGAGGTGAGATGCAGACTAAGGATGGGATCTTCAACCTAGGGAAGAGAGGAACGCATTGCATTTATACTCCTTTCCCTAGCAATAACCGATATAACTTGAAGGATTGCCATGTGCCTTGGTTCGATGAATTAAAATCACGCGGTGCTTTCTTAGGCAGTGAATCCCCCTTTGGTAGATACATGGGTATAATCTAGGCTCTCCTCCTTAACATGGCACGAAGGTAGGGAGTACTAGAACAATATCCCTATTGCGGCACAATAGGGCCGTCATGATCATGAAGAAGAAAAAATAGGATAGCCCTGTATACACTAGAGAAGTCACATTGTTGTAGTGATCCTGAGCTGCCTAGCCGGGAGCCTTCTGTATAGGCAGACGCGGTCTAGACCAGACGTATACCTGAAGCTGAATTTGGCATGCAACGACGGAGAGGGAGTCTTCCGGGGTTTACTGGTATAATAGAATGAGCAGGCCCAGCTGATTGGCCTTACTTAGCCCCCCTGTTTACCTCCTAGGATGCCGCTTGCTCTATCGGGAATGAGGCCGGGCTTTGCCACAGAGCCGCAGTGTGTCGAATTTTAAGCTACGAAAGTCGCCTTTGAATCCAGGCTAGGTAGGTAGGTCTACCGGCCCGAGCAGAGATCCAAGAAAACCTCCTAACCTAGGTAGTTCCCCGTAATTCCAGGTACCTTATAATGCTGTCACCATCGGATTTTCATCCAAGAACGATACCTACCAGGCTAGGTAGGTAAGCACTTAGTTGGACGGGACTTGCGGATGTGTGCTCTCAACGACATCGTGAGATACACTGGTAGGTATTCTGTCTATGCAAGAACAAAAGCTTGCTTGGAGAGGGGATCATCTCACGAGAGTGAAATTTCTTTAGTTTCCCTGTATACTCAGAATTCACAGAAAGGTAGTGAGCCAGCCCCATTACCTAATAGCACAGTCCATCCCCTAGGTAGGTTAGTGCTCTCCCTGAATATATGCAGTTTCAACACCGGACGGGAAAAGGACATAAAAGGAAGCTCCAAACTTAGGCAACCTAGGTTTCCTCGCTCATGTCAACTAGGTAAATTATAAAGGGTTGTTTTTATGCATCATCCAGACCCGTCACATTTTTTTACGTATGTTCTCAACGTCTCATCTTGCATTGCCTTCAGCCGCAGGGCTTGTGCATAATCCACTTTCTGTAGGATTCATCAATACTCCAAGGGTATAATTACCACTCCATGACTATACTCATACAGGAATCTTGCCTAAAATAAAGAAGGCATGCTTATGGCACTCCACGACTCAACATGGACTTATGTAATGTATCGGAAATCCGGGTGACGGTCTCCCTTCTTACCAGCATCAATCTCCTGGATTTTCTCCTCGACACTCATCTCATCTCGCCTTTCGTTAATCGTCTTAAGGCAGAACCACATAGTAGAATACCCACACGCTGCTAGCAAGATGCCTCCGAGGGATACAGCATGCCCGATAGTGTAACGCCCGTCACTCGCAGTAATCCTATAGATCTGTCCAGCCTATGCACAAATGTCAGTTACTTGGTCTTGAGTGAACCGGTATATAGGTACGGGGTAATGCTCACCAGTATTCCCGCACTGTTGCCTATCGTCTGCTGCAGACCGATCGCGGCAGCACGCTTAAAGTACCCGGCATTGCTGTTACTAACCCATGTGACATTTAGGCCTACTACGCAGTATATTCCCGTGGCGGTGAGGAACGTGGCAAAATAGAGCACTCCTGTCGAGGTCATGGGTACTCCTAACATCATCGAGTAGCCCGTCGCAGTGACGAGCGCCATCGGTACCATGAACACCGCTCTCCGGTTGAAATGATCCGACATGAAGGACACGCAGATGTAAACAATCGAGGCCCATATATAGACGGGAACCGTCAACAGCTGCGTCCTCACGCTGTCGTACCCAAAGCCTCTGATGAGGACAGGAAGGAAAGTACCAAACCCGAACGAGCAGATATTGGCGCAGAACTGGCAACCTGCCGACAGCCAGACCTTCGGGTCCTTGAACGCGAGCTTTACTTCAGATTTGTCGAACACGTCTGATTCGCCCTGGTATACCTTCGTTTGCTCCTCTCGAATGCGCATGAGCACCTTCTCGTCCTCGTGAAGCCACCAGGCCGCTTCGAAGTTATCCGGGAGCACGAAGAGAGACACGAGCCCGACGACCACCGATATGATACCCTCTATCAGGAACAGCCATCGCCAGCCTGCGAGACCGCCGGTGCCGTGCAGGCTAGTTAGCCCGTAAGCCAGGAGCCCGCCAAAGGCGCCGGAAAGGGCGGCGGCGACAAAAAGATACGAAATACGGCGGGCCTGTTCCTCCTTCTTGTAGAAGGTGCTGAGGTAGAGCGTCAGGCAGGGGAACAGGCCGCTCTCGAAAACGCCGAGCAGGAGGCGCGTGGCTATCAGGCCGGCGTAGTTCCGCACGAACGCGGATCCGATGATGACAATCGACCATGTGATGATGAAAAAGGGTATGAGGCGACTTGGTCTCACCTTCTTGAGCGCCAGGGTGGAGGGTATTTCAAAGGAAATGTAAGTGACTATTGAATCTTGTTAGAGTCCATACTCAAGCTGGTGGGCATGTAGTGTAGCGGGTACGCCATACCGTAGAAGAGTGTTACGGCAACATTCAGTCTGTTTCCGGTGAGCTCGAGGTCCTCTGTCATTCCCGCAATAGCTGCATTTCCTGTACCAATTTTCATCAGTATGTTGTGTTTTAGCCTTCTAAGGAAAGGATTTCAATGCGTATCACGAACCAATGTTGCTACGATCCAGGTAGGCTACAAGGTAGAATATGACGCACATCGGCGCAAGAAAGGTATCTAGCTTTCTCAGGAGTTGCTTTTCGGCGCCGGGATCAACAGTCAGGTCCGTCTGGGCAATCTGAGGCGACTCTGAGTCGCTGCCCTTCACATCTGGGTCCATCTTGTCAAGAGACATGGCGTGGTAAGATGGCGTGACAGAACAAAAAAGCACAAGTACGGTTCGGTAAATGGGAATGCGACACGGACGTCGAGGACTTTGTCTTATTCGATGAAATTCAGCCCATTTTGAACGTTACTACATAGGTAGAACACAGGCAACCAACCAACCATTGACCAGGTTACATCAGGTATATATCATGACAACAACGCCAGTAGGTACATAGTGTATATATTTTTACTATCTGTTCTATCTTGTTATCACTGGCAAAGTTGTATTTCCCGATGGGTTTTCGGCCTTTTCCATCCTATCATCACTCTTCGTGGATATGATCAGCGGGTTGGGATAGATGTACGGAGTATTAAGCCCACGGAGGGGGAATCGGCAAGATAAGCAATGTGCCTGGAACTAGAACAGAACAGGGGTGCCGGTGATCTCAGGGCTGGAGGTTGCTTCCCATGATTGGCACACGGGTCTATACCGCCGGCAGACGGTAGACAGCAGACTGACGTATGTATAAACCCGAGTCTTATCTCTTGGCCCAGGGCACAACTAGACAGGGGACTGTTACGTCGTAGATAGGCATGTTGGTATGTAGCCAGAGAAGGCAAATACATACCCTAGACAGTGTGTGATAAAAAGCCGAATCCTTTCTGCTACAACAGGTGAGTTAATTACCGATCACAGCTCGGGACCCGTACAGTCTGTCACCATGAACGCTGAAACCGACAGAACGAGCTCGTTGCCAAAGCGCAAACGACCAAGCCCTGAATATGAGAAGCAAAATGACGATAATAGTAAGTGCCAAGAAATCACCGCCAACCCACAAGCCGTAAGGAAAAGGAGAGGCCGCCATGCAGCCGCATGTGCATCATGTCATAGGAGAAAACAAAGGGTACGTGAAGGAGTGACTTTTTGAAAAAAAAAAAAAAAAAAAAAAAAAAAAGGGGTGGGGAAGTCCGCTATGGTTAACAAGAAGTCAGTGCGACGGGGCGCATCCATGCTACAATTGTTCTCGCCGAGGCGTCGGGAATAGCTGCAGCTACGCGAACCTGACGCCGCGCACCACCGGTCCCGAGCCGCCGGCCTCCCCGGCCGTGCGTGGACGTGATACTAGTGGAAGCTCCGGCCGCAGCGGGAAGACGCGAGCCGCGGCGGCGGCGGTGGCGGGCAGCGGCTCGGACCCGCAGGAGTGCCCAGTCGGGGATTTGTTCCGGAGCCGGGACGCGCCCTCGTTCTTCGGCTCGTCGTACTTCGGGCCCCAGGCGGCGGCCCGGATCGTGGGGGCGCCGGCGCCCGAGTTCTCGGCCGGGCTCTTGCACAAGGCCCCGGCCGGCGCGGTGGCGGCGGCGGCGACGCACTCCTTCCGGGACGACGGCGGCCCGTTCTCGCAGATCTGGGAGCTGCTCGGGCTGCTCCCGCGGAAGAAGTGCACGGTCGATCGCCTGACCGAGTGCTTCCTCCGCGAGCTCAACTGGGCCGTCGACGCCGTGCGGCCGGCCTGCTTCCGGGAGAAGTACGAGACCTTCTGGTCGCGGAAATTCGGCTTCGACGACTTCGCCACGATCGACCTGCGCTGGCTGGCGCTTCTCTTCATAGTACTAGCCTACGGCGCCCTCCTCGACTGTCCGGCGCCGGGGAGCAGGGAGGCGCAGCGCGAGATCCAGGAGACGTCGTTGCGGTTCTACTGGGCGGCGCGGCGAGCGATCGTGATTGCTCCTACTTTCTACGGAGAGTCCATCGACCTGGTCAGGGCGGGTGTGTTGGTGACGCGCTATCTTATATACGCCCGCCGCGTGCCGGAGTCATGGCTCACGACGAGCTTTGCCATGCGGATGGCGCAAGCGCAAGGCATGCATATTGACGGTGAGCGGTGGAGGCTTTCTCGACAGAAGACTGAAACCCGCCGAAGGCTTTGGAGTCATCTTTACACCCTAGACAAGACCATCGCTCTCGCTATCGGGCGGCCGTTCGCCATCGTCGACCAGCAGTGTCTAGTCAAGCTGGCGTCGAACGTCTGGTTGGACGAGATGAGCGAAGAGGAGGCGTCTACGGAACCAGAGAAGCCCTTCTCAGAGCCAACACTAAGTCTGTGGAGCAGACTATCCCATGAGCTAGCCATGATCGTCGGGAAAATCCAAGAGAGGTGTTTTGGTCTTTTTGCCGTCTCGTATGATACGGTCCTGGCTCTGGACGGGGAAATCATCGCGTGGGAAGCTCAGCTCCCCCCGTGTTTTAGACTAGAAAATCCCGATCGATCGAAGGACGGTGCTCTGCCATTCTTGGAGTGGAATAGACTGCATCTACATAGCATGTACCACTTCGCCCGGGTAACGCTCCATCGGCCTTTTCTCCTACGGCAGTCGATCACCGACCGCTACCGCCGCAGCCACGACGCCTGCATCACCTCGGCCTGCGCGGACCTCGCCATGCGGCTAAGATATTTCGACCAGCCTCTCGCCGACCGTTTCAAGTGGACGCTGGGCCCGCACCATCTCTTCAACAGCGCGCTGGTGCTGGGCATCATCGTGGTGCGGGACCCGCACTCGCGCAGGGCGCAGGCGATCCTGGAAGATCTCGCGGCGTACTGCGAGATGCAGCGGAGGGACGTCTGGTCCAACGAGTTCGCCATCGCCGAGGTCAAGATCGTCGAGCTGTGTATCAGGAAGGCAAGGCAGATATGGGCAGCAGCGTCACATGAGGCGGCCTCTGCCCCGTTACCATCACTACCACCACCATCCTTAACTGATGACCCCCCTTCTCCCACTATTACGGCAAAGGAAGGACAGCAGCAAGCGCCTCCGGCGATAGCCTGTAGGAACCACGCGAACGAGGGTCAATGGAACAACAACCCCTTAGTAGACGACTCTACAGCAGCAAACCTGTTTAATCCGGCTGTAGGAGGTGGTCCGACATTATGGGACGACCCGGCTTTTTCGTTTCCCGACGCGGGAGATCTGTTGCAGTGGGAAAATGTTCTCAACTCGATAATGCAGGACCAGCTGAATACATAATAATCACAAACTACAAGCATGGGTTTAGTAGAATTTTGAGCACGAAGGGTTGATACAGATCCTGGCCATACCCCTTATGATGAGATAGAAGACCTTAAAGTATATCTAACTAGGTAGCCATATATACCCATCCATAAAAATCAAACACTGCTGTGATAATGTGGATGATTCTCCCCTTTCTGGAGAGAACCAAACAGATACACATCAGCACTGCACCAGACCCTCCTATCGTAGTAATTTTATATGCTCGTCCTCTTATCGCTACAACCTGGCACTCATCGTCTCCCCTGGCGTGCTCTCATACTCGACGTAGTTCACCAGACTCCCCAGACCATGGCTCATGACAATCCTCAGGTCGTCCCCGGGCTGCAGGAAGACGGGCGGGTTCTTGCTCACCCCGATACCGTGCGGCGTGCCGGTCATGATGACGGTGCCAGGCTCCAGGGTGGTTCCCTGCGACAGGTACGCGATGATCTCGGGTACTGTGAAGATCATGTCGTCCGCCCGGCCCTCCTGCATGACCTCGCCGTTGAGCACCGTCCTCAGGCCGATGACGCTGGGGTCCGGCACTCTCCCGGCGGACACGAGGCACGGTCCGATAGGGGCGAAGCCGTCGAACCCCTTGCCGAACCCCCATTGTGCCCCGCTGAATTGGTGTTTCCGCGCAGTGACGTCGTTGGCACAGGTATAGCCTAGGACGTAATCCAATGCATCCTCTATCCGTACGTTACGAGCGTGCTTGGCGATCACGACGGCCAATTCGGCTTCGTAGTCAGCCTGGCCATCTGTTGCTTGGTGCGGGATGACCAGCGGCGCATTCGGCGCGTTGAGGCAGGTCGCTGGCTTGAAGAATAAGGTCGGGTGATCCGGCAGTGCCAAGTTCATCTCTTTCGCATGGTTCCGGTAATTCAGGCCAATGCAGCGTATCGTACCTACCTCAACCCGTGATAGGGGCGGCAGTAGGCGCTCTACCGTACGTATGTTGGAGGTTGGTTCTGCGGAGAGATCGAGAGCTGAGCTCCCCGAGAACACCCGAACCTCGACATCTAGGGAGGTGGCAAGGGCAGCACCGACTACCATGGGTCAGCAGATGTGTAGCATTGCTGTTGTTCGTAGCCGTGGTGTCTAAGCAGGCTCTCTCACTGTCTTGGTTCTTGTCAACAGGTTCCCCAATATACTCTAACCCATCTTGCCGGGCAACAAATCGCACAAGCCTATCCCAACTCTAGGTCCAGATCATGTTAGCCAACACACGCAGAACCAATGGTTAGAGCGGTACACACTGTTGCAACCATCGTTGATTAACGTTACTGTAAGCTGTCCAGCTTGTCCAACCCAGGCTCATGAGGAACGACCCCTCAAGCTGCATGTACGTCACGAAATCCTCACAGTCCCATGTAGAGGTTCACTAGTACATTTAAAAGCCATGCCCAGCATTTTCTTGCCGCCCAAAGGTTAGATTCTAGACTTAGTTTGCTATTTCATCGATGAGTAACCGGGGGGGGATAGCACAGCAGGAAATTCTCATTTGCCGACGAGAGATCGGAAAATGCGAGATAAGTTATGTATGCTGAGATCCGCCTCAGATCCGCCCTGAGATAAGCACGTAGTCAAGAGATTGCATGCTGCGTATTGTACATACGCATAAGTATGGCGCAGTGGGTTAAAGATCCCCGATGACGGCCCTGCAGATGATCAGCAGGACCGGCTCGTGTGCGTGGTGTTGTCGTTGTTGCCGGTACTACCGGCGCATAACCCGTACATAACTATGTTACGGTCTAGAAGGGGTAAGGCGGCCGAGTCAATATAGGTGGTCAGGAAATTAATCACCATAACTGGCACTGGGCCTCAGTGTTTTAGTCTCGGAGTGAGTTGAGACAGGATGAGGCTTGCGAAATGAATCCGCAGTCTTTCTTTTCCTCAGTCTGGATCACGATGGATTCCACCTAACCTAACAGGTTACCATCCCGTTCGTCTGTCTACCATATGTTCGAGGCCTTCCACCACCAGTTCTCGCAAAAGACACTAGGTAGTCAGTAGTTCTCGACTCGCAGTCACCACGAAGGATCCGATATCACCCGGGGTCTCAAAGGCGCCTTTGGGCTTCTGCGGTCGAGTATACCAGAACCTGATTCGGCTCGAAGCGACCGAGCACCAACGGCATGGTAACCGAGTTGGAGTGCATAATGGCCATCTGGGATCTGGTTCAGTTGTTCGAAATCTAGAAAACGCATGGCTTGCCTGCTTTTCTTGCGTGCGTGCGTGCGGCTCTCTCCGCAAGACGGAGGAGAAAGGCGAATGAATGCATTCGCTAGGTAGCCACCGCTGCCACCACTACCACCCAACGGGGGCCGGGGAACCCCTTACTTCCCCGTATTTTCGCTGAGGTGATGTGCTGCTCTTTACCACTTTAGGAAGATTGGTGAAGTCTTTTTTCATAGTTTTTTTTTCGTTGTTGGATGGGCTGAGCAGCGTAGGGTAGCAAGCAAAATTCCGACGCGACCCCCATTGGAAAATTCCAAGATATGAGAGGGGAGAGGGAGGAAATATGAAGACTTCATAGGCCGAGAGAGAGAAACCCTGCATGACCACGCGACTTTTCCTTTTCTCTCACCCTCTAATATGCCCCGCTTGAAAATCCCTCAAAAGTCAAGGTGAGCAAGCCCAGGTAGATGGACAGTCTTGCTATGCTGATCGATACAGTTAGCCTAGGTAGGTTGTGAGTATGTGAACGAGGTAGCGTGTAGATCGGATGACATTGTGAAAATTTACCTAGGATTATTTTGACTAATGCCTTGCGTCTTTTTCGTTAGGTCACCTAACTACCTTGTTGGATCCATCTATTCTACATACCCAGGTAGGCATTTACATTGTATGTATGTATAATATGTATTTGATAATACCTATCCTGGTTTACGGACATATGTAGTTACGTGTTCATGTTTGTCCATAACAACATGGGGGATTATCAAATAATGATTTCTAATAATAGGAGGGGGAGGGAACGGAAAAAGAAAAACTGCGTCTGCCATGGCGCAAATGGTCTGGTCTAGGTAGGTAGTAGGAAACACCGGCTGGTGATCCGTACTCACGATGGCTTGAACGAATGGAAATCTGCAAGGTTGAGTTTCGTAGTCGTATTCCGAAGCTCTACTGTACTGTAGTATCTTCCGCGCCTTGCCTCTGAGCTACATCAAACCAAGCTTACTTAGCGTAGACTTATTGCCGGCTTTGGCTTCGATGAGATGTAACTACGCCAGGGTTCGAGAGGCGCCCAGCCGGGTCGACCCATGAAAGTCGGTGGCCCCCTTATGTTCACGATATCCAATGACGTACAGGGAGAAGCCCTTGGCAAGAGCTTGGACATCTTTACGCCTCATTGATACGTGTGACAGTGGATAATTTACTTATACCTTATATTCCCGCCAGAGACCTTGTGTGCATACCTAGGTAGTTAAGGGTAGCAAGGCAGGCAGGCAGGCAGGCAGGTAGGTAGGTAGGTAGGTGGTGTAGCATACACTACATTACCTGCTGTACGTCTTAATATGTAGGTAGGTTGATGAGGTATGTACGTATAAGGTACGCATGTAGGTACTTTTCCCGAACTTTTCTGGCCCATTTTAATGGAACCTAGTTGATTGATCCTTTTAGATAATTTTTTTCTTTTTCTTTCTTTTACCCAGTCTTTCTACCTTAGGTAGGTTACATGTTTTCCCCGGGGGGGAGAATCGGTTCCCCACGGGAGTGGATATGCATGTCGAGTCCACTACTACCTACTCGGCCGGACTTATATGAATGAACTGATGACTTGACCCATTAAGACACTAATGGGCACACTAGACACAATACATGAGATAATGAGAAAAGCCAATAATAGGTAGGAAGCATAACCTTGCTTTCTATCCTACTACATGGGTATTTGCGAATTGTCTTTTCAATTTCCTTATTGCCCTCGGGCTGAGGTCAAGAGGACAGAAAGGATTTTCAAGTGCTCGGAAACAGGATGAGGTGAGGTGGACAGAATGAGGTGAGATAAGGTGTTAAGTGAGAGAATGCGAGGAGGGGAGGTGGGGAGTCGTGTGGGTTTCTTCTTATACACAACCAAGCTAAGTGGTGAGGTGATTTGATGTGGATATCCGTTGGTTAAGTATGTGAAATATGAAATGTGAATGTGAATGTGGATGTGACTGGCGGTGATCGTGATGATGATATTACGGTGGCCCATAGCGAACACTGTTGCAAGCTCCAAAACTTAACACACATCCACTAAAACCCACTACACACACACCATACTCTTACTCTTTCCATCACCTACTCTCTCTAACACCTTTAACACTTACTCTTTTTAGCACTTACTCTCTTTAACACTTACTTACTGCACTATATAACTTATTATTATTTGCATTATTATTTACATTATATTTTATTTGCTTACGTATTTAATTAATGTATTAATAAGTTATGTAATAAAGTAAGTGCAGGTATTAATAAAAGTAAGTGTTAGAGAAAGTAGGTGTTAGAGGGTGGCTTTATTTCGAATGGTGTATATGTAGTGGGGGTTTAATGTGTTTGTGTAGTGGGTTTTGGTGTATGTGTGTTAGTTTTTGAGGTTTGCAACAGTGTTCGCTATGGGCCACCGTAGATATGCTAAGGTCTGTTAATTCAACGTAACATCAACTTTCACCCTCTACAGTAACATACCTATTTACTATACAACTACATATACATATACATATACATACCACCACCACCCAGACCATGTCCTAACCTACTAAGCTAAGGTATGTATGCAACACATGCCGTGTCTTACTTCTTTCTACCTTTTATGGGTCATTCCTCGGTACCTAACGTCGTATCTCAAGCCCAAAACGCAACAGACACCGACACTTTTCGATGATATCATCAAGTTAGCCACGCGAACCTGTGGTGTTAGGTAGTGTGGTGTAGTGTATTGTAAGGTAGTGTTACATGTGTTTTTGTATTATTTTGTGGTATTTTTTGTTTCCCCTTCTCGAAGCCCTTTGCTTTTTTTTTATCCCGCACTTATTCCCCCCTCCCGCAGAGTTCATTCTCTTTTCTTTTTCGCCTTGTTTTTATTTTCTTTCTTGCAGCACTCAAAAACTACTAATACGACCCAAACTACCCTTGAACCCAGCAACCTGGCAAACTAACCCCTCCAACGCCCCCTTTCCTACTTCCCCGCCAGAGTTTCCTGTTGGAGATTGAGATGGTAGTAGATACGACACTAGGAACCCTTATAGTTTAGTGTAGTATTTCGAAGCAGCGGTAGTGGGTGGGGGACTTGAACGGGTCGGACGAGGCGAAAGAGTGAGGGACAGAGAGGCTCTTCCGAAGATCAATACCTGCCCAAGGCTTTGACACCAAAACAGCCACCACCCATGGCCACTTGCGTCATGGCGGGTCGGTAGGAGTTTGCTGTCGACGAACTAAACCGCCTCCGTACCTCATCCTACTCGCGCTAGCTTTTTTCTCTCTTATTATTCATTGTCCTCTTGTCTTGGCTGTGTATCTTCAAACTTCCTTCCTTATTGTGTGGGGAATAGGAAAACAGACAGTCACACACAAAGAGAGAGAGAGAGAGATAGGGAGGTACGCATATTATCATCAGCTGTCTATTGGGATCTAGACACAAGGAAAGTCTCCATCGCGGTGCAGACAGAAGCATGTACGTTCGGCGCCTAGAACCCCCCTCGGTATGTACATGAAGTAGGCAAGGTAGGTGAAGTCAAGAGTGTAAGGGGAGGTAAGCAGGCGACATGTACATAAGAGGTAGTACCCGGGGGGGATACAAAGCAGATCACCAGATATCGTACGGTAAGAGGGTATGTAGTAGGTAGGTATGTAGCTGCTCTTATTCCCCAGACTAGGATCACCGTGCCCGGAGACCCCCCATCCTCCTTCCCACACAGCCTGGGTTTAATCGAGGTCATCCACATCCCATTCGATTCATCTATCCGCTTTGGTTGCTCTCGTCTCCTCGGCTCTCGCTTTTACTCTTACTAATTTTTAAAATTTTGATCCGGGTCCCTGCTCCTGCTTGCTGCTTGGTGCTTGTTGGCTGCTGATGGTGGTCCTCCTCCGCCTCCTCCGCCTTCTGCTGCTCGTCTCCTCCTCTTCCCCTCCCCCGTCCATTGCTACATATATAAGCTGGGGATAACCCCATTCCCCAGATTACTTTCCCCGTCTAATCCGTACCCGAACTTTTTTTGTTCTCACTCACCCTCCCCTTCCCGACCAATCTCATCCTCCTATCCCCGTGTGGTTGCTCCTCGCTACCACACGCATTCCAAAGCATCAACCTAGGTGGTGTCGGGTTTGTTTATTTTCTCGCCCTCACTGTCAACCTGTCTCTCCGTAGCCCGTCTTTATTTATATTTGCCCACATCGCTTCTTGGGGGATCTCTCCCCCCCTTACCCTCGTCATCGTCATCCTCTTTGTCTGTTGTCGCAAACAGATACTGTCATTACCTACCACCGTACAACCGTTCGTTGTTGCTTCTCTACTACCATGGGCCAATCTCCGGCGCCCGGACAGGGCGACAGCTCCGACGAGACCGTCGGGACCAATGGCCACCATAGCACCGCCATCGGCCCCACCGTGGACCAGACGCTGGCTGCCAAGGACGCCGAGAAGGAAAAGGTCAAGGAGCAGACGGGGAAGCGGGAGATCACCGAGGACGAGTGCGAGGCCGAGCTGGGATTCGCGTTCCCGTCGTGGAAGAAGTGGTGGATCCTGACGGTCATCTTCCTGGTGCAGACCTCGATGAACTTCAACACGTCTCTCTACTCCAACGGCATTGAGGGCATCTCGGAGCACTTTCACGTGAGTGAGCAGGCCGCCCGCGCGGGCGCCGCCATCTTCCTGATAACCTACGCCTTTGGATGTGAGCTCTGGGCGCCCTGGTCCGAGGAATTCGGCCGCAAGCCCATCCTCCAGGCCTCCCTCTTCCTCGTGAACATCTTTACCTTGCCCGTCGTCCTGGCCCCGAACTTTGGATGTCTTTTGGCCGGCAGAGCTCTCGGTGGTCTCTCCACCGCTGGAGGCAGCGTTACGCTAGGTATGATCGCGGATTTGTTCGAGAGCGACAGACAGCAATATGCTGTAGCTTATATGTAAGTTGTTCAGAATTCCCCGTACTGCGGTGCCCCTGTCTTGCTTGTCGTCAAGTCCCCTTGCGTCTGGGGTTTTCCCGGCAGCTGCAAGCTATTGCCATGAGAAAATTACCTATACCTTGCAGCACGGATCAGCAGCTGACTTTGATATCACCATCTAGTGTCTTTTCCTCCGTCGGAGGCTCGATTCTCGGCCCCATTGTGGGAGGATTCGTCCAAACCCTGCCCACGCAGCAGGCCTGGCGCTGGTGTATCTGGATTCAGCTGATCTTCGGCGGCGCCGTACAGCTACTTCACCTGTTCACCGTGCCCGAGACGCGCACGACCATCATGCTCAACCGCATTGCCAAGAAGCGCCGACAGTCGGGGCAGGACCCCAACGTGTACGGACCCGATGAGATCGAGTCAGTCTGGGAGCGTTTCACGGTTAAGGAACTCATCTACACCTGGCTGCGACCTTTCCGCATGTTCCTAACGGAGCCGATCGTGCTGACACTGTCGCTGTTGTCTGGTTTCTCCGATGCCCTGATCTTTATGCAGATCCAGTCGTTCGTGCTCGTGTACGAGCAGTGGGATTTCAACGCGTGGCAGATAGGGCTCTCGTTCATCCCTATCGGCCTGGGGTATGTGATCGCCTGGCTGCTATTTATTCCCGCGTTCAAGCAGAACGCAAAGCGCCGAGCTGCCCATCCCGACGACGAGCATGCGCAGTACGAGTCTCGGATGTATCTGCTGCTCTGGCTCGCACCGTGTCTGCCAATCGGTCTCATCATCTTCGCGTGGACAAGCAGCGGACCGCCGCTGCACTGGATTGGGTCGATGTTCGGCAGTGGCATTATCGGCATTGCCAATTATGCGATTTACATGGCGACCATCGACTACATGATTTGTGCCTATGGCCCCTATTCTGCTTCGGCCACGGGTGGTAACGGATGGGCGCGAGACTTCCTCGCCGGTGTGCTGACCGTTCCGGCTACTCCTTTCTACACCAACATCGGCGCGGAGAAAGGCATGAATCTCCAGTACGCCTCCACGATCCTGTTCTGTATCTCGTCGCTACTCGTAGCCGCCATATATGTAATTTACTGGAAGGGGCCTGTCCTTCGAAAGCGCTCCCCCTTCGCACAGAGTCTCGCCCAGGGCGCGTCCGAGTTCCAGGGTCGCCGGATCAGTGTGGTATCGCACCACTCCGGTACGACGGGTCACGATGTCGAACACGGCAACACTCCCCACCGACCGGGAGGCGGATTCGGTCCTACCTCTCGACGCAGTTCCTATGTGTCGAGCCAGCACGCTGCTAGCCGCTTCCACAGCCGGCACCAGAGCCGCAACCCGAGTCGCGCGCAGAGTCGCAAGAACAGCCTGGACCTAGATGAAAATGGCGAGGAGGGTGTTGCAAGCCATCACCTTCACCACCGATTGCAGAATCTAAACACGATCGTGTCCATGCCGACGTAGAAAGTCCCCATAGAGGCGAGCTGGTATCCTATTCCCTGTAAAAGGGGGAAAGGAGAAAACATATTTCGGGTGTGAGGTGTAAATCATTCACGGACACATCGAATTAATCCCTCTGTTTCTTTTTCCGTCTCTATGCTACCTCGGGTAGATAATGGGCGATCGTCGACCCACAGAGTAGCCGTGATGCAAACCTCAGGGGTCTATCTATGTACTCTTCGTCTGGACACCGAAAAACTGCCTGCTATACTACCTACCTAATCTGACCGGATCTACTCTCCTCATTCGGAGTGGTTCAGGGAGTTTGTCAGAAGATATACCACGCGGTAGGGTGTCATTGTCGAAGCGTGTATGGCGTGACTTTTGGGGGTGCGGGTTTTGGATATAGAAAAAGGGGGTTGGCTATCTATTTGGTTGCAACGGTGTTATTTGGTTGGGCATTTGCCGTGATAAGGTGTCGAGAGGGACATATGTATTCATGTACATTATTTTGCACGACATAACGAGTATGAACAGACATGTTACCATACTATATGACGACTATAAAAAATACCACTTACTACATCACCAGGACTTTACCTATACAATATTACTAGTACTCTACAGTGATTTACGTTGGCTTGTAATTGCTCGTCTCAAGCCAGCCTACCCCGACGGATAATCCCGTAGATATCAATGTGCCGTGTCTCAATCATACCTTGAGCGGTGAGTTGAATGTTAGGATATTGATCGAATGCCTCGCTTGCTCCTACGGAAACTATAAAAATAGGTACATAGGTAAGTAACATAGCGTGCATATGAGTCTGTAAGTCTTGGAATAAGAGTGAAATATGATTGTTCGTTTCATTTCTATCATAATTTTTTAGGATCTAGCTAGGTACACCAAAAATCAACCAGTTCGTGACAAATGAGGTAGAAAAGGGTCTTGTTGCTTTTGGCCTCCTCCTTAAAGCCTTGTACTGCCTCTCCAGACTGAGCCTTTTGACGCTGTTCCGCCGAAGTTATGGAGACGCTCCCCCATAAGGTACGCCTCGTCCCTGATGCGCACCTGCCAGGTCTCGAATACTCGCACCATATTTCGTATCATCAAAAGACAAGCCCAGAAGAGAGCCGTCAACGGATATGCCAGCCGGAAGATCAAAACTTGCATTCCGGGTGGGAGATGCGGCGTGCCCGTCACACCCCTGCTAATGAATAGCCACGCTAATATTGGTGGGGTGAAAATCATGGCGAGGGATGCAGTGACGCCTGGTATCACAAAGGCGCGCGTGAGAACGCCTACGTCCGGCTCTAGCCAGCCTCTACGTAGAACAGCTCGCACCGCTTGGGCAGGGCGGCCACCGTACAACGTCAGAGCACGGGAACCTAGCTTCAGGTACAGAATACCCAATGTCCAGGCTTGTATGACTCTGATCGTATGGGCTTCCTGTAAGCCGCCAAGTCGCGTTGTCCCGCCCACTCCCATAGGATACATATAAGTATGGAGAGGCATGAGCAAGTAGAGCTCAACTAAAAGGGTAATGAGGAGTGGGAATACGACTAGGAGAACAACGTAGGTATACACAAGTTGGGAGGCATGGTGAAGGAGGCGAACACCTCTCTTGAGAGCGTGCCTGTCAAACATGGAGTTGACAGCAGAGGAACACCAATTCCTGAGCTGGTTGAGCATGGATCGTATGTGGAAGGCAAAATAAGTCAACGATCCGAGAATATAGATGCCGATACTGAAAGCGTAGATGTCGTTAGTGCGAATGTGTGAAGGAATCAAGACTTTAAACATGCGCCGGCCGAAGACAAGTGGCACAATAGTTACGCCCACCCCAGTTACTGCTGCGAAGATCCATATGGAGAGGATGAACAGAAACACACGGACACGGAACCATGGAGGAACATAAACAGACTGGTAGTGGCTGCCAGAGTAGAAATCGGCTTCTTGTCGGTCAACTTTGCCATCCGGCCTGATGTCCTGCTCCGATACGTTCAGAAAAACTGCTTGGCCCTTTGGAATCTTCACTTGGTCGGATGCGGGTGACCGTACGAAGCGGCCGTTGGTAATGAGTTGCCCAGAACTGACCAGAGCAGCTTTGTTCTCGTTATGGCGGATCATGTCGTCAGGGGAAATCTTAGAAGTAGGTTTAGCCCTGCCACCATCAAACGTGTCGTGCCATGTTTTTGGTACAACTTCATTTTGGCTGTTCACTTCGAGGAAAACTTTTCGCCACCACGGCAAGTTGTGATATGGTGAATGAGCTGGGAGTGCCAGCGTACCCTCTTCATCAACACGTCGCTCCCCGAAGAGGAACCAGGTAAGGCGCAGCGCCCGAGCGCATTTGCGGAACCACCAAGTGTACATGGCGTGAAGCCCATCGCTAGGCTTGAAGAACCGCACGGCCAGAGGCATGAGGAAGTTGTAGAAGAGAAGGTCGATGGGGAACTCCAGCACCGGTTCATTAGATGAGTAATGTATCGGTAAGACATTTGGCAGGGTGATGGATAGGCCCCAAACGACACCACCTAGGCAAATCACGACCAAGGCCCCATATACAAATGCCGAGAACAGTATCTTGCGTAGCTGAGTGGTAACGTTGCGCTCGAGAACATCTCGGACTGGGTGGAACTCGGGGTCATCAGGATCGCGGATGAAATCTGCGACTAGGTTAGCAAGGCATGCCATGATCTCATATACAACTGTATGGACTCACATAGAACACCCTTGCGCATGATTTTCCGACACATGGAAACGAACAGCGCAAAGTGAAACATGTATCCTGTACCAACAAACCAGTGCACAAAAATAGATGTTAATGGGTAGTGGTAGGTGAATAGTAAACGGGACTTGAAGCTGGTGTTCTCGAAGAGTGGAAGCAGTGCAAAGTCTAACAACAGTCCACAGTATAGCGGGAAGATGAGCATCTCGATGCTTATAATCAAGATAACTTTCATAACGCCGCTCGCTTGGTTCAAGGCATCGATGATAGACGCTTCCCATTCCTGAGCAGTCTGTCCCGTAGAAAATGGGGCCCCTCTTCCAAGGTATAGGGCGGCAAGAAATGATATCGAGAGATAGCCGAGAAGAATGGCCCACGTCCTATCGTTGGCATCCCAGTAAGCTAGTCCCGAGTCCGCTGTGAACGAGGTCTCCGGGAGGTTGAGGCTGATTTTCCACGAGTTCGGCTGAAGAATGATTCTCGGAACGGCCTTTGCCATTTCCAGAATGACAGGCGGGGCAGAAGTGACAAATGCCTTCATCATCACCAACTTGGCCCCGTAGTTTCCACCCAGGAGGTAAGCGACGAGACGGCCGAAGGCGATTACTGCATTACGGATATGATCCTTGAAGAATATGAGCGCTTCATGGCTGATAACCGAGAAGTTGCGCATTTCACTAGCAGACAGGATGGGCACCTCGGACATGAAACTGGTGGCGATCCTGTCGAGAGCGCCGACTCCAAGTTCTCGCGCGTTGGTCATCAGGGCATTCATAGTCTGTCTTCCATAATCTATACCAACGAACTCTCTGGTGTTATTGAACACTTTGAAAACAAAGTGGGAGACGCAG
Source organism: Biscogniauxia sp. FL1348 (assembly GCA_022544895.1). Lineage (NCBI taxonomy): Eukaryota > Fungi > Ascomycota > Sordariomycetes > Xylariales > Xylariaceae > Biscogniauxia > Biscogniauxia sp. FL1348. The sequence continues at coordinate 191,083 of JAJNNV010000065.1, read as the reverse complement.
CCGGCAACAAACAAGGCGCCGTCCTGCAAGAACTTGGCGAAACTGAAGGCCATCCGGATAATACGGGTCGGGTTGGCGAGAGTCCAGACGGTTATGCGTCCAATATTGTAGGGAAGAAATACTCCGAGAAAGATGGAAATAGACACCAGGAATGCGCAGAATATCGCGTTCTGGAAAAGCCCCGCCACTGGTCCGCGCATACCAATCAGTTCCATAATACCCTCAAAATCCTCGGCATCATCGATGGCTTCAGGGTCAAGACCAGCAGCGACAGCGGCCTCAACAACGTCGGGAGCCATTTCGACCTCGTCATCGTCATTTACATCCCCATCGCGGTCAACGTCCATGAAAGGAGCGTTCTGGTTGTCGCCAAATATATCAACGGGTTCTTGGGGTAGGGCGTCCACTTGCCCAGGGTTTACATCGCCCCACATGAAGTCGGCTACTCGATCAACGATGCCCCCTTGCCGCTGGGCGATAGCATTCGCGGCACGTCCTATATCCTGAACACGCGCGCCTGCTACAACTGGGTTTCCATTCTGATCACGTTCCCCTCGGTAAAAAGTATTTGGATAAGGTTCATCGGCTGCACCATTATCTGGTTGGAGAGAATCCGGTTCCCTGTTAATATTGCCCTGAAGAGGGACAATGCCTGTATGGGGCTGGTGGCCGTCCTCTCTTTCTGTGGGGGCATCGCCATTTACTGGGGCAGATGGGAGTGCAGCGACGGGATCGGGGTTTGATGGAAGATCAAGGGAGGCTGGATTCGGCTGGTTGGATTGAGAAACTTGACTGAGGCCTGCCGAGGCCGACGACTCACCGACGATATCGTCAGACGGCAGATTAGAGAACGACCAACTGTTATTGGCGAGCGGATTGATGCTGTTGTAGACTTGAGGCCCATCGGAAACAGATCGAGGTCGGGTATATGAAGGCGCCAACGCTGGTGCCTCAAGGACAGGATATTGCTCTTCCTGGAAGGAGTCGCGGGAACCGGGGCGCGGTGACCACCGAGGAACATCGTCCAATTTGCTCGAGTCGCTATCTATCATGGTTTCATCTCTCTCCTTGCCTTTGCCCCCCGATGCATCGTTCGCATCCGCACCCTCTTCGGAATCGGCCCAAGTCCAACTTGAGCCATCGCTATCGGCCCTGTTGGCCTGCAGAGAGGCGGGCATGGATGGAACCTGTTCCTGTCGGCGTTCTTCGCGGCTCCCAGAGCCTCCCGCAAGATCGGCAAGACCAATATTATTGTCGTTGAGAGGAGCTCTGCCATTGTTTGCCATAGCGTGGGTCACTCGAACCCAATACCGGAGACGATATTCGAGGCCTTCGTCGCGAATCATCTGGAGAATTCTGTCTCGGTCGCCACCGGCCTCCCGGTAGATGCGAAGATACTCCTTCACTGTGCTTTGCGACGCGTCCTCGCCGTCACTTCCCGAGTGAGATCTCAACTGTTCATCCTCAGCACCGTTTAGGAGCCTATCTTCAGCAGAACTGTCTTCAGGCGCATTCGCTATGGCGATTGCCTCTTGCTCGGGCCCGGTGCGATGAGAAGCTCCGTCGTTGGTAAAGGGGGCATTCTGTCTTGCCGGTCTCCTACGAACTGCTGCGATGGGCCGCTGACGGATGTCCTGGGGCCCGGCAACGACAGGCCTATTATCTAGCGGCCCTTGACGGTCATCATCTCCGTCAACAGCCATATCGGAACTACTGTCGCTGTCATCACCTGCTTGGTCATGGTCTTCATGAACACGCATATGCGGCACTAGGTCTAGGTCCAGGGGCTCGGCAGGAAGAGGGTTTGGAGCGGCAAAGGCGGCTCGCATATTGATCTCGGGCTGCTGCTGCACAACGTAATCCCGAACCAGAATAATCAAGATGAAGCATACTATGACCAAAAGAGTGATAATCTGACCCTCGAGCACGGCAATAATGGTTCGGTTGATGGTGGGGTTGCGGGTCAAGTTCTTCAGAATAGCAACCTCGCTGAGCAGGGAGGGGTGGGAGTTGTGCACCGTAGAGATCACCGTCTTGTCGAGGTGCGTAATATTCACGTTGCTCAGAGGACTGAGGGCAGAGCCTTCGGTAGTAGTGGTCATTCCGAGCAGCATACGAAGCCAAGACTGGGTTGCACTCATGTTCAGAGGCTTAGAAATGGCTTTCAATAGGTTCGAGACGGGGATATGATCAATGACGCCTCCTATGCTAGCAACAGTGGTGGTGGCGGCTAGCAGGGGAGTCGAGGGGCAGGTGGTGGTGCCCGTCAGGGAGAGCGAGGTCATATCGGCGGCAGTCCGCATCGAGGCGGTCGCGTTGCGGGCATCGAGTCCATGCGGGCCGGGTCCGAAGCCGTCGTCACTAATCCAGAACAAGAAAGACCAAACGGAGCGCATGAGATAAGGAAGCCAGCCGAGCCAAACACTAGCCACGAGGGCGGCCCGCATCCAGACGAGCATGTTGCGGAACATGTACTTGGTCATATGGCTGATGAAGACATGGTAGGGCAAGCGCTTGGGCATGTTGGGGGAGTACAGCTTGGTGAAGCGGAAGGGCGTCTTGCAGAGCTCGCAATGCTTCTTCTGCGAATGCGACAGCCATTCCATCAGACAGTCCTGGTGGACGAATTTGATGCTCCCGCTGCATTTGCAAGGGTAGAATAGAGGCTCCTCGGGGGTGCCTTCACCTCTACATATTCGGCAGGTGTCGGGGTCGACGGCGGTGTCGTGGCTCTGGAACCTGGTGGTGCCAGAGGCAGAGGCAGGGGCGGAGGCGGAGGCGCCATCCATGATATTGTCCGAGTCGGATCGCAGACTAGGGTGTTGACGGCGCTCGGAGAAGGAATGGGTTAGTTGGGCGGCTGGCTCGGGGTGGTGATGGTGATGATCGTGTCCGAGGGCGTGGCCGTGGTCGTGGTCGTGGTCGTGTGGCCGGTTGTCCATGATGAAAGGTGGCAAAAACGGGATGGATTAGCTGGCAGAGAGCAGAAAAGCGTCGAGTTCTTGCCCATCGGGCTACTGGGAGTGTGTCAAGGTCATGGGCAGGCCGATGTCGATGAGCGTGATGGGAACCGGCAGATGGTGTCGAGGACGACGGGCGGTTGTCCGGGTCGGGGGGTTGCTGGGACAGGCACAACAGTAAGAGGGATAGAGAGAGAAGCAGGAGTTGTTGGGCTTTGTCTCTCCAAAAGCGCCTTCGCCTTTCTCTCCGCGGCAATACGTTGGCTGCTATACCCGCACCCTTCCGGGCAGCTGAGACCAAGTGTAATGGTGCTGCTAATTTAAAAAGAAGAAGGAAAACTGGTACCAGGAAACCAAGCCCTCGTTGATTCGTCGTGTGCGTCGTCGTCGTCGCAGTCGTGGTTGTTCTCGTGTGAGGTGTTGTCGCTTTTCTAATTGTTGCAAATGACGGAGAAGAGCGACTAAAAAAAAATAAGGTACCCCAAGTTTAGGTAAGTTTAGGTTAGGTGTGTAGGTACCTACATATGTAGGTAAGCAAGGTTACACTTTGTACAAACTTTGCTTTAGGTAGGTGCACCAGACACACAGTTAGCCGTCAACGGTCCTGGTAGACAAGAGTTGTAGGCCGTAGGTATGTATGTATTAGTGAAGTTTCAATTTCCCCGAGAGTCCCCCGCACGTAGGTAGCCGGTACCTCTAACTTGGCAGCCTAAAGTGCCTCCCCCTCCTAACTCGTATGTACTTTTTGTTTTCTTTTAAGGTTAACTGTCAATTGAACATCCCTGATACTACATACATTATGTACTTAAGTATGGAGGTATGTAGATACCTAAGGTTAGGTAATTCAAGTATAGAATAGATCAATGTTTCAGCATGTCCTAAAAAGCTGCAAAATACTACTAGTACTGGTTTGTATTGCACATGCAATGACATTGTAATGTAGGTAAGTAGGTAATTATTCAATGTTGGGTACAGCCCTACGGCAATGCTCAACGGCATGTCAACTTGCTTTGGCGGTCAGTAAATTACCTAGAGGCACCTAACCTACCTATGTATACCTAGTACCTAGTACATATAATCCATTCCATTCTTGAAATGAGGTTACGCTGTCTTGCTTGCGCCAACAGTGGAACCGATGTCGTGCCCTTTTTTTCCTCTTATCACTTTCATGGTTGTTTCCCTTGGGCGATCCCATCACGCAAAAAGCAACTTCTAATGCTCTTATAGAATTAATTGCCTACCAACCTGCCTGAGGTATCTACTACTTCCTCATCCACAGGGGAAAACACGGTTTTTGATTTATCTATAATAAGATAAGTACCTAGGTGATGCATATGGATTTTAACTTACCTATGTACCTACCTAAGTACTTACTTACTTATTTACTTACTTCAATATCTATTTATTTACTTACTTACTTACTTACCTAATTACCCTCAAGCTACGACTGTAATAGTGAATAGGTAATCGGTCTAATAGAAGTACCGAGTATCTATCAAGGATGAATATCTTTAAGTGACGTCATTGAGATATCCCACCTCAACCTCTCTACTACTTATTAGTACCTCATATAATAATAGTTGATATAAACAGACAGAAAAGATGCCTAGGTAGGTTGCCAAATAGATAAATGACAAGGTCAGGAAGGATTTGATTGAAGTCAAATAGAGACGTCTGGTATCAATATAACTTGGGAGACTCCCGGAATTAACTTTTCTCTCATTACCTCGGCACCGAGGTGTTGTCAGGTAGGTAGGTAAGCTGGAAGGGAGATATTGATGCATGTCAGACGGTGAGTGGAAAGAGAACGAGCTACATGGAAAAGAAAAAAAAAGGAAGGACGAACGACGTGACGTTGTTGGTAATGACGAACCAGATGACGTCTCTTGGACACAGTAGGGCCAGACTAAGTGGTACAACACTTGCAAGGTACCTACGAGCTGACCTGCTGGGTGGATGGTAAGCTGTGTAATGGTTGGTGGATATGTGATATAAGTGTGTGCAGTTGTGTGTGTGTGTGTGTGGCTGCTTGCATATAGAGGGTGGGATAGAGTGGTTTGAACATCACCATCGGCGACATCGACGACAATCAAGACTCTACCCCCTAGGTAGGTCATGCAGGTCATCAGCTGTCATAGATTCGTTCATACAAGCAATATATTCATGGATCTTTCTACCTAGGTACCTACCCAGACGAAGCTATATTTTTTAGTCTCCTCGCCGTCTTCTAGGCAATGAATGCAGGTAATCTCGATATTCCTTATGTGACGTATGTGGTGTGTAATAAGTAAGTATTAAGTAGTATAGAGAAATCGAAAGCTCCAAAGTCTTACCACTTGGTGTGTCTGGTAACATGTGGGAAGCTAAGTAATAAGCAAGAGTAGGTAAGTACTACATAAGTAGTAGGCAGGTTAGGTACATAGGTAGCAATCAGGGAAACCCGGGCTTTAATAAAGTTCGGAGGTGCATGAGATACCATCTTATCTTTCACCCAACCCGCATTCAGACATCCCAATCATATCTACTTACTGTCGTACACCATTTCGACGGTTCACTTGTTTCAGCCTACATAAAAACTCTAAAAAATCGATAATCGGTAGGGTGGGTTCCAACGCTTCTCCTCTTCTCCTCTTCCTCCTTCTTCTTCTTTAACTTCTTCAACTTCTTCCTCTCCCTTGTCATAGGTAATATCAATGTTCTCTTCAACACCGTTTTCCCGTCATGATACCAACTGATAGGTGGTATCTAGGCAATTCGTGCGTGTGTGCTAGTACCTACCTAGCGATCAAGAAAACCCCTGCATCTGGAACAGACCCCGGCATGGTGCAGATGAAGCGTGGTATTGGGGACTTGGGACCACTGGTAACGTCGAATTGATTTCGTCCCAAATTCTTGCAGGGAGTCGAAACGCGACCGCAGAACTCCGAACGCCCAGACCACCGCATCGTCAACCACGAGAATATCCACCGCCCCTCCCCGTCTTCTTCGTCGCTTCTTGACCTGCCTAGAGAAAAAAAAAAAAAAAAAGAGAGAGAAAAAAAGGTCGATGTGGTCAGTCTAGTGTATGTGGCTACATATCCGCTTGTCTTACACCTCAGGTACCTACTATCTACCGTCTACCTTTTTAGCAACCTCGAACCTTTCTTCCTCTTTACCTACTTTGTTTACTTGTAGGTACTTTGTTTACCTTACACATCTATCAATCTGTTATAGTTGTTGGTTGCTTTCTCGTGAATTCACACACAAACACACACACGCAACACCCATCCCACAAGATCCGCCAGGACCCACGCAAGCTCTGGATGCTAACACATCGATTGTGCAGCTTCCATCCACGCCTACTTCAACCACACTACCAGTTCGGAGCACTTGTCCACATTATACCTCTCTTCTTAATGTAGCATATTCTGGTTGCGACTCACCATCATGGCCACCCCCTCAAACGACAAACCAAAACCTCGGACCAATGGTTCGCTCAGTGTTGCCAAGCAGCCTGTCAATGGCCTCAACGGAACAAATGGGCATGCCACATCTCCCGCGAAGCCTACGCCTAAGAAGAAACGAACAGGTGGTTTCTTCTCCTGGTCCTTCAACCTCATAGCCAGGTAAGAAAGCACTGCCTTTGAATTTGGATCTTTATTGTTTACCATGTCATCATGCTTATCTTCTTTCCCACGGCAGACTATTAACCTGGTACTCGATATGTACTATCCTCTTCCGTTGCCCTCCCACCCTGGAGGCCTGCACCGAGTCGTCTCCGAGAATCTGCAAGCCTTACTTCCACCTCAAAGAGGCTGTCTCGCCACATCTCACTCCCTACTACGACACCTACGCCTCCCCCTATGTTGAACTTGCCAAGCCCTACTACCAAGTTGTCGACCGTACGCTTATCACCCCCGGCCGCACCTATGCTGTCAAGTTCGGGGGTCCACGGGTCGCTCAGGCCCAGTCCTTCGGCCAGGCCCAGTGGGAGAAGAATATACAGCCCCAGATGGTGAAGTACCAGGCTTTGGCAAAAGAACAGTATGACCAGATCGTGGCACCCCACGTCCAGAAGGCCTCGGATGCTATCGCGCCTTACTACACCATTGCGCGGGCCAACGCATTGCAGACCTATCACGACTTTGTTCTTCCTAGCTACCTTTTCGTGGAGCCATATGCTGCCCAGGGTTACGAGGTCGCCTACGCCTTCACCACCAACACCGCCATCCCCACCACCATTTGGGCCTGGAAGGAGACGTATAGCTTCCTCGACTCTACTGTGTGGCCTCACCTGCGTGACGTCTACCTCTTGAAGGTCGAGCCGCAGCTAGTGCGCATCGGAGAGCGTCTTGGCAGGTATAAGGGCAAGCTTCCCAAGTCAGTAACTGAAGAAGGAGATATGTAAGTGCTTTTCCAAGTGCAGCCCCTCCCCGCCCCCCCCCTCATCTCTTACGCACGCAATGACCAGGTACTTATTCCCAAACTAGTCCAGCGCCCAAATCCACGTTGACTAGGCCCTCCACTGTTTCTAGCACTGTTACGTCCAATACCCAAGCAACCGCCGATTCCCGGTCAACATCGAACGTGGCAGACGATGACATCGTTGCTGAGAACCCTCAGGTAGCGGCATCCCATATCAAAGTCGAGGAAAAGCAGGGATCTACCACTCCGGAAGAAACACGTGAGCGCACGGCCAGGATAGTCGCCGAGGATTTGGAGCTATGGGAAGGCAAGTTTACCCAGGCCGCACAGGAGGGCGCTGTCGAGATTGAAGAGCGAGTTGATGAGATAGCGGCCCGCATGATTGAACGAAATGCCATGACTATGGGCAAATCGTTGGTCTCCCAATTGGAGGATGCCACCAAGGCCGAACTGGAAAGTCTCAAGCAAACGATCGTCGCCATCCTCGAGAAAAACCCCGAAGACGCTCAAAAGAGGGACGAGGAACTCGTAGCAGCTATCCGTAATGCGGGTTTGGTAATCAAGACCAAAGCCCAGAACATTCGTGACTGGCGCCAGAGCTATGAGCAAGAGACCGAGGTGGCCGTCACCAAGGCCGCCCAGGAGCATTTTGCCATTCTCGAAGAGACCCGTGACTTGGCACTCCAGCGGATTGGTATGAAGTGGGCCTGGATGGACGGAGTAACCTACAAGGACTGGAAGAAGTACCATGAACTCAAGGCACGATTTGATGATTGGACCGAGGAATTCAAGAACCTGATCACCACACACCCTGGTCTTCTTGCGGCTCAGGCAGCTGGCTCTGATATCGAAGATGAGGCTATGACTGTCGCAAAGGCGGCAGCCGAAGAACTCGGGAGGTTAAGGCAAGTGGCAACGTGGAAAGCCATTGCTGGCGATTTCACCGATGATTTCGACAGCAACAGGATGGAATTAGCAGCCATAGCAGTAGCAAAGAAGGCCACTGAAGCCGCCGAAGCTGCCGAGGGCACGGAGTCTGTGACTCCCTCCAGTGACGGCGACGTTGCCGGTGAGACCACGAACGAAACCGATGTACCAGTCACTTCTCCCGAAGAGGCGGAAACAGTCGTTGTGTCATTATCCGAAGCGGAGGAAAGTGCCGAAGCTGAGCCAGCTGATGCGGAAACAAGCTCTATCGAGTCTGATATGCCTCTGTCCACCTCGGAGCCTGTGGATGGACCCGAACAAGTCCAGGAGACGATTATCGAATCACCTGATGAGTATGTCCGATCGCCTAGTGATGCGAGCACGGCTACTGTAAAATCTGCCCTCTTCGGTGCGGCCGCTCAATCTGTCCCCTCACGACAACCGATACTGGATGAGGACACGGACTTATCTATATCGAGCGTGGTATCCGTGGTTCAATCAGATATCCCTGCCAGCGTGACTTCGGCTGCTCAAGCGGCTTATAGCTCAGCCATTGCGGGCGCCGCCGACCACTATTCGCGAGCCATGGCTGCCGTCTCGGCTCAGGTCAAAGGCGAGCCAAAGCCGGTCCACGAGGAAATGTTCAGCTCGGTCACGAAAGCGTACCTAGGTGCCATAGCGTCTGCCAACTCTCGGCTAAGCATTGCAGTTACTGCTGTATCCGAAGGTGTCTATGGCACCCCGACAACTAAGCTGATGCCGGCGATGCCGACCGTGCCGTCTGTTGACTGGGAAAAAGCCCAATCCATCGCCCACCAGAATCTTCAGGACTCTATCGATTGGGCCGTTGAACAATACGAGGCGGCGAAAGTTGCCATCGGCGCCGCCGAGCCTACCCCCAGTACCTATCTGGAAGGGGCTGAGAAGAGGGCTGAAAAACTACTTGACCAGGCAAAGCACAATTATTATGCCGGTATTGGGTTGGCCCATGCTCGTTATTCTGATTTTCTCTCGGCCGCCTCGACAGCGATGAGTTCGCTAACTGCCACACCTACTCCGACCAACATACAGGAATCCGCCTCGTCTGTTGCCTCAGTTGCTGGCGAGTCGGCTTCCGCGGCCGCCTCTGCTGTCGGGGCTAAGTGGGACTCCCTGGTGAGCCTCGCCAGTTCTCAGGTATACGGGGCGCCAACTCCAACACCGTGGTATGAAAATCTGTATGCTGCAGCCGGCGACTATGCAGCGTCTGCTGCAGACGCAGGAGCCGACCAGGTTTCTTCAGCCACCTCGTTAGCAGGGGACTACGCTGCTTCAGCTACAGATGCTGCTTCGTCACAATACTCGGCTCTAAGCTCTTTAGTGTCTGAATTGGTCGTGGGCAAGGAACCGACATTCACTGAATCGGTGTACTCTCGACTTGCTGAAGCCTATGCAACAGGTTCTTCTTCAGCGTCTAGTCTAGCTAGTGCCGCATCTGCCAGCGTCGTCAGCGCGGCAGGTCACGCTACCGATTCGGCAGGCTCCATTGTCGATGCTGCTCGCAGCTCTGCCTCTTCAGTAGCGAACAAGATCATTAAGGACGAATTGTGATGATGGGTCGGATTTTTCTTGTTTTCTTGGATTTTCTCCCATGTCATCGTAATGCCATAATAACCATCGCCATCCATCCCCGGGGCATATCATTGCCACATGCAAGAACCACACACAGGCCCGGCATGAGTTTAGCTGAGGCTTTTATCTAATTTACACCAGACTCGTGTGTTCGTTGCGCGGATTTTCCTTTTCCCCGACTTTGAAAAAAAAATGCTGCACTCTTTCACCATGATGAACAAATATATACCCAGAGCATTCGGTTCAGAATTCGTGGATATGATATTTTTCGGTTTCGTCCTCTATTTATAGTTACTATTCGGGGGATTTTATTGCTGGATTCGGCCAGACGGGGTCACACAAGGAATGGGTGGGATGGATGATGGCGCATCCCCGGGCGTCAGGGAGTGTGGCGACACGAAGCAATGGACTCGTGAAGGAAGATGGGAGAAGGGGATGAGTGCTGGTTGAAATGGGGAGATTCAATTACAGGTAACGCCTTGAGGGCGACCCAAATAAAAATAAACCAGAGTAGCTATGAATAACATGACATGAGAAGTGCTGCTTGGCGCCGTGAGTGTGAGTGATATATGATGTATATGTTCGATATACCGTAAGCTGAAGCACTGGTAATTTGTACGTCTTCGGGAAGTAGTGGTAATGGTTGTAGTTATGATCCTATATTATGTTCTCTCTGCCTCGAACAGCAAGCAAATCTCGGTGGGTAGTTATGCTTTCGGGCATCGCAATAGACATGGTCCAATGATTCACAACTCAATAGTGCATAAGCATCTCAGGAGATTTATTTATTTCATATTACCACACGGGAAAGGGATTATATACCTGTCATCTATGACGGATGGGCCACGAAGTGTGTATAAGAAAAATAAAGTAATCTCTACCACGACGGTTACGGCACGGGCTCCCGTCAACCAAACAAATGTACATGAAGGCGTGACGGCCGTGTGCGTGTGTGTGTGGTCTTAGCGCCCGATTTCTTTTCTTTTTTTGTCGGCCCTTTAATCACTTCCCCTCTCTCCCTCCCCTCTCACGAGATGAGGGCGTTCCTAGCAAACAAAAGATGAAATCGTTTTCATCACCATAACTAGGTAGGCATGATCCCCAGTAGCAGCATCCATTTCATAGCGTAAACCGAAACGATGGGTGATAATCTCCCATATTCTCCAGCTCCTCCCTGGGACGGGTAAGGCGGTCGTCACGCTTCCCCGCGTCGCGCTTGCGGTTCTCGAGAAGCAAGCCGGCGAACAGGGCGGTAGCGGCGAGGGCGCCGAGCCAGGTCATGGCGACGGCGACGCCGTAGCCCGTGGGGTAGTGGGGGGCCTCGCGCTGGAGGAAGATGTTGGACGCGACGAGCCCGGCGACGTTGCCGACGGTGATCTGGATGCCGGAGCCGAAGGCGCGCTTCCAGTGGCCCGAGACGTTGTTCGCGAGCCAGGCGAGGGCCATGGGGGTGCCGGCGAAGCCGCCCATCGAGACGAGGAAGACGGCGGCGTACTTGGCCGAGCGGCCGAGGCCGTCCTGCGCGAGCAGCATGGCGTAGCCCACGGTGGAGACGGCGCACCCGAGCATGAGGAAGCCGTAGCGGTGGCGCAGCCGGTCCGAGAGCCAGGCCACGAGCAGCATGACCACGGCCGACGCGGCGTACACGGGGATCGTGTGCACCTGGGCGTCGGCGGCGGCCCAGCCGAACTCGAGCAGGATCGTGGGCATGAAGAAGGTGACCGAGTAGCCCGTGATGCCGACGCCCATGTAGATGAGCGCGCCGAGCCAGATCTTCCAGTCCCGCAGGATGCGCGCCCAGGTGTACCGGTTGAGCGTGTCCATGCGGGCGGCCTCGGCGCCGTCGGCGGCGAGGCGCAGGCGCAGGAGAGCCTTCTCCGAGGCGCTGAGGAAGCGGCACTGCTCCGGCCAGTCGACGATCAGGAAGGCCGACGCTACCGAGATGACCATCGTGGCGGCTCCCTCGATGATGAAGATCCAGCGCCAGGCGGCGATGCCACCGCGGCCTCCCAGGTGTGCGATGGCGTAGGCCAGAAGCTGGGTGTTTCTCATCGTTAGTAGTGGAATTGGTGGGAGGAAGGAAAAGAATAGGGGGGTGGAGGGGGGGGAATGATAACTTACACCTCCGAATGCGCCGGCGACGACGGTGGAGCAGAAGAAGAAGCTCATGCGCTTCTGGAACTCGTGTCTCTTGTAGTACATGGAGGTCAAGTAGATGATGCCAGGCATGACGCCGGCCTCGAGCACGCCGAGGAAGAAACGCAGGACCACGAGACCGGCATAGCTCTGCACGAAACCCATGCACATGTTGACGAGGCCCCATGCGGCCATGAGGGACGACAGGTAGATGGCTGGTTCAGGAAGAACGGGGGTTAGTGCCCACATCTCACATTTCCATTTCCACGCACAATGACTTGGGGTAATGAAAGACAGAAAAATATACGTACAAGGCCGGACCTTCTTGATGATCATGTTGCTCGGCACCTCTAGGAGGATGTAAGGGACGAAGTAGACCTGTAGCAATATCAGAAGAGGAACCATTAGGGGGTTGGTTGTGTGAGACATTGCACGTATTTGTTTTTTTTTTGTCCAAGTCAGGGAGGGGAGACAAATGAATAAAACAGAAACAAGTAAACAGAAACATGGATGGGAAAAAAGGGAGAGAGAGGAGGGCAAAGACACAAAACAACATACGAAAAGAGCAATGTTGAACCGGTTGCCGACCAGGTCGAGGTCCTCGGTCATGCCCTGGATGCGCGCATTGCTGATGTTGATGCGGTCGAGGAAGGACATGGTGTAGACGAGGAACAGGATCGGGTAGACGCAGAGGTCGATCTTGCGGACGAGGCGCCGCTCGGCCGCAGCATCGATCATGCCTCCCGCCACCACGGCAGTAGGGGTAGAGGACCGGTCCAGACCCGCGGCGGAGGCGGCAGCAGCGGTGGTAGAAGAAGCCTTCTCGAAATCCACGGTGGCCGAGGAGACAACGGTGGTGGGCGTGTGGCCCTCGTCGGGAGGGTGATCTCCGGACATCATCGTCTTAGACGACATGATGTTCGTGCATAAAGGCCAGCAGGCAGGTGGAAAGATCGGTCGAATAGTATTTTACCTAACCTAGAGCTTAGTCGTGGTGGTGGTGGTGGTTCGGTGGTGGTTGCTGATCGCAATGAAAACAAAAACCCCCGAATTGGGAGACAATGAGCAGAGACAAGAACCAGAGACCAGAGGACGGGTCAAAAATATTATATACCCGAAGAGGCAGTATTGACCAGGAGGAAAGAACGAAGATGTAAGGGAGGGATGGGGAGAAGGGGGAAAAAAAGAAATGTTAAAGAAAGAATAGAGAGTGTAGGGAATCTTTCGCGTGAAAGTCGAATGTTAAAGGGAAGGGAGGAAAAAGCGGAAGATTTGGTTGTTAGGGGTGATGCTGCTGGTGGTGAATACATCCACGTTGTTGTATTCACTTTTATTTTCACCCTTCTCTAGGTTAATGAATCAGCAGTATGTTTGCTCTCAAGGAGGAAAGAAAAGAAGAAGAAAAAAAGAAAGAGAGAGAAAAAAAAAAGGAGAAAAAGCCCGTCCAATCATATTACTACAATGGACTACATAAGTACCATTAGAAAGGGAAGGGAGAAAATCTGGATGGTGGTTTAAATCCCAACTTTCTTATTTGCTTCCATTTCATTGATGGCCCGGAGGCTTGGTAGTCAACATAACTACCTAGGTTAATTTAGATGGATGGTGCAACATATTGGTTTACCAAGAGCTAATATCACAACAATAGTACCATTTATCTTTCTAATTTAGTTTGCTTCTTTTTATTTAAGTTGGTGTTCTTTTTTTATCCCTTTGGTAGACCTTTCCTTCCTCTCTTATATCTGAGTGCTGCCGGTAGGTACATAGTTACTACCTAATGGATCCAATGTAGGTATGTATCTCTTGTGTATGTGTTACTATTCATCATGTGTATGGTGGACCTGCACACATTATCTCTGGTGTTGCCATGCACGTACGATTCATCAACGGCCTCGAACAGATCTATGATACCCCTTCCAAATCCCGCCCATCGGCTGTGACCGGACTTTAAATATAACGTGAGAACGCACGTTTGGGAGCATTCTCCACCTGTATGTACCAGTATTCCTCGATAGGCGAGGGAGGGGGGAGGTTGCATTGGGTTGGGTTATAACATAAGAATAGGGGTAATAAAGCACAGGTGGCTACCTACCTACATCGTCCCCCTGGTGGACAAGATTCCATTATAGGGGTACCAGCATGCCCAATCAGGTATCGTGTACTAGCGTATAGTATCCCTATTACCTAAGCTTTTACTCGTAAAGGCGCCAAAGTCACAGAGGGGTGGCATATGGATGAGACAAACAGCTCTCTGGACGCAACACAACATATGGCGTTGTGTTATGCAGAACTCACTTGGGTTGGTCTGGGTCTGGCATACCTAATACCGAAGAACGGTTGTGGGAAAACGTGGAATAGATGAAATAGAAATTCGAGAAAAGACGCCTCCCGATTGTACGACAAGAATTCCCCTCTTATTGTCTTCCAATTAATTCTAGGTACCTAGGTTAACCTATTTATTGACATCAATACCTTAAGCATATATTGAGGTCTTACATGTTATTGGAGCAGGTTATTGATCTATCTTGTGCTGCTTGCTATAGTGACCCCCATTTTACTGCCCTAGCTTCTACACTATGCCACAATTGCCAGTAGATCACCGATTTGTCACTAAGAATGCAATTTGATTGGTCATGATCAAACCCATGTCTCTAGCTTAAAATATGGAGACGTTCCTAATAAACGCCCGGACACCAAGACCTCGTAGACACTTCCTACTTAAAGTACCTAGGTACTTACCTAGAGCCCGTAGGTACATATGAGTATGTAGGTACTTAGGTTATGGCATGGATATACCTAGAGACGGGAGGCTGATGGGATACTCTGGGGAGTAAATGTGGCGCATGGAATGATAGTGAACTGGAAGAACTACATACTTACCTACTTATAGTAATATCATAAATGTTTTTTAAGGTACGGCGAAGTACTTCTACCAAAGCTTGACCTACACTAGGTAGCTCCCCTGTTCGCCTTGTCCTCATGACATGTTACCTTTATGTGCTTGCGCTGCTCTAGTTACCAACTAAATAGTTCCATTTACTATATGATTCTAAAAGAAAAAAAGGAAAAGAAAAGAAAAGAAACAATTAAGGGAAAAAAGGCAAGTTTTATTGAAGTACAGACTAATAGGTATGCAAAAAAAAAATAAAAAAATTCTTGACTATGGATAAGCTGAAAGCCTTGCTGTGTGATTCAATGCGTGCGAGGATCGAATAGACTGACTAGACGGTAGTTAAGATGAGTAACCTATACACGTCAGTATGAATCATGAATGAATAACAGAAATAGATATCGTAGTCCCTAGAGCCCAGGAACGCATCACGCTCTCCCACTCCCTCACACTCCTGTGCCACCATGAGCGACAGCCGGCCGTTACTATAAGCGTGACCTCCGTGCCTTGTTTGAAAGGGGGGAAGGGCAATGCCATGCGTAGAACGCTCCGGACATATCTACCAGTGAAATCTGCCGCGGACACTGGGCAACGGCTTCGTATTACCGAACACCACGTCGGACGTGACGGTGAGTTTGTACAAGCACCGGTTAACCGCGTTTACCCGGGTTCATCTTCATTGCTCATCAGCGGTAGCCGTCCTTTTTTTTCATATCAAAGCTTGCACGTCTCCCGGCGGGGGGGGGGGGGGATGGAACTAGAGTTCACGAATCCAGCTGTTATTACACATATATAAGTTTTCTATCCTTTGCCACTGAATAGATCTCTAATGGGTTAGAGATGTCATCAGAGCTAGAGTGGGATTTTGTGGCTTATTTGGCTCTCTAGCGGCGCTGAATATGGTATAGGTTCCGCAAAAAGAAATCATACTGAGAAGAAAAAGAAAAAAGAAATAGGACCTGAGGGGGGGAAGATATTTAGTTTGACGGCCACGAGCTATTGAAGGAGGTGGTACAACTGAGCACGCTTGTACGTGCCGTTTATGTGCCACAGAGTTTCTGCTTGTGTCCATCACGGGTAAGTTAGGTGGGGAGATGGAGGGAGAGAAAACGAGAAAGAGGGAGAGAGTGTGTGTATGTGTGTGTGAGCGAGTGAGTGAGTGAGAGAGAAAGGGAGAGTAAGAAGCAGTAGAATCCGGGTTCATCTCAAGACAGATTACGCCAGTGATGCAAGACATTCTTAACTTCTTTCGAGAATGCCCTTGGCTGATATATGTCTCGTCTTGGACGTACCGCCAGTAGATTTTATACCACCACGGTGTATGTATACATACTATAACGCACGACAAGATAAGACAAGATTGGCTGGCCGGCCACACAGGGAGGCGTTGCCAAACTACCTACCATCTGCCCCTGGCAGGATTTGACAGCAGCACCGCCGTTATCACCAACACCTCTTGTGGACTTTCTATACAGAATCACGCGTGTCTAAGGAGGAGCCAGTTGAATCCGGTTCCTGCATTGGTTAGTATTTTTCGAACCCATGTCCATGATTTGGTAAAGAGGGAAGAGCGCAAAGTGACTCACTAACAACGCAAATAGCCCAAGTATATCCAGTGTTCTGTTTACCTCTCCAAGGAACAAGCAATTTGCTACCTATAGCGGTCCATACACTGAATAACATAAAATAACGTCATTCTAGCAGTCCCTCTGACCACCATCAATTAGAGAGGCCAGTGTCCACCCTCGCAAGATGCCAGCTGTGCTTACCGTTGCGGTGATGGATGTCAATTCCTCGACAGAGAATAATGCGCCGCTAGTATACACGCCGGCATGGATATTCTTATTCATCTGCCCTCTTGTCGTCGGCACACGGGTCTGGTCGAGAACGCGAAAGGGGGGGAAGTTAGGTGCCGACGACTACACTATCTTGGTATCATTGGTATTTGGAAATCCCACCCAGTTTGATTACGGGGCATCGAGAGACTTTAAGAAAAGTAAATAGGAACTGATCAGTGTATTTAGGCATTCGCTCTGGTATCCGGGGCCATCATGCTCGTGGCATGCCACTACGGGTATGGTCAGCATAAGAGCAGCTTGTCGCCGGAGGAGGTGTACCAGTCCCTAAAGGTTCGTTCAGTTATTATTGTCACATGGTAGTAGCAGATTCTTTCTCTTTACTAAAAGGGTTTTCCGATCGTACAGTACTTTTACTTGTGTCAGATTACGTACAAGAGCTCGATAAACCTGACGAAAGCATCCATCCTTCTCCTCTATCTGCGTATATTCAGCGGTGTGAGGTGGTTCAGACTGGCATGCGCGTTCATGCTCACGTCCGTCGTCCTGTATTGCATTGCTTCGGTCACCGCGACGATATTCCAATGCACGCCAATTACCGGCGCCTTTGATAAGACCATCGAGTACCACTGCATCGACAACTCGCGCTTTTGGTTCGCCAATGCGGGCTTCTCCATCGCGACCGACATCGTCATTCTCACCCTCCCGATGCGCCTGGTCTATTCGCTTCAAATCCCGCGGATTCAAAAGATAGCCCTCATAGTCGTCTTCACGCTTGGCGTTTTGTGAGACTCCTTGGCTCTAATGCTGTACATGAACAAGCAAGACTGACTGACGGTGCAGTGTTGTCATCACATCTTGCCTACGGGTAACGACGATCGACGTGCAAGCTAAATCTCCCGATCCCTTGTACGATGTCGCGTCGACAATGTGGACCATTATCGAGATGAACGTTGCCGTTATCTGCGCCTGTCTCCCCCAGATCCGGCCGCTGGTCGTCAAGCTGTTCCCCAAGCTCATGCCAGCTTCGTATGGTTCCCGAGATAAGTCGAATCAGCCAGGCCCCGATAGCAGCGTGTCAAAGAAGTCCTATCTCGACAGCCAGCAGAAGCCCGAGCAGGACAGATGGACCTCGGCGCATGGCCAAGAGGGCGTTAATCTAACCAATATACAGAGAGGAGGAACGAGCTCGGAGGAGTGCATGATTCATCATGACGACAAGGGCATGCAGATTCAAAAAACGGTGCAGTATAGTGTTGAGTACTCAGGCGACGGTAGGGCTTACTCCCACGATTGACTACGGCCAACCAATGTCATAAGGGGACTGTGCCTCTATTTTAGTCATGATTTTATGGTGCTGAGGTGATGAGCGAGTCTTGGTTTATGGTCGGAAGCCTAAGGAACAACCAGAGTAATACGTATGATAGATAATTCAAGATACGAGCGTGGTGCGGAACAATCTGCTGAACGGGTGTGAGACGGGCTTACTATGTAGTCCTATGTCCTCGGGCTTTTACTCTAAGGGAAAACGAGTTTCGCCTCCCCATCGGCGAGACCACGTGCGTTTGATTACCTCGCGTTACGAGAAATCCCCTCCAAAACTATGACTCTATTTATATAATGAAGCCGAAATTCGCCTGAGAATTCGGTGATATGTTGCATTTTCGGCCTGCTTTATAGGTGTAGACTCACCTTGGGTGGCCTTATACTTCCTGCGCCTACGTGGCAGAGTTCTCCATCTATCGTGCTGTAAATACGAGTGGTCTCTCCTCTTTGTGGTGTTTTTCTTCGACGTTGTCTTTTCTAGAAGAGATCTAGAAATAGTATACTACTCCAGACCATAAAAAGATCCGCCTTCCACACCAAAGACAGATAATCCTCAAAGAACTTACACGAGACTTGGGCCTATTTATAGAGATTATTAAGAGTACTCTACCATAATTATTCCATGCCAAATGGATTTACCACCATGAGAATACACACTCGGCTATATTATAAAAATTTATTAATACTTTCAGACTTGCAAATCCCATAACTCACGAAAACCAGTGAAAAAGTCGATATTTAGATACGAATCTTCCATCGCAACATCAAAATTACAGATCGATGTTTAATTTTAGGGATCGACAAGAACCCTTGCCAGTTTTATTCCTTGGCTGCTTATAAACTGCAGTTTATCGGGATATAAAATTCCTAATTTATTTGACGTTTGAAGGACGGAGGTCCCCTTCAAAGTAGTAGACATCAAAAGCGAGCCAACACTGGCATACGTCACTCGCTACTCTAGCTAGCAACTCGGTTGTTCGGTTATATGTAGTTGAGATAAGGTTCAATTGACAAGAATAAGGTCACCGTGCTCAACAGCATAGAGCGATAAAAAATCAAGAGGGTGTAAGTACGACGTATAAGAATGGTACGAATCCCTATCGGGAGGGGGGAGAGGGTATACTAGGCAGCTTAGTAGGATATGTAACGCCAAGAGGACTAAATGTCAAGAGAGAAAAATCAAGAAAAACGACTCTAGAAACGGTAACATGTCACTAGCTGGAACTCCCGGTTATAGTCTGTCTCTCTGGGTTTGTTTAGTTGGTTGGTTGTACAAGCGGAGCTTTTTGGGGAAGAAGAAAGAGAGAAATCGAAAGATTCTACAGGCTGCAGAGAGCCAAGAGACAACAAAATGATTGGTTGTGGGTTTGTCGTCAGCGAGATCTGGCTACCCTATAAGATGATCTAAGCCGCATAGGCGTGAGGCCTCACTCGCTTTGTGGGGTGGGTGCTTATTTCATTATCTCAGATCGGCTGAGAGTAGAAGAACAGGACTCTCTCCTGAATTCGTCCAAGTTTAACAGCCTCTCTACCTAAGCTTAGCGGGCTTGCAACCCGTACATACTTAACTTTCAAACTCGTGCTCGGTGGAATCATGTACGGATAGAGAGTCCTATGAAACTGGGACCTCTGGGGGCATCCGGTTGCTAAATCTAGGAACAGCGGAGACGTATCTTATTATAACTCGGGTATCTACATAATCCCGTAGTTACAGCAATGACTCATTGATACACCAACTTCGTAGTTGTTCCATATACGAGTTGACAGCTAGGATTTCTTGGAGGGGATGATAGTTGGTATGTTGTAGTTGACAGGTAATTATATCTAAAATCTCATTGGGTAGTTAAACTTAGCTATTCGTTAACTACATTTAAAATAACCGGATACCTTTTCTAAATATTAAAGAAGTCCTCGTCTATACTGCATCAGAGAACGGTGCATTATTGTATATGATAGTTGATTTGTATGCTTGATATTCCCAAGTACCTATGCACTAAGAACCCTCTAGTAATGAAGCTACTGCTGGCTATATCTTAGCGACATATACTCATTAGCTTCAGCCTATCTAGTGTGTCAAGTACTCTTGTAGTTGTCACGATCTCAGGGCTCGGGTCATCCTGGGCTATAAATTAGAATGATATAGTCTAAAATGAATATAGGCTATGTAGCTGCTCGGGGACTCTAGAAGTGTTCTGTTACGAATCTTCACATCGAAATCCCCCTCTATAGAATATTGTGAAACCGGGTCAGACCACCATCTTCGGCAATTGGCCTCCTAGATTAAGTAGGTTCCTAAGCGAAAGAAAATAATGACGATTTGGGTATCCGGTGGAGTGAATCAGCCCTACCCGTCTGCAGAGGCTTGGGTAGTGGCTTTTTCAGCCTCACTTACGATACGGATATTGGTCAGATGTGTTGCTTTAACCAAATCCGCTGGAGGGCATTGCCGTAATTTTCAGGTTATTTTTAGTCTCTCTCTGCCATGAATGAGCTGGATGTATTTCCCCGTACAAATTCGGGTTTAGTAAGAAGTGAACGGTGCTGTGAACACCTTCAACGAAAGCCTATGACATGGAATTGTAGACTTAATAGATCCCTAGCATATGTCAAGTTCCTTTTTTTTTAATACTCGTGTACCTTAGTATGGCGAATAACGCACAAATCTACCTTTTCCTTAGTTGCAACAATTCCCGACTCTATAGGAGTTTAGTATGCGGACGGGTAAACGCTGATAGCATCACGCCAATGCTGTACCTATTCCGAAAACTTCGTATTAGTTACAAGATACTATTGTGAGGGCGCGGGTGATGAAGGCCATGTGGATATAAGATCGCAAATCTCCCTCCTTAGTTTACCTACAGCGAACTGCACATCGGACACAACTCATACAGCATACTAAGTTTTCGATACGAAAACCTCTACCATTATCATCTTTCTTGAAAATAGGGGGAGAAAAGAAGCGAAGAAAAAAACTAGTTAAAAGCAAGTTTACATCCAAAAAGACCATATACGCCCTGAACCATGCCTCAGTTCCTCTTCATCGAGCTCCCCAGCTTCCGCATCAAAGACATCAACGGCCACGCCGTAAGCCTCAGCTACCGGCACCTCGGCCTAGTCGGCGCGCTATACCAGTACGTGCGCCGCGGGCTCGCAACGGGGGACTACATCGACCTGGCGGCCTCGCTCGTGTTCGCGGGCGGGGAGACCGACATCTGGACGTCCTCGTCGTCGGCGGCGGCGGGACTGCACACGGAGGAGAACCTCCTGCTATCGTACTTCCAGGCGTTCGACTCCCCGGGGGCATACCCCATCATCGACGCCATGCTGCTCGCCAGCAAGCCCTGCAGCGCGTGCATGGAGTACTTCGCGCCGGCGGGGAAACGGCTCTCGCTCCCAGCGGAAGCGGGAGGCACCGCCTTCCGGGCCAAGTTCACCCCGCGCAGCGACCGCAGCTACACCCCCGTGTTCTACCTGGCCCGGGCCCTGGACGCGGCGCAGCGCAGCGCGCTGTGGCTGCAGCTGGGGCAGATGTGGGCCGGCGAGTTCGCGCTGCCGCTGCCGCAGCCCGACGTGGTGGCGGCGGCGGCGGCGCGCGGGCAGGTGTATTATCTCCTCGCCGAGTCGCCGTGGTACGCGCTCCACGAGCAGGAGAGCATGTCGGACGCGGAGGTGGCCGAGGCCGTGACGCGCCAGGGGGTCTCGCCGGCGTATTGGATCGGGAGGTGAAAAGAACGAGACGGGACGGATCGATGGGGATGGGGGTGGTGACGGGATGTTTACATAAAAGGGGGAGGGGAGTTTCTTTTCAGGGAGGGGGGAAGGGGGTCGATACCTGGCTTAGAGGGAAAAGGGGGGTAGGAGGAAAGGGGCAAGGCGCTCGGTTCGCATGCACTACTCACACAAGCATTGGGAGAGGGTTTTAGGAGTTATTAGATTTGGATTTCATGTACACTTGGCACTTTCAGGGCAGGTTTCCCATCATAGACGCATGTATCATCGATTAGGTTCGTTTTACTTCCACACATCTCACGATTCATGCGTTTACCAGTCGTACGTTTTCACATTCGTTTTCAAATAATGCCGAGCACTGTTAGTTAAGCATACATATTTTTAGGAACTAGTTGGTTTTACGTTATGCGGTTAGGTGTAAAAGACAGTTGACTAAAGGGGGAAAAAAGGGATAAGATTGAATTTGGAAGAGGCGAAGATTATGGTGTATTTCAAACAAGCTTCGCTCGTGAATTTACTATGATGAGTTATGACAAACCTACTAGATATGTTATTATCAAATTCTATTTCATGTGCGTACCGTGTCTGGTATATTTCATCTGTGCCACACCTTACCTCCTGAAATAAACGTTTTTTGTGTTTTTTTGGGTCACCTAGCAAATTTACTACACAGATCTAGGGGTAGCTACTCAGTTATACATGTATTCTAGTTACCACAGCCAGTCCTAAGTTCTCCCCATGGCTGTTTGTGGTTTAGGAACTGAGCGTGTGTATGGGCCCAAGAATAAGATAAAGTGCCTTATATGCATAAGGACAATTTGGTATAAATTATGGTATCATGGAGGTTGCACCTGGCTGCTAAAACCTATTATAATACCTTGTTAAAGCTGAGAGGAAGTTGATAAATCCCTTAGCTAGGTACTGTTGTGTGAAGTAATACACAAAGAGTCCTACTTGTCTCTGCATTTTTTCAGCTGACACGAAAAAGTCGAGTCATATACTCTCATTCTCGTGGGGGCTAAAGAAAACCTTGGGCTCTATACAGACTACATCTCGAGCTAGATAATACGTTCATGTCCCTACGTTACATTGATGGTAGTTTACCTTTGCTTCTTTTGGGCGCACTTGCTTCTCCGGAGGTCATCAGTCACGGTAACTGAAGCATAACTGATGTGTTTAACCCGTATTATCGCCCGGGTTCCTAAGACATGTGCCATTATAAGATCTTGAGTTTAAGCAAGATCTCTAGAATCGACTACGCCGCTATGACATCCTATAGACCCGAAACATACTTTAGACTATCCCATTATAGACTTTGGCAAGCCCGAATCTCGCAGAAAGCCAAGCGTCGGTCAGGGAAAAAGAAAAATAAGATCTAGATAGTAGGCAGAAAAGAGAACTGCTGGTGCGACCTTTATATCTCCGGTGTTTACTGAATCCTATCGTCATTTCTGTTTGGGGATAGTTGTCTGCTTGTCATTGGTTATCCTTTGACATCCTGTTGTACAATCGAACCACTTCTGTAGTCTCATGATCGATAGAGCTGACAGGCAGTAGTACTGTTACAGAAATGTAGTGCCTCGCGAAAGGCATCCCAACACTTCTGAGTAAGTACCTATGTATGGGCCTTGATAAAGATAGATGTGAATCTCAGATCCAGACTTAGCTCATCGCCACCTACCAGGTCAGAAACTCCGTAACGCCTTCGCGGCAACTCGCGTTCCCGTACCTAGGGGCTTTGTTACTGCAGATACCTAAGCCTGAGATGGGAGGTGGTAAAGAGCCATCAACCAGATGAGCAAGCCATAAGATCATAGGCTTGGACATCTAGTAAACTATCCACCGCGTTGGCCTCCCCATTACCACCCCCCCTTTTCCCCCCTTTCCTTTTAGTAGCTAGTGGGCGCCGGAGTTGTCGTTGTGGGATGTGTCTTAAAGGCCTAGTGCCGAAGTCTAGGTATATTTCTGGTAACATACCGAACCAAAGCAATCCTAGAAGACCTAACGCCGATTAGACTTGAAACGAAGCCTACGAAAACCTAGAAAAGAAAACTTCCCATGCTATTAGAATTTCATGGGTACGGTGAACCTTGTGTATAGTCAGGTTCAGTTTCTGTTTTGGCTGTTGGCAGCAAGTACCGAGACTTCAATATGGGCAGCCCACATTACGAAGTTTCGCGCCTCTTATCGTTCGCCGGAGGAGGGGAAGGGGGGGAATTCTGGATAGATGCGATCTAATGCACCGGATTATCCATGCCTAGACCTTGTCCTTGGGCCGGTCGACCAGTCAGCTTCGTTGTGGAAGCCCTCTTCGGAACGGGCTGAAGTGATACTATGATAGTGGCGCCTGTCGTGCTCTCGCGCATGGGAAATTGGGTCGCCCCCCCGGGCCACCACGAGCTGCTGGGAACTATGTCGCGAGGGTCATGTTTGCGACTTACACCTGAACTCGATAGGTGTGTGGCAGCTTGGTAAAGTAATCAACTTCCCCCCGGCATATGTCGGGGTCACCCCGACCCTATGATGGAGTAGGTAGACAAAAGTAGTACTAGAGCTTGGAAAAAGGCATCGATGAGGCTACTAGTATGATCCTTTTAAACCTTAGGTATAGCCCCCCTTTATCATTCTGCTTCGTTCTCCTTTTCCCGAGTTTACTATATAATTAGACTTTGGATCTATACTCTGACAAGAGAGAGCGAGAGAGCGAGAGAGGCATTGACGACAAAGAGAGATAAGGTCGAACTATCCTCCTCCTCCTCATCGTCCTCCTTCGCCTCCTTCGCCTGCCGGGACCATGGCGTCTTTAATCTGACTTATAAGCAGATATCCTTATACGAAAATTATTTTTTCCTCCTCTCATTGCACGCGACGCTGAAATCTTCTTTCCCGTGGTTGGTTGCTCTGTCTTTCCTGAATCGAGTTGAGCGACCACCAGCAAGCCAGAGTACCGAAAGAAAATGGCAGTCATACCCTTCCTCGTATTTGGCGGACTCTTGCTTCTCATTCTATACCTGAAGAAGAGAGAGCACGGCAGGGCCAGGATTCCTCCAGGTGCCCGACCGTTGCCGGGCCCGAAATGTGAGTGCTGAGAGTTGCACAACAACTTTTTTTTTATTTATTTCTCCCCCCCCTGCCTCAGCCCCCCCCAGTCTCTTGATGCATTATTGGGTGGTTGGTCAAGCTTGACAGACGTATGTATGTAATATAAAGCGATGTTACGTATGCTGACCAGCGACCACCCCAACAGGTTACCCTCTAGTTGGACGGGTGCACGATGTGCCGCCGGAGGCATCATGGCTGAAGTTCTACGAATGGAGTAAAGAATACGGGCCGATTTACCAGATGGAAATTTTTGGCACCGTCCATGTCTGGATCTCGTCCGAGGAGATCGCGCACGACCTGCTCTCGCGGCGGGCGCTCATCTACTCGGACCGCCCGCAGATCCCCAACTTGCCTGACAACCGGACCAAGGGGGAATACCTAGCCCTGACTGGTCGTAATGGTATGTCTCTGCTTTGCTTCCCGCACCTGTATCCGGAGCCCTACATATAGCTGAATCAGCTCCTTGGGTTGGTTGCACAACTACTAACACGAGGCATTTTCTTCATCCCTTCAGAGACGTGGAAGCGCCAGCGCAAGCTCTGCCAGCAGCTGATGGCGACCTCGGCGAGCGCCTCGCTCCACGGCTACCCGCGCAAGGAGCGCGATCGGTTCCTCTACCTTCTCTCCCGGGACTCGTCCCAGTACCGCGAGTACATCGAGCAGTTCACGGCTCGCACGGTAGCCCGCCTGTCGTGGGGCAGCCCGCATTCGGCCCAGCTGCTCCGGGTCACGACGTTCGGGCTGCTAGAGACCATCTCGCCGTCGGGGGCGCTGCCGAACGTGGTGTCGTGGTTGATGCACCTGCCCGCGTGCCTGAGCCCGTGGAAGCAGAAGGAGAACGCACGGCACGAGCTTGAGGCGGGCCTGCTCAAGGGCAACGTGGCCGATGTGCACGCGCGCATCCGCGACGGCACCGCCGAGCCCAGCTTCGTGCGCACCTTCATCGAGGGGCTCGCGCGGTCGGGCGACAAGGCCAAGTGGGGTGAGGAGGCCGAGGCCACGTACGTGGTCGGCCAGATGGCCATTGCGGGCGCGCTCACCATCGGCAGTCCCATCCAGAGCTTCGTCCTCGCTATGCTGCACTACCCCGACTGGCAGAAGAAGCTCCAGGACGAGATCGACGAAGTGTGCGGGGGCGCATGCCCGCAGTGGGAGGATCGCGAGAAGCTGCCCATGCTGCGCGCCGTCGTCAAGGAGGTCATCCGGTGGCGACCGCCGGTCCCTACTGGTGAGTTGATCCCCTATCTATCCTCTTCCTACCTCCATACATTCTCTCTTTCTCCACTTCTCCATCTATGCATGCGTCCAAACGAACCACTCCACCCCCTTTTTCCAGCACGAAGACAGGACGATCCGTTGGGTTCGCCTTTAGCCTCATTTTTTTCTTTTCATTGCTGGCGGTGCTGATGAAGACTATAGGAATCCCGCATGCTATCGAGAAGGATGATGTGTATAACGGTTATTTCATTCCTGCGGGTGCCACGATCCACGCATTAGAATGGTACGTTGCCGATGGGTGAGATCCCGCTGCCACAGTCACCTGTGTAGCTGATACTACCCAACATCACCTTTCTTTTTTCTGTTTTCTTTTTTAATGTCGTTGTTGTAACCAGTTTTCCTTTTTTTTATACCTCGTACTGACCCCGCCCTCGTATTAATATAGGGGCATAACCCGCAACGAAGCCCTCTACCCCGACGCCGAGGCCTTCAACCCGGGTCGTTGGCTCTCACCGGAGTACCCAACATACAAGGAGCCGCTGACGCTGTACCCCAACCTGCACGGGTTCAGCCAATTCGGATTCGGGCGGCGCACATGTCAGGGGATACCGATCGTGGACCAGGACCTATTCCTGGCGATGGGGGGCATGGCCTGGGCCTTCCACATCCGGAAGAAGCGCCGCGCCGACGGCAGCGAGATACCTGTACATTGGAACAACTACACGCCTCTTCTCATCGCTAAGCCTGCCCCTTTCGAATTCGACGCCATCACACGGAGCGAGAAAATCGAGCGCTTGCTGCGCGAGATGTGGGAGACGGGAAAGGGCGAAGATGACGAGGAGGAGGAGCGCAAAGAACTTCTGCGGATGAAGACAGCCGTCGCTGCTGCTACCACCGAAGAGGAGGAGAAGGATGTCATAGCAGCTTACGACGCGGTAAGCGATGGTGGCAGTGACACAAGTGCTTCCATGAAGCAGTCGGGCTCTGTCTCATCGCTGAGCAGCGAGATCGCCGACATGGAGAAATTTGATATTTGGGCCTAAGAGGCCTACTTTGTACCTAGTTGATGATTGTTATGCATTTCCTTTCTTGACTTCATATACAATTTCACCTCTTGACTCCAGTTATAGGATGAGTAAGGGGGGGAGGGGGGGAGGGGGGCATGGGTCTGGCGAATGAACATAGGTGTGGATATTGGATATGGAATTCGGATATCCATGTATCTTAGATTGAATTTTGTCATTGCGCAAGAGAAGTATATATATTCTACCTACCTACTCTTTAGCTTATCGAAATATTGGTAATCCGACGTTGTCTCAGTTTCAAACACTTATCTGCCAGTGGAAAGACTTGATGCATTATATGCCATGCTGGGTTTGGCGAATGATACACGCGAACATAGAGAGGGAGGGGCGCCTATACTTACCGCGGTATACTGCTCACGGGGAGGGAATATAGACACGTCGTACCATGTGAACCAAATTGCTTCAATGCGGCTTTGTAGAGCATTTTTAGTCTTAGTCCAATGTAAGACTTTCTATACCTAGTGCTGACAATCCACTCATTCCATTAGAAGTTTTTCAATTGCTCCGAGATAGCGAGGGTACGGTTTCCCTCTATCGCGTATGACATCTATCACAACTCTTACGCGTTTGCCTGGTAATATCAGGATTCTCACGTTAGTCAAGGCATTCCTCCAGGCTATCTAAGCAAGATTTGTATCTGCATCTTCAAATGTTTTTACATCCTTTATCATCATGTTAGCGTGTTACTACCGCGAGTAGAGCGTCGCTTTCGCGAGTTTCTTACCTCTCCACTGGTGAAAGTCCTAGAAGCCGCATGCCATTGTTGAGAATTATGCGTGCCGTATCATACAGCGCCATACGCGCTTTCATGAGGCCGGGTTCAGAACCCACGATCCTGAGATGGTCGTAACTTGAGCTCAGAACATGTGTCATCTTGAAGAGATATGTCAAAATAGTCGTGGGCTCGAGGGTCTTTAGTGCGTTCTGGACCACATCTGGCCATTGGGCCAGAACTCGGATCAGGTTAATTGCATGGGACTCGGTGAGAAGCGAGAGGTCTGCGGAAGCGATCTCCTCGTCGCTCAAGGCGGCTCTGCGAGTGATGGAGCACAAACGAGCGTGCGCATACTGAAGGTAAGGGCCCGTGTCACCTTCGAACGAGGTCATGGCCTCCATGTCAAAGTGGTAATTGTTGATCCTGATTTGCGTGTTAGCTGCCGCGGCCCGAAAGAAAGAAAGAAAACTCAGGTGTCCTACCTCTTGCCGCTCATATCTTGAACCATGACCGAGCTGATACCCAGGATGTCGGCAGTAGCGCCGGGGTTCTCAACCTGCTTGTATTTGTCTTCATTCTTGCGCATCACTTCGTGCATGTGCTCTCCAACATCTCGGAGGATGTCGTCAAGGAACTTGGCTGTTCCCCTTCGGGTGCTCATGCCAAGAACAAGACCAAAGTTCACGTGCTGAGCCTTGGAGGCGATATCCTGGTAGCCTAGTAGCTCAACGATCTTGAAGAATTGCCTCACGTGGAGATCTTGTTGGCTAGCAATTACGTATATGCATTGGTCGAACTGGTATTTTTCATGTCGGTTGAGTAGCTCGCTGATGTCTCGGGTCAGGTAGAGGGCAGTGCCGTCCTTCTTCCGGACAATGGGCTTCTCGAGGGACTTGCCGGCCTTTCCTGGTACGTGCTTGGTGAAGTCAATAATAAGCGCACCTTCGGACTCCTCGGCAATGCCCTTCTCCAACATCTTCTGCATAGTCTGGTTCATAGACTCTTCCGACACTTGACTTTCCCCCGAGTAGTCGTCGAAGCGGATATTCAAGCGGGCGTAGGTCTCCTTGTAGCGGGCAATGCTAAGGTCTCGGAACCTCTTCCAGAGGGCCAAGGCGTCGGCATCCCCATCGGTCATGAGCTTGAAATACCGACGGGCCTCCTCGTCGACGCCAGTATCCTTCAGAGTCTGGGCCTCGGCGGTCTTGCCTTCCTTGGTGAGCCTATCAATCTCCTCCTTCTCGTCGGCGACCTCCTTGCTGATCTTGACATAGACCTCGTATAAATGGTTGATGGGGTTTTGGGCGAGGGCCTCTTCATTGCCATATTTCTTGAATCCCTGGGCCAAAAGACCATATTGCTTCCCCCAGTCGCCGAGGTAGTTTACGCGCACAACGTCCCATCCGGCCGCCTCGTACAGATTGCTCAGAAAACCTCCGATGATGGTACTCCGCAAGTGGCCAGCATGGAAGGGCTTCGCAATGTTAGGGGAGGAGAACTCGACGATTATGCGCTTCTTTCCTTTGGAGGGGTCGGAGGGATCCTTGAGGCCATTTGCCTTGTTGGTGCCGAACTCGCGGCTGTTTTTCCGGGCCAGGGGTATGAGGATCTTGGCGAGGGGCCCGGGCTTGAAGAATATGGGGAGGAAAGCACTGTTGGTGGAGGGCTTTTCTACGAGAGGCGACTCGGGCCACTGAAAGACTCAGCATGTCAGCAAGAGCAGAAGAAAGAATGTCGGGGGCTTTACCTTCTCTATCCATTGCTGGGCCAGCTCGGCAGGCTTGCCCTTGGCGCGCAGGGCAGGGATGGGGAGGACCATGTCGCCCTTGTCTAGCGAAAGCGTCCATTGGAGGGCAGGGTATATGATCTTGGTGTCGATGCCGGTGATCTTGTGTAGAATGGAGGTGACATGCGACCGGTAGATGTCTTGGGGGTTGATGTCGGGGTAGCAGTTGGGATAGGGGTCGAGAGGCGGCAGCCCGTCGAGCTGGGCCGTGAGCCGGTCAACAGAATCGGCGGTGGTGGTGGCGGCCATTGTGGCAGCAGCGCGTACTTGGTATGAGGGCACTAGTTTGCCGTGAGAAATGGAGGACGGCAGACTGGCTGGTCCTAGTCTACGGTACGAGAGTCGGGGTTTGTGGTGATGGCGGGGTGAGGAAAGAGAAGAAGAGGACAAGCTGCGATGAAAAAAACTGGTTACAAGGCCAGTAATAGGAGAAGAAGAAAAAGAAAAAGAACAAGAAGAATAAGAATGGTATTTCCAGATACGAGTAACCGGTGCTATAACGGTCATAGGGAGAAGACTGGTGGGTTCTTTTCGTTCTTCTCGTGAGTCACCAGCAGAACGAATTATGTAGTAGGTAAAAGTTGATGGTCGATTTTCCGTTTCTCAAAAGCTGCGCAGCGCATTTCTGAGTTCGACCCCTCCATCGATAAAAAAAAAAAAGAGAAAAGATACTTCGGTACATGCCCCTCCCCCTCCTTCTTCCCTACACTACCGGTACATATGGAGGTACCTAAGTAGTGCACATACTAAACCCTAAGCACACTAGACTAGGAAATGATCTAGTATCTGATTGGCTCCCGCTTAGGCACCTCCGTACTCAATACTGTGTTTCACACCGTGTCAGGTAGAGCTTATAGGTAGGTCAATAGGTACATCAATTTCATTTCATCTTTAGCCTCTCCTATCTTCTAACCTTACAACAACTTGCATATCAACATCAATACATCACTCAAAATCCCCATTGTCTCATCCAGTTCGACATCCAGTCATCACAAATAGGTCCTAAACTAGCCAGTGTCTCTGACACCCCTACAGCCCGCCTTGCATCGAGCAGCACCGGTTCCGCTGCCTTACTGGCCAAGCCCTCGAAGAAGTCGAGAAGCTTGATCGCCGGATTCTGCCCAATGTCTTCGATCACCGTCGCGCTTTCGCGCAGGGCAGCTACCCACGCCTCCAGTGTCACCATCTGAACTTCATGTGCGGCATTGAGGCTTTGCGCCACCTTAGGTGCGAGCTTCTCCCAAGTCGTGGGCCACGGGTTCGTTACATGATACACCTCCGCACCAGCGATGGCGGCTGTGGGTGATCTTGTTGAATGCACAGCCAACTCGACGATGCTCTGAGCAGCCACGTCCACGGGAACCCAGTCTACCATCTCCAGCTGCCCCAGCGACCGAGGCAGCTTGCCCAGGTACTTTGAGCTTGCGATCAAGCTCGGCAGCCACTCTTGCTTGGGCCACATTCCCGCCTCCGTAGTCGGTCCCGCGATCTGGCCCACCCGGCACGCGACAGTGGGGATTCCGGCATCTCTGGCCGCCGTGTGGAGAATCCGTTCCGCTACGAGCTTGGATTCTCCATACCCGATCGCCTCCGGTATGCGCCAATCTTCGTACACCCTCTCGAGGACGCTGTCCGTCTGCCCCGTCGCCGCATACCACTTGGAGACGGCGCTCAAACTCGAAATAAAGAAAATCTGCGCACCGTAGGTTGAATGCGCCGAGAAGTCGATGAAATTCCGGGTAGTGCTGATGTGGCTCTCGAAAGAGTCGATGGTGAGGTTAAAGTCAACTTTCCATGCATTGTGAATGACGGTAGTAACCTCACTCAGTAGCTTCGTGTAATCCTGTGCCGAGAGGCTGAAATATGGCTTTGACATGTCCACATCCAGACATTGCACCTTGTATCCAAGTGGTTGAAGTCCTCTATCAGCCTGCGATTTTTTCTGTCGCTCCCCACTTCCATGGCCTCGGTTAAGGCAGTAGACGCGAGAGACATTGAAATCTCGGATCAAGGAGTCGAGTATGTACGAACCGAGAGAGCCGGTAGAACCAGTTAACAGGACGACGAAGCCATCCACAGGTTTCGGCTCTGCTCGCCTCGTCGTGAGTGGTAGGTTTTCTGTATGCAAACTGTAAAGTCTTTTCATCTTTTCCACGTCGCTCTCAGACTTGTGGTTGATATTTTGACCTTCTGAAAGGGCCGACACAATGCGTGTGAGCCCGGCGATGCTGGGATTCGCATACACCACCCTAGCTTGGATTGACTGTCGTTTTCCATGTACTAGGAGATGCTTGTTGATCCTTCGGGCTATCGCAGTTACTTGCAAAGAATCAAGTCCAAGCTCGAAAAGGTTGGCATTTAGATCCAGCTCAACCATATCAATGCCAACAGCCGTGGTGATGATATCCCTAACGATATCCTCCACACTACCATATCCATTCACCCTAGGTTCTGTGCTTTCTGGAGCACTACTTTCCAGAGACCGTTCATTTGCCTTATACAGGGCATCAAATTCGTTCGCATATAGATCTAGGGTCATCGTACGCTGCACCGTGCCTTTACCTGCCCTCAACATGGGCTTCTCGACCGAGGTAAAAATAATCATATTACGATAAACCTGACCGTGAGAAGGACTCTTATCGTTAGCGGCTTGCACAGATGGCCAGATCGTGCCTAGAAGCCCTAACCTTTCAGACTTATTTTTGGGCGGGTGAACAGCTTCAACCAGCACACTTGACTGAAAACGTCCAAGACCGTTGACTAATGCCCCTTTGACTGCCGGGTTTGTGCTGATAATTGACTCCATTTCGAGCGGGTTGAGTTTCTCTCCAGTGGAGTAAACGATAATGTCGTCCGCCCGTCCTCTATAGAGCCAAACATTTTTCTTAGTGGGATGCTTTGAGTACAAGTCTCTCATCGGCCATTCATCCAGCTCGGGGAAGGTTTCGAAGATGCCTTGGTATCTCTGGAGCTTCGGATCTTTGACAATGAACTGTTCGTACAGGTCGCCCGAGAAATGACGATACACCTGCCCAAGCACAGAACTCACTTTTATATACGCCCAGTCCTCTAGCTCGCACATCTGTACCGGGAATACGCCACATTCTGTTGTTCCAATACAGTTGACTAATTTAGTCTTGGTGATAATAAGGTCCCCTACTGCTTGGGGCAACGGTCCTCCTCCGAACATGGTCTGTTCCAATAGACTAAGATTGTCGAGATATTCTGGGTTATTGACAAGGTCTACCCATACTGCCGGTGGGAGACAGCTGTGCTGCACGTTACCGTGAACGTGGACGGCATTCACAGTCTCGGCAGACGGCGGAAATGGACCCAGGACCACGGTGTATCCCGAGTATATAACCCCGGGCAAAAACATCGCCATTCCGGCCGTGTGGAAGAGTGGAAACCCGAGGTACACCCGCTTTCCCGCACATAAGGGGGGATAGCAAGGCTCTTCCCCCACCAAAGGCAAGGCCGCATAAGCATCTATTATTGCATATGTTCCGTGGGTCTGGATAACTGGTTTCGGCAAGCTTGTCGAGCCTGAAGTGTGCATGACCATGAATGGGTCCGACCTTGCCTCCGCAAATGTCTTGGTATAGGGATACGGCTCGTGCGCTCCGTCCTCCTCAGTCCAATGCTTAAACCCCGGGACTTCGAGAACGCGCATCTGCCTCACGGCTAGAATATGCTTCACTGCGGGCAGGTGGAAATTGGGAGGAAGCAAGAAGACGTCGCATTGCGTCTTCTCAAACAGTGATAGGTGCGCTTCGAGCGTGTTCCGGGGCGAGTTAAGCAAGAGCTTATACCCAGTCTTAACGCAGGCCAGGACCAGGATGCCGTAGACAACGTCTTGTGGTCCCAGATAAGTAAGTGTCGGGAACAGCCCCTGGCCGCCGCGTCCTAAATGCTTCTCGATGTACCATGCACAACGATCAATGGCCCGAGCAAAGGTCTTTGCGTCAATATCCTCAAACCCATCCTCCGGGTTCTGCGTCTTGGCTACGGAGTATAAGACGCGGTGCGGATCTGTGCCTGCGATCTCGTCCACAAGGGATGGCACCAAGCGCCGGTCGGAGCCCATTCTTTTCGGCTTCTGAGCAATGGTCTTGGCGATAGACACAAAAGAAGCTTCAGAATGGGGGAGGAGGGTAGAGGACACGGAGACTTCGGATCAAGATATCGCAATATAACTCAACACTCGCGGAGAACAGACCGATTAGAAGGGAACGCTTCGCTCTTGTTTTTCAACAACAGACGGAATACCCCATATTAATCACCGAAGTCATATCCACGAAGTGGGGATATGATATATATGTTGATTTTCTCTCTTTTCTTTTTTTCAGCTCTGTGATATAGACAGTTGTTTGAGTAGCCATTATTATTCTCTCCATGACGCTAATTTGAGGCACGGTCGAACTAGAAGGGATCCTAACGGTCAGCATTTAGGTATATTTCCGACGTATCCTTGAGCGTTTATGATCATCCTTCGCGTGTCTGTCGGAGCTGGGTTTATTCCTAAGGCCTTCTTCCCATGGCGTCTGGTGAGGTGGGTAGGTATACGACATAGGATGGGGGTTAGGCTAGGTAGTTAGGTCTGACGTAGGAGCATATTGACGATAGACGACGCGCCAAGGTGGGTATAGTTAGGTCTAGCTGAACAATAGTGTCAAAATCCACTATGTAAGGGTTGATATAGATCCCAGGACTTGGCCATTTCGTTTCTTATTCTTAATCCAAAACGCATTATCACTTATAGATAGACAGGTAGATACTACTTATTTAATTGGTCTCACCCCAGCTGTGAATTGCATACGGAGGGCCTGCAACGGAAGATTAGACTATATCTCTCTATACTACGCTATTTACATCCTCTCCTTAAGAACTACCCAGATATCATTCATATGACGTATGGAAATAGGCCGTCTGCCTATAAATACAAACTGTGAGATGATTTACTAATAGTCCATACTTTTCTTACGAATGAATGGCATTCTCCTATGGGCAAGTATCCAAAGTAGTAGCATTAATAAGTTAAGGAGTTAGCCCCAGAAGTGCCCTGTTCGGGGTTTCCCAGACAGCAACGTGACATATTTCTAACATAATAAATAGCCTAAGTTAGATATGTTTGCTGTTCAGCAGAGTCATTATCACCGGCGGATGGAAATAGGAAAATATACCTACGTAGATTCATGAAAGACCGCATGTGGTGGTCTATTACATGCGTAATAAGCAACCACTATATACCTCCTACTCCGTAATCTGGCTCCCCCCCTTTAAACCAGCATGAGCACCAACCCGTATTTCTTCAAGTTACTCCCCCCCCCCTCCCCTTCCCAGGAACTTACTCTCCTCTCCCCCATATTATCGAATCCCCCCCCCCCCTTATTTAGTACAGCGCTATGTAGAATAAACAGCAAATCTTCTCGTATAATACCTATCTATACTTACCTACGTACCTATACACGCGATACTACAAGTTAAAAAAGATTCCATTATCACGTAGAGACGTCACAAAAGTGTCCATCTTATTATTGCCCCAAAGGAAATTACATATAATACGGTGGTGGTAAAAGGCGAACGCTAACTGCCGTCTGGCAAATGAACCTTAGTCCATGTTATATACTTACCGTGGGTACCTAACCTAGGTAGGTATGCAACACATGGATACGATGTGCGATATAATACCAACACATGTCTGGTTTTGGAATACCCAGATCCCCTTTGTCCCCGGGAAGGATTCACGTAAGCAGCGCAGCTAGGTATTCCCGCTACTATTAAAGGGGCAGGGACAATATATATATGAAGAGATAGTTGGAGGGTCACAGATCTTCCTCAGTCAAACTTTAATCTACTCACACCCTTTTATATCCTGAGCCCCTTAAAACTCCACGATTTAACATTCAAATAAACGACGAAAAGCTTTTTATTATATCCAAAATAAAATCCACTATATACACATAGGTATTCCCCCTAAGGGGAAAAAAATCAAAAACAGTACTCCTCGACATGCAGATGGATGCCTTGGGCGCCAGTCCCCTTGTGCACAGCACGCTCGTCGCTAAGCTTTGCCACACTGGTTCTAACGTTGGCCACCAGCGACTGCCCCCCACACACTACCACGCCCGTCTCCCCGCCCGTGGCTTCAACGGCCGCGCGTATAAAGGTGGCTATATCGGGTCTAGATGACGAGAAATGTACATGGGAGTCGGAGTAGCTCACTCTCGACGACAATCGTTTCCGGGGCGTAGTAGTTCCCGAAGTGGAGGCGACCTCCGTGGTTGATGGGTCTTCTTCTACCTCTCTGGGAAGCAGTGGCTTTTCCTTGCCGCTAAACCCCGAACTTGCGGACGATGTAGAGGATGGTGTAGGGAGTACCGTTCCTAGCTGGCCGTTTCCGGTTACCGCGATGTGTATTGTTAATTCAAGGCCTCCTGACTTCGCTACTTCAAGGGCCTCGTGAAGGCGTTGGTGATAAAACTCGATCTCATCTCCGTATCTCACGGCTAACAAAAAGTCTACTCGTTTCGTACACCGTGTCGACTTAGAATGCAGCACACTCTCGAGGATAGGTAGTGTGAATGAGGCACCGGTCGACGCGGAAATGAGAACTAGTGTCTCGAAAATATCCCATCTCGGGGGATGTCCATATGGTCCCAGGACAAATGCTGTCAACGACTCCTTCGTCTCTGATGACTTATTCTTGTGGGCAAACTGATTCAGTCTCTTCGAGAAACCCGAGTGAGAGCGTATGGCTAACTGGATGCTATCGCAAATGCAGGTGTCGGGCATTTTATGCGAGGTGGCGATGGTGTATGGATGGGCTTCGAATGCGCCAACCTTGGGTAACCACAGGTAAAGATGCTGGCCGGCAGCCCATTTAAAATGAACATTCTTAATGGTAAGCACGGTGAGCGTGTTCCCAACAGGACTGAGCTGTGCTGGGTGACCAACCCTCCGCGCTCCCTTACAACATGTCTCTTTCAGATTGAACTTGACATTCTGCCACAAAAAGAGGACAAGACGAAAAGCCCGATCGAGGCAGATAGCAGCAATGGCGAACCAGACATTGTACCTCGCATTTTCGGGGACATGTGTGTACACGACCCACAAGAACATCACGGCGGCCAAAACGTGCTGGACGACAAAAACTTCGTAGGCCATGGCCCGGACGGGCTTGAAAGACGTGATAGTCATCCACAATAGAATACCCCATGCGCCTAACCCGTAAGTAACCATGGGCATCATATCCATTTCCG
The DNA here is from genome assembly GCA_022544895.1 of Biscogniauxia sp. FL1348. Taxonomy (NCBI): domain Eukaryota; kingdom Fungi; phylum Ascomycota; class Sordariomycetes; order Xylariales; family Xylariaceae; genus Biscogniauxia; species Biscogniauxia sp. FL1348. Next base: position 154,136 of record JAJNNV010000065.1, on the reverse strand, counting down.
TCTGAACCATATCGAACCTAATCCATTCGGTCCAAAAATGGAAGCCGTGGACGGTGGCGGTCACGAACATGGTCCGAGCCACCCATCGATGAAGCCAGTTCAGCCTCTCGTAGCTGATGCCCGTGATCAGACCTATGACGTTGGTCTTGGATGCTAGCAGATAGAGTAAGGGGACCTGGGTGACGGTAACCCAGGCGTTTCGATAGCCGATCCTCTCGCAGTAATAGGCATCCTTGATGATAGAACCGCTGGCCATCATGTAGATAACGACGGCCCAGTATACAAGGACTACCAGCACGCGTCCCATGGGCGGGGGTGTCACCCAGGACCAGTATCGGGTCGGGACGTATAGTTGGGGGTAGCTCAGCTCCCGGCCTACGGCGGTCAAGGTAGCCCATGTTTGCCAATACCAGGTCGTCGGTTTCGTAGGATGCCGAACGGAGTTGGCCTTGCAAGTTCGTAGCCTGTCCACAGCAAAGTCAGGAATTAGTAGTAGTAGAAGGTGGGATAGAAAAATGGTGGGTTCGACCGTACCGGAGCCAATTCTGGGCCAAGTTGATGGTGCGAATCAACAGCAAAAGTCCGACGATAGTGGCTATGAAATACCAGTAGCCATGGGCGAAGTCTATATTGGTGGTCTGGAAGGAATTGGTACTCATGGACATGCCGCCCATGCCGTCCATGTCGTCCATGCTATGTCTTCGGTCCATCTTGCCAGGCTCACGGCGCAATGCCGGCCTACCTCTCTCTTTCTCTCTCTATCTTGTTCTATCTTTCTCTGTCGTATGATCTAGCGCTACTGGCTATATCTTCCGTGGGATACTATCGCGCAAGGTATAATTAGATTAGATGAAGTAGCTGGAGTTGATGATCCATCCGAGGGTGAATCCGAATCTACCTACAGGATTACAAAGCAAGCCTACACCGGGAGCTCAAAAAGTCGAAAACGGTATAGACAAGTGGATGGCTACGTCAATCTCCAACTCCGAGGTGTGGGTTGTCAACAAAGAAAGAAAAGCAAAGAGGAGTCAAACGAAGTGTTAGGTACCTGGTAAGAGGTAGGTATATTATCCTAACCTAGGTAAGTATGTAAGCCCAGCTGATATTAGACTCTGCATGTAGAATGGATATACCCTACAATGATGGGGAGATGGGGGAGGGAAAAGTGAAGTTAGACAATTAGATACCTACTTAGTACTGAGGTTACGTCGGTGGGTATGTGCTTCCATAAGGCTTTGCTAGTAGTGTAGGTATAGTGTAAGAAGTACTTACCTACATACATCAAATACATGTAGGTAGGTGGTAGAAAGGAAACTTGCTCACTCGGACTAGGTAAGTTTGGAAACGCCTAAGGTTAGGTGGACCAGCCCCCCTCCCCCCTAGATAAACACCGATTGACTCCAGCTTCAGCTTGCCTCGCACCACGCACAAGCAACACTTGTAAGTGGTTTAGCTAACCTACATACCTAATAATTAGGTTAGCGCGGTTCCCAGATCCCCAGGTCCATGGTGCCACAATTTGCTCAAATAGCCTCAATCGGCAACCTCTGTTGGGCGCTGACCACTCAGAGCGCTGTACGGCCAACCCCCTGGTCCCAGCCTGCCTCCCTTTTAGTGGAGACCCCGGTATCTTTTTCTCTACCTAGTGGAACATCACTCACTTACATTGATTGATACTGCATATGTATGTACCTATGTAAGTAGGTACCGAGTAGGCACGTACTACATATATTGAGCTACAATGGAGGTTAGCCATTCCTAAAACTCCAGATGCCCGCTCTGTTCCATCGTCGGGTTCCTACAGCCCAGAGGTACAGTGAAGATCTGTAAACAAGTAAAACAGGAAAAGGGAAAAATAAAAAGAAAGTAATAGGATAATCATCACGCCACATAGACGATCGGGCGGGACTTGCCTACCTGCGAAGATCCCGGGTCCACGGCGCTGTCAGCTCGTCCAGCTTTTTAGATGAACTGTATCTTCATTGGTACATAGGTAGTACAAACCTACTAAGACATGGACATCCTTGTTAATACTTAGATCGTCTCGTGTGGAGTTGCCTCCATTCCCATGTGTCCCTACCTATCTATCTATCTTCACTCCCCTTTCCCAGCCCAGCTTGTATACCTACCTATCAAAACCTCTAACCTAGGTAGGTACCTATAAACTTAACCTAGGCTTTTCCCTCTATATATAAGTAGGTAGGTATATATATTTATATAATCCACCCGCTTTTGCCATAACACACATTCATCTAACCTTAGCTACAGACGACCTGTCTTAGTGTTTGCTTTTAGTCTCAGTCCCAGTCTCACTCCTCCTTATCTCGGTGTCGAGTTGATCTCCAATACCTACTCGACCCAAACCTCCTCCCTCCATTGAGTCCTTGAGTCCAATTCCACTAAACCCCCAACCCCAACCCCAACCCCAACCTCACCATCACCACCACCACCACCACCACCCAAAATGCCATCCTCCCCCCTCCTCTCCCTCGCCGCCGCCTTCGCCCTCCTCCTCCCGCAAATCCACGCCCACTTCACCGTCGCCTACCCCCCGCCCGTAGGCCCCTTCGACGACGACGGCGAAGGCACCGGGCCCTGCGGGGGCTACACGCCGGACCTCAGCGCGCTCAACGACACGACCTCGTTCCACGTCGGCGGCGACGCCATCGCGACCTACTCGACGCATTCGCAGACCGACTGGCTCTTCCGCATCACCACCGACGACGAGCCCGCCAGCAGCAGCAGCAGCAACTGGACGCAGGTCTGGGGCGTCGTGCAGCAGACCGGGCCCGGCAACTACTGCACCCCCGCCGTGACCGTGCCGGCCAGTTACGTGGGGCAGAAGGCCATACTGGGCATCGTGGCGAGCGGGCTAGACGGGATGCTGTATCAGGTGGGTTTTTTTCTTCTTTTTCCTTTTCACTTAACTTCCCCTCCCCCTTTCCCCTTTATCCACCCCGTATGTATAGTCACAAGTAAATTAGCTAACCTCTCTCTCCCCCATGTGTGTTCTCATAAACAAAGTGCTCCGCCGTAACTTTCGTCGAAGGCACCAACGACGACGTGCCCTCGACCTGCTTCAACAAGTCCGGGGTGACGGGTACTTTCACCACCGACGCCTCGCTGACCTCCCAGCTCGACAGCAGCGCCACGTCTTCGGCCAGCGAGACCCCCAACGCCGGCGTCGCGGTGCGGCCCGGATCCGCTGCCGCCGAGGGGCTAGCGGGAGCCCTGGCGACGGTGGGGGTCATGCTAGTCGTGGGCGCGGTCATCATGGGATAGGTGATGAACGCTTTGGTCTCTTCCACGGTTTACTTCAAGAGAACCTATACAGAGTATCAAGTGACAATTTCCCCCCAAAAGTTAGAGACGAGATAAAGCGTGGGGAATAGATTGACCACGAGAACAAGCAGAGGTGAGGAAAAAAAAGAAAGTGGGGGATTATATGAAAGGAGCGCGTTTGATAGATACCCGAGAAGATGAATGAAAGGATTGAATTTACCTATCTAGGCATATGAATGGTTATCACTGCAATAATGAATTTTTTTATACTCAACGGTCACCAATAACGCATTGTATATGGACTAAGGTTAGATGACTTGCCTGCGTAGATACTTAAACATATTACTCCCTACCTACCTACTAACCCATTTTTTCACACGTATAGTGTCAGGGGGTTAAATATGTAAATGCCCATCGCGTCGCAGACACGAAGTTAATAGGCATTATGTAATAGATACACAGAATAGAACTAAATAAAAGGCATGTCTGGTATAGCATAGGCACTACTTATGTATCTTGGGTAGGTAACTAAGTAAAGGTTTGTAAAAGCGCATAAATACCTACGCTTTATCCCATATAGTAGGTACTCATTCAAAGGCTAGATTATTCAACAGAATAATATACCACAGCAAAGTACATTAATATCAAAAAGATTGGGTATCGGTCGTTATCATCTAGTGTACAACTAGGTTGGCCTGAATAAGTAGGCGCCTGGTCATTATCTGTGCTCATTCCGACTATCCAACAAATCAGTCGTTCCATGTCAGTAGTGGGTGTCGTATCACTAATCCCCTATGATCTCTCTCCCCCAGATCCGTGTAACTGCATCCTATCCAGATCAGCTGCTATGTCCAATGCATCTGAGCCAAAATTATCCCGTCTAATTCTTTCCCCATGATGGTCAATATCGTAAGATGAGCGCGACCGCGAGAATTCCTCGTCGTCCCCTTCGGCCCAGCTCTCTGGGTCCGAAACCTCGAATGCATCCTCTGTGTCTTCTTCGCCTACCGGCATCCTGTAGAAGGCCTCTCCACCGGGTAGCCGCACCTCTGTCGCCTCCAGGGTTTCCCCAATATCACGAAGCAGAACCTCCATGGGACATATATAAGCGACCTGTTTGCGCTCGCTCCAGGCGAGCACGTGGCCACAGACGCGGCCGTGGGTGCTGTCGATCAACCAGGCCCCCGAGTCGCCAGGAACTCCAAGCGGAGGGGTACGACCACTGCGCGCTCTGGATGGATGGCCGGAGGCAGCGGCATGCTTCTGCGAATTTACTGCTAATGGCAAGCTCGTAACTTGGTATGTATGACTCGGAGACGTTCGCCCATATATCTTGACGGAGCTGATGGCTGACATGATCTTACCAGTCTATAAAGAATGCTGTCGTGATTAGTGTGCCATCGCAAACCACATTGCTGTCAGAATACGCTTACCTGCAAACCACTTGTGCGCGCACTGCACTGCACTTGCAGGCCGGGGAGGGCCTCTGTCGGCACCACCTCCGTCGGCTGTAGGGCTACAAAGGAGGCAGAATGCTGAGTACCCTTGTTGCTCGATTGAGGAGGGAGAATCAGGTTTTCTTGCGGCTCTCTGTCGTTACGGAATTTAAATAATGCCCAATCAATCTCATGGACCACTCCATCCTCGTTTCTTCTCCGTATACCTGATGTAGCGTAAACTTCGCCTAAGCTATACGAGTCTAGATGATCCTAGGGAGTAATTAGCAACGATGGATCCAATATCATATCCCAACACAAGCGCTTGATACATCAGCTTACATGACATCAAGTTGCAACCACTACTTACCTCGTCCTTTGTATCTTCCGAGGGATAAAATCCTTCCTCCACGTCGTCAAGTGCAGGCTGAGTAACTACATACCCTATGGGTTTTCTATTAGTAGTGAATTTACAATGAGATGTGAATAGCGTAGGTGGGATTTTCTATATTCTCTTCGCAACTAGCAAATCTCCCACGATGTGTCCCATCTCGGGAGCCAATTCTTACAAGACATTTGATATTTGGGATTTCGTTCGGACAAGAACTTTAGATTAGCGAAAAAAAAAAATTTTCCTACGTACCGTCACCACAGCCCGGCTCCACTCCAGGAATGTCACCGGGTTCATTGAACTCTTCATCTTCTTCGTCGTCCTCTTCTTCTTCCTCATCGCTTGTGATATCTGTCGCAGAATATTCTGATTCGCTGTCGGAGAATTCACAGGCAAACTCATCAGCGCTGCTTTCTGTCGATGAATCCCCTCCATGAAAGTAGGGGGAACCATAAGACACCGAAGTATCATGAAGTATAGTCACGCCAGCGCCTGCCCTCTTGGCCTCTTTTCCATGCTCAGACGATTCATTTGACGGTAGACTGGGTCTATCCGGATCGTCCAACATGTGATGAACTGTCATACCGTATGTCTTGTCATCCACAACGATGAGGCCGCCGAAGCTGACCGGTGGGAGATGTTTGTCACCAATCCATGCCCCAATGCTTGCCCCGTTTCGAGGCTTCTCTTGGTAAGAAGGGTTAACGGCTGTATAAGGTGCTTCATCCTCGCTCTCATCGCAATCGCTAACTGAATCTGATTTTTCACCCTTAGCCATACTTCGGGCTGGTCCTTTCCTAGACCGCAAGACTGACCCGCGGCATACTTTGAGGGAAAACCCGGTAGTTCCATCGAATAGTATTCCGAGCTTCTTCTTCAAGATCGCTCGAACCTTGTTGACTGATGTACAAACAACGAGCACGGTGGGGGTGGTGCTCTGAGGCGATTCGCCAATTGACTCAAGCGATATCTCAACTGATTCCGGATTCTTACGGTAGAAGTGTTTCAGCGCCATGTTGATTTGCGGCATGACCATGTTATTCCATTGCTCTAAAATTTCATCTGGAAGTGATATTTGGGGGTATAGTCGAAGTTTGGATGCCGCGTGCCGCGTTGATTCTGATTTTGACGTCGTAGTTTTACCTGCTATGTGTTAACACTGAAGTCATCATGAGAGGTCTCAAAAGTGAGCTTACCTTCGGATAATACTTTGGTGTCATCCTCAGTGCGTGACGATAAATCTCGACCTACTTCTTGCCTCACGTCGTACTCGCGCGCGGTTGGAGTCTTGGTAGATGGAGTAGATGGACCCGGTATAGAAGCAACGGCAGTATCCGCCTCTATTTTTGAAGAGGGCTGGGCATGTTCATCACCAAGTCGCTCATCTAGACCACTGACGCCATCAAGAATGCAGCATGCTTCTAAATATCGGCTAGCCCTGATCTGTACCTGACTGATAACTTCGTCAGTGTATTCCGGATGTGCCAGTTCACGATCGACGGCATCCCAGCAAGCCTTCACAGCCCTCATGTATGGAGTGCCACATCTAATGGCGAGTTGGCCTAGGACAGACTCGGAAATACCGGGGGATCCCTGTCCGGGGGTGAGGTTCTCCAGCGTAGTCCATAGGCCTATAGAAACAAGCATCATAGCCAAGGAGTATAGATCCAAAGTCTTGGTATCACCTCTGGAAGCCAAAGGGGATTGACTCGTAGTACGGGGGTCGAGCGGATGCCGATGAAGCAGGAACGCAGACGAAGATCGACCTGGGGTTGAAAGTTCCGGGAAGACGTCGAAAGATGAAATCATTGGTCTTCGAACATCTACCTCGTTGATGGACGGGCCAGTCTCGTTCCCCATGGGGCTACAGAACGAGATGGTAGAGCCACTCAGGTTTCCATGAGTGATACCCCGAGAATGCATATCAAAAACAGTGTTAGCTAAGTTGTAGGCAAGCCGAAATTTGGCCTCCAATGTTGGCTCAAAGTCGGGTCGCTTGAGCAAGTCGGTCAGGGTACAGAGGTTTTCCAGGGGATTCTGGGTCAGATTCTCGAAGGTGACGGGGTTGAAGGTGGGGGGAAACTGATAGATCAAGGCTAATCTCGAATTTTCCATGTCCTCGTAGTATCCTAAGAGAAGAGGAAGACCTATCCACGTGCCCGGGGCCCTATAAGACTCCGTCTGTAGCCCAGCACTCAGCTTCTCGAACCGGGACATATCGGGCATGATGCCAGTCATAGAATAGATGGGGTCGAATTTCGCATACTCGACTAGAAGGGGGGACCAGTGCTGCCGTTCCGGACGACGCGTTAGCTCCGAGTAGGCCTGCCTGTCCATAAACACTATCTCCTGGGGCCTGTCCTGGGCGGCCTCGGTAGTTGATTCCTGAGCAGCCTGTATCAGCCTAAGGCTGGTGAGGGTCTGAGGGTCGATTTGCTGGGGTGTCTGTATCCTCGTAGAACCATATGGCCTTAGATCCTCCACCGACGTGTTGGGTGCAGATAGCTTGGAAGGTCGAGGCGACATGGCTGCTGAGGATCGTGTCCGGGAAAGATCGCAGAGAGTATCGATAGAAGCAGTCAGATCTTTGACCAAGTCCTCGAATCTCCCCTTATCCCAGACTATCAGAGGGGTCTTCCGGTCACCGGAGGACTTCTCGGTCACCATTTCACTCCCGGCAACGCGCTTGGAGGCGAGCCAGAGAGGTTCAGCCTCAGCGAGGATGTCTTTTATCGTTGCCATAATGCTCCCGACTAGGTCGCTCAGGCCCGCCTTAGAAAGAGACTCATCAATCTCAGCCGCCTGGTTCGGATCGGACCACTCCAAACCCCAGCTAACAAGTCTATCCTTCTGGATCCGAAGCTTACGGTGCAAGGCTTTGATTTCGGGATCGTCGGCGGCCTGGACAGGCTCCTGGACGAAGTCGGACGACTTCTTAGTATCATTGTAGAGTCTACTCAGTCGACGCTGGAAGGGCCGCTGGAAACCGCCTTGGGGAAGAAACGACTCCATGGTCGAGAGTAGTGGGCTGGACGGGACCCTTGCTGTTCGGGAGAGATGAGATAAGATGAGATGAAGAATAAAGAGAAATCCTACGGTGAGGTAGAAATATAAATAATGATATGTATTCCCGGCTTTGACGATTACGCAAGCCTTTCTGTGGGGCTGCTGTAGGAGGTTAAACAGCAGTAGTTAGGTACTTAAGCTAGATAGATGATTGTCGTCCTCTTATATCCACATAGTGATGGTGATAATCGATGGTGGTTTGGTTTGATTTGTTTTGTTTTGATATGCAGGTCCCTAAGGTACTGGGATATCACAAACAGCAGGCTTTCAGGGTATATGAAGGTGTAGGAATGAGTTTGATGTCTGGTCTGCATGTGGTATATTTGATTGATAAGTATTGAAGCGTGTTTAGGTAGTTCAAGGTTAATAAGTTGTTTCCATTTTTGTATGAAAATCGGGTTGGATGTTGTTTAATAATCCTGGCGATGAAACCCAAAATAGATCTAAATCACGCAAGAAAAAAAGAAAGTTTCTTGTATGGAACCTTTCCTTCCCCTCCAAACTTTCGACGTCGGATGTGACGGTCGTCTGTATGGCCGCTGCCTTGAGCTGAGGGATCAATAGTGGAGGATGAGGAAATCTCGGTGCCTGCCTCGTGGAGGAACACAGCATATGAGCTAATCAATAATAAAGTTGATTGTCTAGGTTGTCCCTCGTCCATCGTCAAATGGAAGCAACTTGAATCCTGCTGCCTGATTGCTTGCGAGTCTAATGAACCTAGAGGCGGCTTGGAAACTCTGTTTTTCTTCTTTTTCTTTTTGAACCAATCAGAGGTCTGTTGGACCATGCACGAGCCATGAGGGGAGTTTAAAGTACTTAGGTACTTACACCGGCCTGTCCCGCTGTATGCTGCCGACCTGCTGATCTCATTGGGCACCAAAGAGAGCTTATGAATGCCAGCTGCTTGCCAATTGACAGACTGTAGGTATTGATGTACATACATAGGTAGTACACATTATACATCCAGATCCATATAGTATTCTCACTTACACACAGTTTACACAGAATGCCACTCCAGATGCCTGCGAATTAAAACGTGTTAGTCCCGACAATATATATTTTTGTGAATATTTGCCACTGTTTGAGTGACTCTTCAAGTACTACTGAATCTAGTTGTTGCACAAACAAACAGGCCCCTTGACACGATGTGGAACCTGAGCCTTGATCAATAGAGCCGGTCAACAATGCAACAGTCACAATTGAATTGTGCTCAGCTTCTCTTTGTAAATGACATAATAGCATTGTATATCACATGGTAAAAGGAAAGCCATAAATCTAAGTTACCTAAAAATACCTATTTAAGGTGCTAGGAGAACCCTGCGTTCCAGCGCATATCAGAACTCATCCATCAGACGTCTCCTTAGGTAACACGAGAGGACGTCAGCAACAATAATAGAGCAATCACCTGCATCAGCATAACCAGCACACAGCCTCGGGGAAACAACTCAGAAAACCAGTAGCCCTACACCCACACGATCAGTTGGGCTCCACGCTGGCTTCATCATGAGCAGCTACGAGACCACCAAGAATGGCGTCACAGTCCAGGTTCCTGACAAGGACCATTGTTGGGAGCTCAAGGTTTACTATAAATGTGAGTGCCTTGTTTACGATGAATCCTCCGATATAAGCCGGCACAAGATCGTCGTCGTCAAGAAGAACAACCACAAAGGACCATGTCTCCCGGGCCGCTGCAAGAGAAAGAGCTCATCGGTCACTTTACTCTCAAACTGCTGGAGATGCGAGGCGTGGGAGCTAGGTATTACCCCGGTAGGACATTCAGGGGCTTGTTGATCGTGTATGCAGAACATATGGCCACGAAAACCATAGAACATTAATGGGCTTTGTGCTGATGTGTCCTCCTAGTATATTGCATTTCTGTTTTATTTTGTTGCATTAAGGAGACAAGACGTTCGTGAATGGACCACACAACATACACCACCGGATAGCCCATTGCATATTCTCAATATGATACTTGAGGCCCAAAAATGAATAAAATAGATAATAACTTGGCTGTCAGAACTACTTCCTCTTATTATGGTTTGCCTAGAATGGTAGCCCCGATAGGTCCATTGTTATCCTTCTCTCCCCCCTTTCTAGTGTGCGTGTGTGGAGAGGGAGAGATCGCATTATTCTGCTGCCTAGATGGCAATACCTTCTCATCCAAATATCAGGTTTGCTCCTTGACGGTTGCCTGGCACATGTGAATCCTACATACCTATCTAGATATCCAGAATCAAATGGGGTAAAGAAAAAGTGTGGACTGACCCAACATATCGCCGAGATAGTTCCACGATACATACTAGGTTAAGAGATCCGGTTCCATAGGAGGAAAGTTTCGTGAGTGACTTGCTCGTGACATGTACAGCGTCAACTCCGAATCATGATATCTGTATAATCAAAAAAAAAAAGTAGTGAATGGATATGAAAACACAATAACACAATAGGGAGTTGACTGAAAATATTTTGCAGTGACAAAGATGAAGATTTCACCACAACTATAAAAACTAGAAATATCTTTACGAGCTACGTCTATTCCAATAATTTTATCTCCCAACCACCAAGAGCCAATTATTGACAGAGTCCGTAGAACTATATAACTATGTCGGATTCAACCATCACGCCCAGCACGGCTACGTCGAAGCTAAACACCGCATCTAACGCCCCTGCTACCAGCACAAGCAACAAGACAAAGACCACTTCGACTAGTACCGGCAATCCTACCACAAGCACGAAGGATACTTCCAAGGGCAACAGCAGCAAGAACAATACCACCGCGAGTGATGCCACTACAAGCAATACCGCCGCCACCACCACGAGCACAACCGGCTCAACTACCATAGCGAACGGTCCATCCTCCAGCGCCAGCGCTCCTGCATATAAAAGCGCCAGCTTTCCCACCTCGCAGACGATCCACTCACACTCCTCCCAGGCCAAGACGCCCACACCCGCCGCCACCACCTCGGCTTCTACCACCGTCACCACCACCACTATCACGCAACTCCAAATCCCCTCCTCCCAGAGCGCCAACGCCGAGCTAGCCCGGCAAGTGCCCAACCACCAGAAGTACCTCTGCTACGAGCTCCCGGCGTACCACATCTGCGGGCACGCCTCGGGGGAGACCTCGCTGCTGCTCAGCCAGCGGCACGCGCAAGCGGTCGGGTACGGCGCGGCCTGCACGGGGGACTGCGCGGTGGACTCGTCGCGGCGGGCAGTGCTCTCGTCGCGGTGCGGGGCGTGCGCGGGGGCGGTAGCCGAGTGTCTGGCGGTGGCGCTGAAGCACGGGTGCGGGCACCTGGCGGGGGTGCAGGTGTCGGCGGGGACGCGGCACGGGGGCTTGCTGGGGGCGGGCCAGCAGTGCGACGCCTACTGCCGGGCCGTGCAGGTGGACGTCGAGGTGGGCGGCGCGTGCCGCCAGTGCACGTGGAGCCACTGCTGCATGGTGTGGGGGAAGTGCCGGTGCGGGCACCGCGACGGCGTCGTGGCCGCCCGCGTGCTGAGTGCCCAGCACGTGCTCAACTTCGGCACCAGCCGGGCCCCCTGCGACGCGCGCTGCCACTTCCGGCACAAGGACCGCGTCGTGGGCGACTACTGCGCCAAGTGCAAGCCCCTCGTTACGCCGATGAGTGTTGCGGCGCCGGTGATGGAGCCGCCGCTGCCGCTACCGCTGCCCCCTATCGTGGATCCAACGCCGGAGCCGCGAGAGGAACTCCGACCGCCGTCGCCTCCGAGGCGTGCTAGGATAGGGATTCCTAGGGGCGCTCCGAGGCGGATGTATTACGAAAATATGCGGTGGTGAGAAGCAGGTTGGTTGTCATCCATGGGAAGGTAGAGTAAAACGTTGATTACCTAGGTAGGTAGGTATATTTCTTAGTCACTTACTGTCAAGTTTAATAAAGTCTTTCATATAATCTACATTTCGAAGTATACTTCGTTAATAGCTCCTACGTTACTATCTATGGCGAAGTCTTAGTCGTCTAATAGCAAACGGGAGTGTGGAACAATGAGCTAATTCTCGTTGCTACTACAATCACGCTTGCCTAGGATTTCTTACCCATTACCAAGACTTATGACAACTTCTGTGTATCGTATAACGAAGCCCGCCGGAGGACGAACTAGAGGTTACACATGTGTAATACTACCTACCTATGTAGTCAGGCGTTCCAGAATATAGTAAGAGTATCGTGGGGTGGTTGTAACAAACGACACGGTTCATTCCAGCGTAGCCACGCACGCCGAGGGAACAGACAGAAAACTATCCCAGATCTCGGCAAGGGCCTACCCAGGTCAAGCGGGAAGAGGGCAAGTATATTAGAAAGCTCAGACTATCCACCAAATAGAACCGAAAAGTCGTCTCGCCCTCCGACATCAGGCTACCCACAGGATCAGTGAGACGAAGCCGTTGGTTGTGTAAACCATGCACGACTTTGCCTAGCCGGAGAACGTCCCAGCTACTGGCTTGAGCTACCCAGTCAAAGACGCTGGTCAGCCACAGGCGTGGTGATCCCCATGCCGGTACGCGAGGCTAGATAGCTGTCGAGGGCAGTGCGACCCAGTCCAAAAGCGGCTTGCTGCAGAGCCTTGCAGCACTGTCATCGTCGTCGTGGGCGGGTGGTAGGCCCGCTGTATCACCCATCTCTAACTCGAGAGCCAACGCGAATTTATGATTCCTCTCCCTCGCACATGAACGAAAGTGTACTAATACGGGAGTAACGGGATAATGCAGAAGTTCAAGGGGAAGATGGGAGGGGGGCGGGGTGAGGGCGAGAGAAGAGCGGTCAGCCTTGGCTGGACTTGGGAAATCCGACAGGTGAACAAGACGACGTGAGAAGACAGGGCCGACCATTTATTTCTCTGACCTAGGTGGAAAGCAACTGGAAGACTGTGACAGGTTGCCCAAACTAGGCAGTTCGTGGCGGGAGCTGAGATTGCCTGCCCCTATGTAGACGAGCCCGGGGTTGACTTGAATCATATCCTTCGATTCACAACAAAACCGTTGGAAAGGAGAAACCCCTCCCCCCAATGCCCGTTTTTGTATCCCGGTTGCAAACGAAGACGTTTTGTAGCACAAAGGGTTAGTTAGAGAGAGTTGTCTCGAACACCAAGGCTCTCACGAGAAGTGGGAAACAATTAAGCAACTTATTCCGCCGGATTTACCTCCCCCAAGTGTCTCTAATGTTCTTTGAGCAGGCCACACATAACCTTCATAAAGAGAGAGCCAACCCGAATACTCGGAATATGTCTTTGCCCGGCCAACCACAGATCAGAGACGTGCGCACACAGACGCTAGTATGGCCGGCCACAACGTTCGTAACGACCTGGACTCTTGGCAGCAGTGACGAAGGGGCGACAAATGCGCCGGTTACGGCCGCGCCGGCGCCGAGTCCCCAGGGATCGGGATCAGTTAGTGTCGGGCCAATACTGAGTGGGGTTGTGATTGCAGTTGTGTTCATCCTAATCCTCTGGGTCTGCTGCAGGCGAAGTGAGTTGGCTCAGGAGCTACTTACTCTCCGAGTCCGTAATGGTACGAGCCCGGCTGACTGTCGTTGTTCTAGGTAGCTCCCGGTCTCATCGATCGAGACGCTCTAGTCGCCGCAGCGGATCAAGCTACCCTAGCAAGAGTAGCTCTAGTGGCTCAGGGGGATCGGACGGATCCTCCCGCCAGGATGCTAACACTAGATCCATAGCGAGCGATATGGACGATCAATGGGACGGCAATCAGGAACAGCCCCCAATGCCGAACATGCCCCCACCGGCTGCGGGAGGCTGGCACGGAAATCCGAATATGCCTCCACAGGGCTATCCGGTAGGTCAAGGGGGACCTCCCATGATGGGACGTGGAGGACTACCGCCGATGCATGGAGGACCACCCCCGGGTTTCGGTGGACCTCCTCCAGGTCACGGAGGGCCACCACCGATGGTTGGTCATGGTGGACCGCCTCCCATGGGCCCTCAGTGAGGGCTTGGCAAGTCCAAAGCCTAAACGAGCGGCAAGTGAAGGGAACTTGGGATTTGGGCGGTTACCCATGTTGAAGAGGAGAGCTGATATCAACAGTACGATACGTGCTTCGCCATTTTTTTTCATTGAGGATAGTCGTAATAACACAGAATTCATGACACAATGCCTTCGAAAAGTCTGACACACAGAACCGCCGTGATGGCAGCAAGACCACCCAGAACCACCATCCGCATGCCTTCCCATATGCTATGCTTGACCCTCCGCCACCGTGCTGACGACCTTGCACTGCTCAATTTTCGGTGCCAGACCTCTTCTCCCCCCGTGGGTCTAGTCTGTAGTAGATAGTCCTTCACGAAGCCGAAGATGAACAAGGCCACAAGGCAGATACCGAAACTCCACTGGAGGCCTTGCACAACGTCGCTGACGAAGAAGTACGGGAATAGTGGTAGTAGACCTCCTAGTAGATATCCTAGCGATATCGAGAAGCCGATGAAACAAGGCGAGGATGCAGACGCCTCTGTATCAACTACCGAACTCAGTCTAGATAGAGGCAGACTCGGGGCGCCTGACGAATTCACGTGCGCCTTCACACTCTGCAGTAGATCTTGGGGGAGATGCAGCGGGGCTAGGTAGCTCTCCAGACTATCTTGCAGCCCTCTTGGTGACTTTTCCTCGTCCCCTCCGTCGTCATGGTCATCTGTGACGCCTTTCCTCGCACCCTCTTCTCCTCTAGCAGCCAGGTATCCGCCGATGCCCATGCTTATGCACCCCGCACATATCTCCGCCATCCCCGCGTATATGACAGTGTTGGTTTGGCCTAGTGAGGAGAGCCCCGCGGTCAGAGCGAAGGGTACCGTGAGCCCGTCTGCGAAGCCCAAGGTGAAGTCGGCAAGGAACCGGGAGAGAGAACGCGGCATTGGTTGCAGTTGATGCGCTTCTGTTTCGTGGGATTTGATAGGGATGCCATCGCTTCCGAAATCGTCTTCTAGGGACGCGTCCCCTTCTGCTGTGGTAGGTGTCGTGGGAAGGGTGGAGTACGCCGATGTGTTCTCTCGCCGGCCGTGCCGCGATAGCCAGCTGAGTGATGGGAATACACTATAAACGTCCATGATACATACACGGAGAATTCGCGAGTAACGAAATGATGGAAGAACAACCAGGTAGGCAACATCTAACGGAACTGCGTGTGAAAGATCAAGTTTGAACCTAGGTAGTTCCAAGGGAACCAAGTCCAGCGTAATGGGCTGGACGTCCCGGGAACCTAGGTAGGTAGAGGCTACAGGGTGTTCCTATCGCGACGAGATCGCATGTATACGACTATGCCGACATCGCACTGCCCGTATCACTGATTACAAGATTTCGGGGGTGAATATCATGGACCCAGGATTCTCGTGGTCTTTCGCGCATAGATACACGAAGACGGAGTTGACACCGACAGAAGAGAAAAGGCAAGCAACTAAAGACAACAAGGGGGGGGGGGGTTGATATGGGATTGCAGATCCCTGGGGACGGTACGTAATAAGGAACTGGGGCCAATCAAGGGGGAAGCAATAAGCAGATGGCCCAACTCCCTGGATACTTTTGATTAAGTGCAGGGACAAGGGCATTATGGTGTACTACATAGTGTCTGGTAGCTATCGAGAACTCGCTGCATAGCAAGACAGGCAGTATGTAGGTTAGGTAGTTCACTCAAGATCTTGACCATGAGCTACACTACACGGATTAATTGAAGGTATCAGAGTACAATACTGTATGCCATCTTCTCTTCTAGGTCCTTTTCTTTAGTAGTGGTTGGGTGGCGTTTCATGGTTCACCTATAGACTTGTAGATACTCGGTCTGCATCTATATTAACGTAGGTATTTTCAACCCCTTTAGGAAGTGTTCGGTATTTCAATGTTGCCATCGACACTCATAACCACTTGAGATACGATCGATCTTGATAACCAATATCTGTAAGCAAGGGTTCATGCCATGTTATCTAGGTAGGTTAGGTTGTAGTGTAAAATATATACCTACAACATCCACCTCCAAACATAAGTACTTTACAGGAACAAGGGGAGAACCCCTCGGAAAGCGTAGATAGATGCACATACCTAACTAACCTAACCTACCTATCTAGACAGTTAGTACAGCGGTGATGACGACTAGGCAGGGATCGTGGTGGTCTGAGCGAGCGAACAAGCATTTTAGCAGCGCCGCACGGCGTGAGCTTGTTTTTCTCGATCGTCTGCCAATGCTTGGCTCCTCATCACACACGTGCGGCCTGTCTAGGTAGGTACTGTAACCCTAGACTTTCTTAGATATGTCTGGTAGACAACAATACGTAGGTAGTTTACCAGTGCCGGGCTACCAGACACACCATAAACGCACACTTTGATACATACCAACAACCAACAACCAACAGCCGGCTTAGACCGAGACTATACACACTATGTAAGAACCCCAACATGGGCTATCTACCTATCTAATAGATGTACCTACTAGATACTAGGTAGTATGTATGTACATGTATGTAACCACACCTTTTTCACACGATCGTGAAGTACCTACATAATGTAAGCGGGAATTAGGCCGACTTCGAGCTGCCTTTAACTCTGAAAGGTAGGTGGGTAAGCATCGTCAACCAATAAGGGCGGGCTTAATGACCTTCCCAAGGGGGTGGACACGGGGATGTGAAGAGAAACCCTGGAGGTCTTACATCCCAGGCTGTACGTTCGGTCAGAAATGAGCTCGGCCGCGGTCTTCTAATGTAGTGTAGAGTCTCTTGCAGCCCGTACCAGAAGCCTGATCATCGCTGCCACGCCATCGTGCCGACCAATGAATACTTGACCTGCATACATGTGCATATCTGCTCTTTGTTCCAAGGCAACGTACCAGTCGTTAGGGGGAGCTGACCGAGAAACGGTTAGCATGCAGTTCTCTGTTCCGATGGCGGTTGGCAGCCCTGCGCTATGCAGACTTAAAAAGATCACGCGTCGCCCGCGATGCTACACTTCCTCGAGGCGTTCCTGTTCCATCGTGCTAGCTCCCCACTTCAGCTCGTTCCTAGCTTGGTTGGATCGTGGTCGTCGAGATGCGTTCTTTCATCCCGTCCGTCTTGCTCTTTGCGAGCAGTGTTGCCGCCCAGGCCGAGAACACTTACACTGCGACAGCGACCAGTGATGTAGCCCAAGCCGCGGCCACCGCGAAGACATTGAGCCCTACGAGCCATGTCAAGGGCAAGGCTTTCGACCGCATTGCCATCATCTGGATGGAGAACACCGACTACGATATGGCCATCGGTGACCGTGAGTACAAAACATTATGCTTTTGATTTAGGTTCATATCGGTGGGAGAGTAAGAGCTTCTTCACTGACACATGTCACAGCCAATCTTGCTTGGTTAGCCGAAAGGGGCGTCACGCTGTCGAGTTATCACTCGGTCACGCATCCCTCCCAGCCAAACTACATCGCTTCCATCGCGGGTGATTACTTTGGTATGCAGCACGATGACTTCAACCAGGCTGTCAATAACGTGTCGACTGTCATCGACCTTCTCGAGGACAAGGGAATATCCTGGGGCGAGTACCAAGAGGACATGCCCTACAGCGGCTTCGAGGGCTTCGCCTACGTCAACCAGCAAAACGGCAAGAATGACTACGTTCGCAAGCACAACCCGGCCATTAACTACAACTCGGTTGCTAGCAAGCTCGACCGTCTCGCCGTGATCAAGAACTTGACCATGTTCCAGAAGGACCTCGAGAACGAGACCCTGCCCCAGTGGATGTTCATCACCCCCAACATGACGAGCGACGGTCACGACTCGGACATCACTACCGCGGGCGCCTGGACGCGTAACTTCGTGGAGCCCCTACTCAACGACACGCGCTTCATGCAGAACACCCTCGTCCTGATCACCTTCGACGAGAACGAGACGTACACGATCCAGAACCGCGTGCTCGGCATCCTCATAGGCGACGCCGTGCCGGCCCACCTCGTCGGCACGACCGACGACAACTACTACACCCACTACAGCGAGATCGCCACCGTGGAGGCGAACTGGGACCTGCACACCCTGGGCCGCTTCGACGTCGGCGCCAACGTGTTCAAGCTCGTGGCCGACAAGACGGGCGACCAGCTGCGGACGTGGTCCGGCAAGGTCGAGCTGCCCAGCATGTACTTCAACAGCTCGTACGCCGGCCCCTTCAACGAGGACGGCGGCAACCACCGCTACCCGGGCCCCAACCTATCCAAGCTGGGGCCCAGCCGCCGCACCGTGCTCCCCAGCATCGAGAAGGCCTGGCGCGGCAACCCGGCCCCCGTGTACTACACGCCCGACCTCGAGACGCCGGACGGACAGCACCCTCCTGTCGACTATGCGCCGGTGGTGTAAGTGAGCACGGAACCCCAAAATTTTTGTTGAAAAAAGAGGTTAAGGAGATGTGGATATATAACCATTATAACTTCTATTACATACGTAGTCTTATTAAATAATGAAAAAATCTTGTCAACAGTCCTCTTTGATTCATACTCTTTGATTCATACACTGATGGTATCCATGAGAGGGGAACATTCGATAACTAACCTCTCCTTTCCGTTGATCAAAGCGAAATAACGTATTCCTCTTCTATTTAGCCTAGCTTGACTTGCGTTTTTTTTTTCGGGGTCTTGAAGACAAGATTGATTTCTCAGACCCCTCGTAATATTTTTTTAGTTTGAGTCTTTTCGATGTCTTAGACTTGTTTTCGGGGCCTTCCTTGCCACTCTCCCCCTCCAACGCATCTATCTTCACTTGCAGCTTCATCTCAAAGGCACCAGATGCCAGCACATCGCCTGTCGTCGTTCCGGCTGGCGATCCAGCCTACCTCCAAACTTGATCATGCCCGTGGCCGGACGTTATACATTTTCTATATGAAAGATCTACGACGGGATTTCGAGCACCCGTATCCTCATATGGAGGATACTGGATACCTATTGTCGAGATCCTTCGCCTCGTCCCCGTCATATGTCCGGTACGTATCCCCTTTTTGATCTTGCTGTAGGAGCTCTCCCAGCTCACTAGATAGGTAAACAGCCACCAAAGCAAGCAATACCTAGCAGCATAATAGGACAGTACCTATCCATTCCAGTCTCGCTCCAAGTAGGTTAGTAGAATAGAGTGGAGAGAGACGGACTTGCCCAGTTAACCCCCCCCCCCCCCCCCCCCCCCCAATTCTATATCACCGCCATATGCCTCAAGTGATCCAAGTCCATCACGCCCCGTCAAAAGCTCCATATCCCAACACTAGCCCCGATACCACACCAGCTCTTAATGGGTCATCCCTCCTCCTCTCTCCCCACACAAGCCACACGCCTAACCTCCGTCCGCCACCCTACCTACCTGCCGCCCGCCCATCAGGAGGATGATACAGCGTCTGCGCCACCGGCATCGTCCACACGCCCACGGGGAGCGACGGCGGCGGCTGCGGGAGCGGGAGCGGCATATACAAGGCGTTCACGGGGTTGCTCGCCGCCTCCCCCCCGCCACCACCACCACCACCGGCATCGCGTTCTTTGGCCCCGCCCGCGACGTACAGCAACGCGGCCCAGGACGCCGAGCCCGACGAGACGAGGAAGGGTATGAGCTGGCCGGCGGAGTCGAGGGCGATGCCGTTCCAGGCGATGGTCAGCTCGGCGACGGCGAGGAGCAGGATCGCGTGGGAGGTGCGGAGGAGGGCCCTGCGGGGAGGGGGGATACTAGAGAGGAGAGGGGGGAGGGGGGAGGAGGGGAGATGGTTATCGTATGAGCCAAAGTTTGGGGGTCTGAGAGAGGTTTCATCCCGAGGTTCCTTTTTCTTGATCTTCTTTCCTTCCGTTCAACTCCACACATTCTGGCAATCCTCGCCTTCTGCTCACGAGCCCACGCATCATCATCATCACCATCACCATCAACAACCGAGGTATACAAATATTCGGCTAGCTTACCTTATATCCGTGCCCCGCATCCCCATGACGTGCGCCCCGAGGATGGCGAGGCAGATCAGCATAATCAAGACCTTCCATGGAAGGCCAGGTTCACGCCCCCTGAACGTCGCGCTCGCCATGTCGAACCGCGCGAACAGGAAGCCGTACCTAGTACGTGCACGCGCGCCCGTCCGCGTCCACGTCACCGTGGCCCAGAACCACAGCTGGAAGGCCGCGACGGCGAGGAGCAGCAGGCTGTGGACGACGTGGTGGAGGGTGCCGGCGCGGGGCCCGGCGGGCCAGCAGTGCGTCGGGTCGAGGGCGGCGTCGAAACCCGGTGAGCAGGCGCCAGAGGAACGTCGGCACAAGGAAGTAGAAGTAGCCGAAGCACAGCAGCAGGACGGCGTAGATGTCGACGGCGGTCAGGGGGTGTTGCGCCGTCGTCGTCTGCACGATAAGCGCTATGAACGTCGCCGCGATGAAGCAGCTGAAGGCGTAGCGCGACGTCTCGATCTCGCTGACGGCGACGACGTTGGCCAGGATCCCCCGCGAACCAGTTGAGGTAGAAGCCGAGGCGGATGCCGATCCCGTACATGTCGGCGTTGCCCTCGACGGGACCGGTAGCCATCTTGCTCGCGGGCTAGTTGCTAGATACCTAGGTAGTTATTCATTCACACGATCTAAGGACCCATTGGAAGTTCACCGGCCGCGGGACGAGGCAGGCAGAGAGCGCTTCATCTTAATACTATTTCTCAATGAACGGCCATTTGAACAGAGGCTTGGCCTGGCACACACCGAGACGGTCTAGATTCTGCAGCTGAAGGGCCAGACGGTCCAACCTAGCCTGAGTAGGTTGTATCGCTTCGTTCAGCAGACAAGGTGTCCCCGGTCGAGCTGAACATATAAGACATTTTCAACTTGGTCAAACTCTTTAAGAGCTTCCGCTTCTGCCTACATATACTAGGTAATGGCTACTGCCCACGAGCATAAATACCACTATCTAGCAAGCCTCGCGACTCGGGTGTTTAGAACTCCGCGATATACCTAGGTATTTCCCTCTATACAGTATAGCTCGTAGAAGCCTCACAACTCAAGGTAGTTAGATAGTGGGGGTTCAGACCCATACCCCGTGCACCCATTCATCAGTCTATAAGTACGCTAGGTATACATACTAGCCACCTACCAAGGTGTGTCCGAAAATAGGTATGGTCTACATGCCCTAGGCACTCACCACGCTATGTTTACTCGAGGAGGGGGCGGGGAAGGGGAGGGGGGTGGGAGGCCTTCTTCACCACTTTGGCGGATCTACACAATACTATACTACAACTAGGTACGTACAACAAGGCAAAGGCAAGCACATATCGTAGATCCCCAAGCCAAGAATATATGGAAGGGAGCGTGGGGGGGAGAAACTTATAGATCGCGCACAGGATATGTTGTTTATTTACTTCCCCTATCTACCCTAACCTCCCACCTCCCTCTTCCAAGACGGGGAACTGATCTACTCTGCTCAGTTCGAAATGCTTCGTGACCTGCCCTGCCCTGCCCTGACCTGACCTGACCGCCTCGAAGCCCACCTTCTCCTCCCCTTCTTCCTCCCTTTCTACAGTTCTGGTTCTGCCTCCGTATGTAGGTATCCAAAACACGCCCCCCTCTATCTTCCCCCTTTCCTTTTTAAAAAACAACGAATCGCACGATTTCCCTATCCCCATCGCCATCCCCATCTCGTTACTCCCACAATCCCTTCTCCGTCAAGAGAACGGGCGATCCGGATTTACCCTTAACCAAACCAGCCAACCCAACCGACCGTGTTTGGATTACCTAGTAGCGTTGGTGGGTAGCTATATAGGTTAGGTTAGGTTAGGTTAGATGGTATCCTGGCCTTATCCCACCCATATGTACGTAGTATGTACGTACGTAGGTAGCTCCCAGAAGCTCCCTCGAACCCAACCATGGAGCACACACAACTCCAGCCATGACCATCGTTAATCATATCTCCTCCCATTAGGTAGGTAGGAAGGTAGGTAGGTAGGTAGTCGGCCCTGTACACTAAACCTACTTCTGCTTTCTTCCTTTTCCGCCCCATGATTCGATCCATTTTGTTTGCCTCTCTGCCGTCTCCTCCCCTTACCTGTCGCTTATTTTTTTATTTGTATCTTGCATTCTCTTGTCTTTAACCTCATGCGCGCGCGGCCGCCGCCCCAAAATCCCAGAGTTGTGTGGGGTTGGGGGAGGCTGAGCAGCACTTGATTTATATGTAGCGTGCTTTAACTGGTCTGGTTGGGCTTCTTCTTCCTGCAGAACAGAGTAGCTGTCGAACAATGTTCGGATCTTTAATTTGGAGGGGTTTCTCTCATCCTTCTTTGAGTGGGTGCCCAAAACACCAACGAGGAAGAAAGAGAGAGAGAGAAAAAAGACGCAATCGCAGTTCCTCTCATTCTGTACCGTACGCGGGGCCCTCTCTTCTATCGTACTGATGAGGTGGACTGGTTAGTGCCCCTGATCTGATACGACGTCTATCCTATCGACGATCGAACTTCACGATAGCTAACAAACCCACTTTCATCCCCTCTCCCCTTTTTGTGCCAATGAGAAAGTCCGTACCGCATCTTCGATGCCCAACCCAACCACTCCCAGCGCCAAGACCTGGTTAGGTACGTAGGAGAGAGGACTGTATCAATGGCCTGGACGGGCTGGCTGCCTTCGCGTGGGTCTTGAGAAATAAAAAAAAGAAGGGCGGACCATCATATTGGACGATGATGGGGTCCAAGTTAAGCTTGAGTTGTTTTATGCGTGTGACAGGACCATGACCAAAATTTCAGGCTTCGAGAATCCCAGTGGCGGGCGGGAAAAGCGAGATAGACAATACACCTTTTGAGCATCTCCATTCGTCTGCCTGCCATCCATCCATCATCTATGGATCTTCGATCTTTTCGTTCCTTTCGAGAATGATCACAATCATAATCAATGGCTCCGACCGGCAGACGGCCTAGGCCGACATGCAGTAGCCTAACCTAGGGACAAGACGGTCTTAAACTCCTCTCTCGAAGTCTTCGGAGAGGGGAGGGTGGTCTCAAATGTGAATGAAATTTTATGCGCGCCATCTATCTTAGGTATATATATATATGCGTATTCTACAAGCTTAAATCGCTCATCCCATAAATAGATAGAAATATGATCTAGTAGACAATGGACATGATAGAGAGATAAGACGAGGGAGAGGAAAGACACATGAGGCACAAAAACGAGACATTTTTTTTTGTTGAAGATATAGTCAATTCCAGGCCATAATAGCTTTTATCTTTTCCACACGAGTCATATCACGCCCCATCAACCAGACTCACCAAGAAAACAACGCGAACCCGTCCCTCTTCCTTTTCGTCCCTTTTTTGTTTATATGTAACCCGTTTGTTTTAATCCAACTCGCCCAAGACTAGGCCATAGACGTTGACCGACACGTTTCCAGGAGCACACCATGTAAGCGGGCATTCTGCAGCACGGGTACTAGTAGCCCAGCGCAAGCGCTTTGTTACATGTAACTTTCCTTAGAAGTTAAAACGTGACCGGTGCGAACTGTTCTAGTGGCGAGCCGGGGAGTGGTAGTCTGTAAAAATTGTTGCCTCGTAAAAGAGGTCTGTACGATACCAATAATCGCGTCGAGTTATTTCCGGGCAGACTTTTTCAAATCCACGTGGGCCGAACGCTCGCAATCGTAACGCCGTACTGAAGGCGAAGAAAGGAAAAAGGAGGAGGCAGTAGATGCCAGTCGAAAGAAATAGAGGGAAAGTATGCACTAGAACTCCGTTTCCCGTTTCCCAGTTCAGCCTGGTGTACCGTTGTTCGTATGAACACAGGGGCCGAGGGTCCGTAGACACAAAAAAAGTCAAAGTGCGAACGGCGTCCAAACATAGCTTCGTTCCCTTCCAACCGTAACGTGTGCTCGGGTGGCGTCGTGAAACATGTCCGCCATGTCGTGATGCAAATTCCGGAACGCCGGGCCAAAAAGATGCATGAGAGTGAATGGTGAGGATATTTAAAAAGAGACGAAAGTGTAAAAATAAGCAATGAATGTTAAAAGTTGTTACTCGAGCCTACTTAAATAGACTTTTATGTTGTCGAACGCAGACGCTGCTTAACCGGGAGGTGAACCGAACAGGCGGGGCGACGTGACCGATTTGCCCAGGGGGGGTATTACCCGATTCTTTATGTAATACCTTAGGGGCTGTAATACTATAATATTATCCTGTAGATAATATTTTAACCTTTAATGGCTGTCGCAGCATGAGCGTCTGACGTGAACGGGAAACGATCTTGAACGTATTGGGCGTGGTATGGAGTTGGGCTCAAGGACCCATTCGACAACGTACCAGCAAGAGGAAGGTAGTTCGCCATCGGAGCGGGCGACCCGGACCTAGCAGTAGGCGTGCTGGAGCTCTGTGGGCTCATAGTCCGCTGCGTTGCCGGAGGTGGCCCCTGAGGAGACTCGGCAGGGGAGGCACCAATGGCCGGGACGTACCCATTTCCGAAGTGGTATCCATTAGCAAAATATGGGTTAAGGTTCTGGCGGAGGGTGTGATGGATGGCAGAGCTTCCACGATAATGCCGGTCAGATATGATAGGACTACCATTCGTGCTCGAGTTGCTGCTGGACCCGTGTGGTGAAAAGTCGTCCACGCCATCATATCGACCGCTTCGCAGGCTTCCATCCTTTGCTTGAGGGCTGGTCTGCTTCGAACTGTTGAACTGTAGTAACATAAAAGTTAGTCATCTCGCGGAGAGGAACGTAGAATACAAAATACTCCGCGAGTGAATGCTAACGTCCGCGGGTAGCCAGACGATCGCGAGAGGTACGTACAAAGCAGTATTTGTTGAGGATCTCTTCATATGACGATGAGGCGATGGCAGCCGACGAAGGCGAGTCCATCCTGGAGGGGCCGGTAGCAGTAGCAGTAGGCGGACCAGACACCGGTGCAGCTGGTGCGGGAGCGGACGTAGGAGGTGCAGATACTTGGGAGCGAGGTGTGGCAGGAGATGTGCTGAAGGCAGGCTTCTTATGCGACTTCATGTACAGGCCGTCGCTGCGTTGGTTGGAGTCACGCTGAGACTGCATGGCCGCGCTGAGAGAGGCGCCGAAGTCGTAGCGGTTGGCAAATGCCACACCACTCGGCGTCGACAACCGGGTGGAGAGGTTGTCGCTGGGGATGCTAGTAGTGGACTTGGAGCTCTTCAGACGCAAGCCGCTCGACCTTGCCTCGCCCAAGAACTCATGGATGGGCTGGTCAAAGCCAATGAGCTTTGAGTTGTGGCCAAATTCATCCATAGTACCAGCAGGCATCGACTTGGGGCGCGGGGCCGTCGAGGGGTTAGCACGACGATTGCTACGCGGCAAGGAGTTAGCCGGCCGTGACGAGGCACCTTGGAAGCCCTTCTTCCCGTTCTGCGGCAACATCTTCTTCCGGAAGTCGACCTGGAAGTTGGTACCATTGTTGTTATCCCAATACTCGCGGTTGTTGACGTTGTATCGTATGCAGAAATACAGCGTCTTAGATTCAAGGTTGGCAAGGTCGGACAACTTAATGCTGAACTGGAACCGGTCGTGGCCATATTCCGACTCCTTCGGCCGAATCTCGTGATGGAACTCGGCGGTGACCTCGGACACCGTCTTCCAGTAGTCAAACGTGAACCTGCACACTACACTCTTCTGGAAAGCCAGGTTGGCCACCGCAATTGACCCCAACAAACTCTTCTGGTCTGGTGACATCCAGACTCTCTCAAGCCGAGCCGGTAGACCTTTTCGGAAAGGGGTATCAGTGGGGAAATTGTGCACGGCAATTTCCCACTCAAACGGCGGGGAGCGGGTGGCGGGCTTCTCATCTAGCTTGAAAGGGTACTCGGTATCGCTCTCGTAGTTCTCGGCGGGCGATGAGCCTGCGCTGACAGCCAACGGCCGGTCGACCTGGAGGAAATGGCGGACATGTTCGAGGTGAGAATCAAAGTGGACAGCTTTGGAGAAGGTGGGCGTGCCCGGCATACTCGAGGGGCGTCGGTGCGAGGCAGGTCTCAGCGCGGGCCGAACCAATTCGCCCGACTTCTTCCGAACCATTGGAGGTTTTCTCTGCGGCTCATCCTGCTCCGACCCTTCCTCAGACGTCGAGCATGCATCCATCGACTTGGAAAGGTATATGTGCGAATCCGTGTTCGATCTCGAATGCGAAATTTTACGTCCTTTCGTGTTAATCGTGTTGATGGCCGGCAGTCCAGCAGCGAGCAGGCTCGTCCGCGACTTTTCGGTAAGGTCATTAATCTGCGAGGGGAGGATGAGGAGATCGCCAGGCGACGACCGGGTCGGCGAGCTCTCTCGACGGTGTGGCAGGACACTAACAGCCTCCTTCAATTCCTTCATGTTCTCGATCTCCCGGGCCCGCTTCTCCAGCTCCATGGCCCCCTCATCTTCACTAGAGGATTCGGGGGGCGAGATGATGGCCCCTGGAGGTAGTGCCTGTGAATCAGCAACCGGAGGTGGAGATTGTCTAACGGCAGAAGGTCGAGCGTTTACCATACCCTTCAAGTCATCCGACGTCCCCGGGGTGGTCATATCCGATTTCGGGCCATTCGTAGCAACCGTAGCAGCAGGGGCAACAGGCGAAGCTGTAGCCGATGAGGATCGTCGGTGCTTGGTCAGGTAGGAAGCCGAGCGGGGCAGGGCAGGTCTCGAGCCAGAGCCAGATGATGCGAAGGAGGACCTTCTACTGGCGTCTGGCGATGGAGGAGCTGAGGAGGCGGGAGAACGGTGGGACGGCGGCGTGTAAGGCATCCCCAATGATTTGGGTTGCCGTTGGTGGGAAGTCGGAAGGAGGGTGATGAGGTAGTTGTTGTCGGCGAGCGTAACGCTGTTGGACTTAGGGACTTCAGGTTTCGCGTGAGGTAAACAAGGGAATATCTTCCGCTTCCAACCTCGAAACCACGAATCAGGGTCGGGATCAGGACCTCGACTGATACTAGGACTAGGAATAGGTGTACGAGTACGGGTACGGGTACGGGTACGGGCAGAATTAAGGTCGATGGCGGCAATAGTAGCAGCAGCAGTGACGACAGTGTTTCCCTTCGGGGGTATAATTAGGCGCTCGTGAAAGCCTAGGAAGGAGTAAGGTTCTATTAGCATGATGCGTTCGGGTCCAAGTTTCCATGGTACGCGGGGGAGGGGGATTTTTATTTCAGTGCTCTGCGTCTTTCGGCTCCCAACTCCTCACGGCTGTGGATATAGCTCGCCAAACCAGCCAGTGAATTTCACGGACAACTACCGGAGCAGGAGGGGGGGCAATGTCGGGGGTTTTAATGACGGCTGCATCCAGCAAGCGATAATGGGGGGACGGGATAGCAGTGTCTAGGAATGTGGGATGATCAGGTACAAACGGGTGGCATTAGCTCAGAAGGCGCGTGGCGTTGTCAGAGGCGACGACACTCAGGAATGACGTCTCGCATATTTTCCCCCATGCCTCGCACATATTTGACTTTTTTTTTTCTGATTTCTTCTCCACGTGGCACACGACGCCGTTGGTGTTTGAGCTAGGGACGGGGAAGGTGATCTCCTGGGATAATCTGGGGAAAAGGCAATAGACCGAAAGAGCGTATTGTGTGTGTGGGAAGGGAGGGGGGGGGGAGAACGGGTGACGAGGGAAAGGGGTATGGATCGTTTGCAGACAGGAAGACAGACAGACTTACAGAGAACTGGTACGAGCAGACACACAGCAACAGCAACAAGATCAAGGACAACAAGTCAACAGAGAGTCGACGGGGCCTTGGGAGGATTAGGAAGAGGGGGGGGGAGTGGGCGAGGAGGAAAAGGAAGGAAGAGAGATAGATGCAAAGGCAATATTTCAGCAGCAATGCAGCAAGAACTCTTCACGGTGGAAATGATGGAGCTTGAGCCACGTCTCAGGGCGTTGATTCCTCTGCGTCAGACGATGATGAATGGGTGGATGGATGCAAGGCCGCGGCAAGACTCCGAACAAGGTGGACAAGCGGCCTGCTTGAATGCCTAACCAGGCGGGAGGAGGACGACAAGACGAGAAAATATGTAATAAGTGTTCCACACGAAGAGACGGGAAGCGCTGGAGGCGAAAGTCGAGCTGCGGGAGAGCGGAGTCACCCTTCAGTGGACAAACAAAGGGAGGGTTGCGGTTGGCGAATCTGGTCGTCGAGCTGGCCTGAATGGGGGAGCTGATTGGGAAATAGATGGAGACCTGATTACTTTGTTCGTTCTTTGTCAACCTGAATTGTCCCAATCATGTATGTATGCCGTGTTCTCTGGGCTTGGGTCCTCTTGATGGGTCTCGTTTGGGTCTGGTCTAGTCTAATCGGGGGTGGTTTTTTTTCTCTTTCTTTTTTTTCTTTTATCTTCCTTTTCTCTCCTCTTCTTCTTTTTTATATATCTCTTTTCTTCTGCTTCCCCGGTTTCCTTTCTTTATCTTTTTTTTCTTTACCCCTCCGGAGGTATATAAGAAAAGAAAAAGAAAAAAAAGTGGAAAGAGAGAAAAAGCCCACCAATTCCCTTATACACTGTCTTTTCTTTTTCAAGAACAGGGACGGAGAAGATAGAGAGTACCCAGCAAGGGGGGAGGGAATGGGGGAAGAAGGAACAGAAGAGGTAGGTAGGGGTGGTAGATGTGGATGTGGATATGGATGCTGTCTATGATATAATGGAAACTCGTTTTCGTACCTTGTCCTTTTGGGTATATGCTCGAACACACGATCACACCTTAGTGATGCATGGAAAAGAGACGGGCTGAGATGGGGCGGTATATGCTTTGCTGTTTGCTGTTCAAGACGGCCGGCGGGCAGGCAGTGGTGAGGACGGACCACCGAAGAGGAAGAAAGCTGGCCAATGGTTTGGTGATATATAGCCAATCTGTGGTTAGGTGGCGGAAGGTAAGGTCATATACCCAGGTGGAATAGGTGGAGGTGAGTTGATGCCTGGTGTATAATTCGACGTCGAGGCGGCTCCTCGGAGGTTTCTCAGTTGGTTGTATGGAGAGGGTAGAAGTAGGCTAGGTTATGTAGGAAGTAGGTGGTAAGTAATAATAGTAGCCCGAGTGGCAGGATTTCTTTTTTTTCTTTTCTTTTTCCGGTTTTCTTTCTCTCTTTTCTCGCTTCCACGATAGAAACCCAAGTGAAGACGGGGGGATTGTGTTAGCCGATCTGATGGTCGAAGCTATCTACAATCCTAGGCCTGCCTTTGACTGTAGGTAGTAAGCCAAAAAGGTTAGCAGCAGCAACAAGAGGTCAGGCTGGAGAGTCAAGAAGGGGGGAGGAGGAGAAGATAAAAAAAAAAAAGAGTGAGAAGAAGATGGTGGGCTAGTAGTCTAGGTTTATTGAGAAGAATTAACATCTATCAATGGTTGGGGGGGTGGTGGTGGTGGGAAGATTGCAGGGCACAGTGGTTTTCAATGAGTGAGTGAACAGTTCTGACCGCGCCCCCCGATGGATGGATCGGCTGCCCGTGTTCAGGGATGCCTGGGTTGGCTGCAGTGAACGTGCAGAGGGTGAGAGGGTGCTACTAGTGGATAGGTAGTTGGACAACAGATGGTCGATGGTCGATGCTTTTCGATGTTCACTAGGGTGGTGGTGGTGGGTGTGATAGGTAAAAGGATGGGTTGTGGACTGTGTACGGTAGGTACCTGTATACATACCAGTATTTTTTAAAGAGGGAGGGGAGGGTGTGTAAGTAGAGAAAAGATTGGTGGAGGGGATTAGGTACCTACCTAGGTAACCTTAGATGTGTTGATGACGGGGGTGGAGCGTACTAGGTAGATATACTACATAGCTAACCTACTAGGTAAGTACGCTAAGTGTCGTGTGTAGGTACCTAAATCTAAATGCCTATCACCTTGAAGTCCATTGTGTTATAGGAAACGCCATTGATGACATATGCGTAAGTAGATATGTAAGTAGGTAATCCGTAGGTAGGTAGGTAGGTAGGTAGATAGAATACCTAAGAGAACACCAAATTTTAAATTTTTTAAAAAATTTCTGTAGGGAGTGAAGGGGGTGGGGTAATGGAGGGGAGAGGGGTGTATATGTGTGCGTTGTGAGTATATGCTTGGCCAGTTCAGTGCACCCAAGACCTTTATTTTTATTTCACACTCGCCTAACTAACTACCTACGCTACCTATAAAAGGTTAGGTACTGGACTTTACCTGCTTACCTATGTACATAGCCTGACATACCTTGCCTGTCTATGTATCTACCTACCTATCTGTCTCTGCTTACCTACTTAGTTATCTGCTTGCCTCCCTAAGTACCAAGAGAAAGAAGAAGAAAAAAACCCACTATCTAACCAACCTACCTACCTAACCTTACCTTACCTTACCTACAGGCTAGGCTTACAGGGGTTATAATTTGGGTGGGCGGTACACTAAAACATAATCTACAGGGGTCAGACACCTACCTACCTACCTATCTATGTATGTACGTACCCAGGGTGGGCCACCACAGTATACCATGTCCGCTAATTCTTGCAGGGCCTAGAGGGAAGCGGAGGTCCACCAAGAACGATGAAAATGAACTGATGGGTGAACTGGATGGATCGGACCTCATATACAGATGGATTCTGCGTGCACGGGCTCGGATAGGTAGCATTGCCAACCTAATTTTACACCGTGTCGATGATTTGATTTATTTGATTTTTTTTCTGGTCTTTTTTTACCTACTTAGGTATATTGCCTCTTACATATGTAGGTATATGCCTCGACTACTCTTTTCCGGGTCTGGCTGCTTCTGGCTCTAACTTGTCCCTACATATACATATACAACATGTAATAAATCGATAGCTAATCCTATTTCTAACAGTTTTGTTTTATTTACATTGACATGTCAATACACCTGTATCGTAAGTCAAATCCCGTGACTATCCTATCTACCTACATGAGGTAGAAGTATTGGCTCTTATTATACTCTTCACCACGTATGTAAGTGCGCCACCTTTTTTTTTCTTCTCCTTTTTTTTATTAACAAACTCCATTTACCAGAAAGCTATGTCAATAGTGTATATCCAAGACTACTATGCTTGATTGACCAGACCTACATGGCTCTACCTAATATGTTGATAGGTAGGTACATCATGTCAATGGTATGGATGTAAGTAAGTATCTATTACCTACCTAGGCTGGTTATACAGTTTGATGTCTTTCTACTTCTAGTTAACACCTCCTCCCCTCCTACGTACTTCCTGCATAACCTGCAGTCTCACATCTCACATGGTATCACATGATGTTATAATGTTACTATCAATTGGCCTTTCAACAATTGATATGTCTAGTAGTACCTATCGTCGTGCTATACGTTCACTCCTCCACTTTTGCCTCGCTGTTATGTTACCTATAACCTCGTTGTATCTCCAGCTGTCAAACACTCACATTGATATCCCAGCATAAACTATTTATATTCATGGATATGGGATTTCTTTTTATATTTATTGTGACCATTGTCATACTCGTGGGTATTCGAAGCTTGCTGCAGATACCCTGATTCCCAATTTAGACGGCGCGTACCCCATCGGTCTCTCTCTTCGGGTCCGTTTTATGTTAATCGGTGGCTCGAATTGAGTTGTTGACAATACTCGCAGATACGCAAAGATGATGATGATATCTGGGGCTAATATGTTGGATATGATGAGATGAGGCGCAATGTGGTGTGATGAGATAACAACACTCCCACACATCAACATAATGTGTGTAATGTCTTGTCTTGTCTTGTCTTGTCTTGTCTCGTTTCATCGAGCCTAGGTCTAGATGTCCTGGTTCATGTTCCCGACAGCTAACCTACATACATACACACCTTCATACACCCTCGACAGTTGCTGCCGCCGATAGTGTATAACTGTTACCATTAACTATTCATTCCTATTGCCTCATTCTACCTACCTACATAGGTAAGTTACTTACCTACCATCTCAGTCGCCTCCCCGGGAACACAGAAGACCGCATACGAACTGCATGAGTATCAAACGAGTATGGAACCATCTGCAGGACAGGTACATTCATGAAAAGCGGCTTGCAGGCGATGTGTAGCATGGGATGGTAGTCGATGTCTAAGTACGGATGTAGAAAGGTCTTTGGTGTAAGCACACAGTATCGTAACAGGGGCCTCTGCATACGGTGGTCATACAGCTAAAGCCGAATTACAACAGCATGACGTAGGAGGCATTGGCTTGTTGCTAGGAGGTCTGCCGGATCTATAAGACACGCCCCCTCCCTCCAACCTTAGCCCTTGGTAAGTATGTAAGAAGTAGGTACATAGGGCAGTAGGTTGTGCTTTAGCACTTGGTCTACGACTACTTAACTAGGTACCGTCTAGTTACTAACCTTACCAACCTTACCTAGGCCTTGTAGTAGCGTCAAACATGTGAGTAGGGCCCGGTCTTATCTATCCGTGCTTCGGATATTGGACAAGCACCTGGTTACCCAGAGGGCTTACGGATTCCGTCAAGACGAGAGGGAGGTAGTCATGCGCGGTCATGGCAGAAGGGGTCCTGGGGTCCAATGGTACAGCTTGGCGGGTAAGACGACATGGTTACAATTGATCAATGAGAGGGGGTTTGAAGACGCCATCTCATGCTATTCGCCGTGGCTGCCACGAGTTCCTCACTTAGACGCCGCCGACTGACGCCACGCCCGCCGTGGAACAGGAAGGACACACATAGATCAAATTACATTTATACGATACATGGTCAAAGTGCGCCTGCATCATCACCGTCGTCATTAGTAACTCCAAGGGGGCGAGAAAGGAGGCAACGGTGGAAAGGAGATAGAAGCCTTCCAAAAGGCTAAGGCTCACGCCACCACTGGAGTTAAACTCCCAACATTTTCTTATTACTTCATGTTAGGTTTCGCCCGCTTCTTCTTCGTCTCAACTAACGAATATATATACATATTCACTCAGTCTCTGGGGCCCGGGATTCCGAAAGACTTCATTCTCGGGCCTTCGGTAAGCCCCCGGGTCATACACGAGGGCGATTGGCCGGCCACGTCGGTTGCGGTCCAGTATCCAAGCCTGTTGAAAAGGCTATCTAACGAGGCTACTACCTAGTCACGACGCGGTTGGTTGTCCGGTTCTCAACGCGGATGGCGAACAGTGTGCCTACTATGCGTATCAATTACGGATTAGCTTCACTAGTAGTTTATCAAATGTGCCTTTCATGTAGTTGATGTGTGGTAGATAGCTTGAGGTTACTAAGATGAAGAACATGAAATACCTACGTAGGTAGGTTTACGTGTAAAGATAACAGTTCAACCTACTCATGTTAGTGGTGGCGAATCTATGGAACTCGTACGTATATCTCCGGGTTTTTCATCGCTGTTCCGGCATGGAATAAATTGAGTTTCACCCGACTTGATCATGTCCCGGCCTCACGGCCTTCGTTCGCATTACGTAGAAGGCGTACTTTGTTCTTTACAATACCGGCGAAAAGACGCGGCTATTGCTTGGGTTGCGTAGTGTTCTGGTAGGAAACAACGAGGACTTGAAAGGTAAAAGTCCTCTTTCTCTCTATCAGATCCGAGGGCGCGGGCCGGAGGCTGCCGATGAAAGGATCTACATACATACTAAAGGTCTCCAAGACAAGGGGAGAAAGGGGGGGGGGAGGGGGGGCTGGCATTGTTCGCTCTCCGCAAGCTAAAAAAAGATACCACTCATATTCTACCGATCAGCGATACTGCGATACGGTATCGTATCCGACACGACTCGCTGAATGAGCCTATTGTACATACATATCCCCCGTATATAGGTAGGTAGCTAGCTAGGTAGGTATGTAATCCGTAGGTAAGTAGGGACCTCCGGGAGGGAGGAGGGAGGGGGGGATTGGTAGGGGAGGTTGTTAGTAGTTACACACCATTCAAGCATATTACGCACTACTACACTATATATGTAGGATATGTAATAGGTAATGCATGTATATATAGTGTAATGTGGTGTTGTGGTGTATAAAGTCGCAGTCGGTGGACGCATTTCGCTCCCTAGCCTAGCACCGTTACTACGTAGGCAGTAGATAGCCGAACGCGGTTCTGCGAATCACCACCATCTTGGCGCCCGTTCCGTGTTAAACCATGCTATGTGCATGAGTAAACCGGGTCGAACGAACTAAGCCGAACAGGAGCGTCGATATTCCCGACACCGCCGAGATGGATAGCACACAGACGTGGCACGTAGGTAGTGCCTAGCACGAGTAGTATCACCACCAAGAGGATCCTGCACTGCACAGAGGTGGGTTGGCACGAAATGGGTGGGTGGCAGGTAAGTAGTAAGTATGTATTTGATGTATGTACGTTCCAATGTATGTAAGTCTTGTTAGTCAAGAAGTATAACGGCCCTATCTTAGTGTCTTCTCCGCTTCATCGAGTGTCTCCCCTACCTCATCACGGCTCCTCCGCGTCATATCAAATCGCCTGCCTCTTACTCCGTGTGTTTCTTGTCTGGGGTTGAAAAGCTGGAGTATCATCTGCAAGTGTGTTTTTTTCCCGTACATGACATGTCTAGTTCGTAGAGGTAGGGAGGTAGTGCAGTCTGGAGAAGAGAGAGAGAGAAGACGAGACTTGGAGTGACTCCGCCTCCCCATATCCCATTCCTGCACTTTCTTTCTGGGGAGCAGGACAGCGTTTCTTCCCGAGCCGCGTGCTATTCGTCGACCTCCATCTCTGCAGTCTGGAGAAGTTGCGTGTACTTGGGCACGCGTCAGTATAACATAGCAGCATGAAGAGAGGGAGGCTCGGTTGGATGTGACATTGATCTTCCTACAAATGGTAAACCTACCTATCTAGTCGTAGCTAGTTTACCAGGTACCTAGGTAGATATCGCATACCTACCTAGCCATTGCTGTAGACTCAACACGGACCCCGTTGAACCAAGATTATCGAAGCCCAGGACCTTTTGAGATCGATCGCCCTTTCATTCCTTGAATAACATGATCTACCTACCTAGGTTAGGTAAGTGCTAGGTAGGTAGGTGACAAGCCCTCAACAGATAGGTACCTAGGTAGGTAGACAATGTACGTATTTTGATTACCTCGTGGTTATCGATCGATTATATGTAGGTATCAAGTTCGCCATGGCCTCTCTACCGATTTTATCAAGTACCTACCTATTTCCATCTCATCTCGTCTCGTCTCTTGACAGCACGGTACACTTATCTCCGGCAAATACGGCCCATATCAAAAAGACGAGGCGCAAGCTCCTCCTTATTGGTGCTTCAGGGTTGCGAATGTCTTGGCTCGTGGTCCTTGCGATCCTTGCTTCGCGCTGGGTTGGCTTTGACCTCAACCTGGTCGATTACCGGGATCTGACTTGATACCTTACTACATCCATGTCCAATCACATGGACGAGCTCGCCCATCCCAGGCCTTCACTTCAACACCATGGAAGCACTGGCCAAGCACTACTTAAAGGGCGAGGGTGAGGTGGTGGGGCATCACCATCGTCTAGACTTCTCGAAAACACCAAGACAGAAACTTATAACAACCTACTACACATTCTACCTACCTAGGCATGACTAGGTACTACAACTTGTCTTAACCCAATCTGACTAAGTGAATGGCCACCGAGTCTGGTAGAAAGGTCGCGATGAGTCTCTAGTTGTTTTGCAATGGCCAATAGGAGAGATCTGGGGAATGCGTCTTCCTGCAAGCTATGCGATAGCTGGAATATTGTTTTACCAAATATAAAATAAAATAAAATAAAAAATCTCTTCGTTTGCAATTCCTATAGGACGAGGTTGTCAGCTTTGCTACGTGGGTGCCGCTGAGAAAGCTCCGGGAAAAAACGGTGGCGCCTTTCGAGGTGTGAGATAGGAAAAGGATCTGCATACACACCGAAAGGTCCAGACCTCACGATCCCACTAATACTGGGCATGTACCGACAGTTTGACAGCCTCCTTGCCATCCTCTATATAGTAGGTAGATAAAGCCTTCTTACCTTCGAACTTCTGCTGGCTGTTCACCCACGCTGCCACGATACTATCGAAAGAAGCCTATCCCTCCGAATAGTAACAATCTACCTAACCTACCTACATTAACACCTTGACATGTGGAATATGGCTGGTGACGGATACCTAAGCACCTAACCTTGGGCAGATTACTATTACCTACCATACCTACCTACCTACTTACTCGGACTCTGATAAGACTCCGACAACGGCCCTCCTTTGCGTTTATCATCGTTAGTGTCTTTGATGCAACTGGTTCTTTTGATGAGACAATCCTCCCACCTCACACACTCCATCCCTAAGTTAGTCGCCGTTCTCTCCCTCCCTCCCAGAAATGGCTCTACCGGGCCCAAATCTCTATTAATTTTCTGTATATGCTCGTCCGACCGTCCGACCGTCGATGCTTTAGTTACGATGATCGGCGCCACAAATTCCCCTTTACACCCTCACCGGTGTTGTAGATGCATAGAAAGCAACCCTATCTTTGCCCTCTTTGCCTCATTCTCGCCTCCTGTCGCGTAGAAACATCTTTAGTATTTATTACTCTTGTGTGTGTGTGTGTGTGTGTGTTTGTATATGATATTGCATAGTCCGTATTGGTGATAAAGACGGAACATCCGGAGAATGGAAGCTCTCTTCGCCCGTCCACAGGCATGACAGAGGCTTTCTTTCATATCCATGACTAAATTATCTTACCTAGAAACGCTGGTCGTATGATGTTCAATGCATCTAGACTACCTACCTACCTAGTTGAATGTGATTGAATCATAGCGAGAATGCCTTCTTATTACGAGAGTGGTCTAGGCTCTCTTGGAAACTCTTGCTGACAGCATCTCGAATCCTTGGGGAATGAGCGCTCATTGAGCTCAGAGTCAGTCAACGGTCAACCCCCTTGAAGCTATATTGCTCCACATTGCTCCTTGGGCCACAACAGAAACAAAGGATGAGGGATGACACATCCCCAAAGATCGGGGCTCTCCATTCGCACTGTATTTTGGCTGCACGCCGGAAAGAACTTCACGACTGTGCATCCCGGGCAGCGAGCATATATTCGCTTCGCCTGCTGGCTATAATTGGCCCAAGCTCCTGTCTATCACCAAGCTTCCCTGTAAGCGGCCGTGCGAGCGGCTCAAACTGTCCGGGTTGCTTCAAAGCAAGACGAGAGGACTGGGACCTGGGTGGTAGGTAAGGTAACGCTGGAGATGATACACAAGACATCTTGGAGGGGGGGGGGGCCAAGAGAACGGACTCGAATGGTGATATCAAATGTAGGTACAGTACACTGCGTAGGTAGGTACTTACACCTACACAACTTTTCTCTTCAAAGGCATTCTGGAAATTAACAACAAACACGCGAACACAAGAGTTGCATCATGGTGCAACAAAAAGGGTACAAGAGCGGTGAGTCTCCTATACCTGATCCCACATATCCGGCCAAGTCTGCAGACGGCATCGTGGCCATAAGGAATTACATCATCTTTACCTTGGTCTGCCGCAGGATTGGTTCGATTGATGTGTTGGGCGAACCCACGAGCCAGATTGGGATCATTCGCCGCAGGCTTCGCAGGCTTACACTCTTCCACGACGACTCGCCGGGAGGGGCGAAGAGACGGCGTCCCTCTCCACCACTCATATCCCGTCAGAGAAAAACTTTTTGCCCAGGGAATCTATGATCGTAGAGCGCCATGAACAGGGCCTGTGATTGAAGAGGTTAACCGAATGGCACAGTAGCGAAATTACATCTTGGATCTACACCACGATAAACGGACATTGGCTGTTTGAGAAGTAGGTATGTAGGAGGCTCAACGCTGATCTTCACCACAGGGCTGAGAAGAAAAAAAACTTCACTTCCAGGCCCGTACCCGACCAATCAGATCAGCTCCCGATCTTGAATTCAAGGACGCCTGCTGATCATCCTCAGTTGTAGCCTGCTTTCATCCAACCCCCTATATCATGAATACGTCCTTGTGCGCGGCTACACTTGGAATTGTTGAGGAAGCATCTCCCACGGGCGGCTCTCTGTCCCAAACGTGGCACCCTTTAATATCGCCTCTTGAGTAACCTGCCGCATTGTCCTAAGTTAGGAGAAGACGCCATCACGCCTAGAGCCACTATTGTCAAGATTTGTTTCTCATCGGGTTGATTCGGGACTGCTGTGGCTAAACCAAGCATTAAACCTTCGTGTTGGGAAAGCGTCCGCAGCAATCGCGCGTAGGCATACGCTCGAGCACGCGCGAGTACCTACCTATGTCTGGTGTTTCAAGGACGAACGATATGATTCTAGTTTCGGACAGAAAAAGAAAGAGTCAAAAGTTCCACAACCTAGGTAGACAAGGCTTGCCCATCTCCGAGGAATGATCCCAATGACCAGGGCCGGAATGATGATGAAGCCCACGAACTATCAACACTACACTATTTTAAGATGCACTGAAAAGAGCTAGCTTTAGATTCCACAAAAGTATGACGTTGTTTGCGGTATTTGGGATCAAGAATGCCTGCGTCGACCATGTGCAACACCCCCTTATGATGGGGAAGAGCTGACCCTACCCAGCTGAAGGGGAAAAAAAAACTAACCAACCACTTAGGAATCCAGTCTCAGGTCAGGTCCGTCAATAATCGGCCGCAAAGAATCCTGTTCCTGGCGAACCCAACTGGAAGGTTTCTTGCTTCCTGTAGTGAAACCTGCCTGCCCCCCCCCCCCCCTCCCCGACTCCATCATGATTAATCACGACGGCTGCACTAAATTAGACCCAGATGTGGATAAGGTAGACAGTTTCTTCATCTGACGGCACGGAGCCAATCAGGACAGCATCGCGAAAGAGGGAAAAACACCAATGTTTAGGCTCAGATCTCCTAGTTGACGAAGTGCCTACCTAAGAGACCAGCCGCACCTAGCACCCACCTACTATCTACCTAGTACTTATTACTGTGCTCCTTCGGGGATACCCCCAAGAAAAGGGCTCGTTACTATGGCAGCCAGTCTGCCTGCTACAGTCCGGGGGACTAAAAGGAGATGGTAGGTGGATGGCTGGATGAATAGGTAGAAGAGAGCACACCGAGTGGTTCGTCTTCTGTCATGGGATGAGCCGTCCAAGGCAGTAAGCACATATGCAGCAGGGCCGCGTGGAGTCTGGGTAAAAGGACAGATGGATGGAGGGACTACACTGGGTTAGTGGATGTGTTACTGCTGGTTTAGACGCCTCGATCACGAGTGATGGATCAATTCGCTCCGTTATCATAGGCAGCTCTCTCTCCCGGTGGGTTCTGAAAGGGAGCAGGGGAGGTATATCTCATATTACATATACCTACCTACCTACCTACATATGTCAAATTATCCTTATGGCAGACCGCACTGGACACACATACGCGCTACCTATCGAGCTACATTACCTACCACCTACCTACCCATATATATGTATATGCCCTGGGTAATCAAAAATATGCTGTGTGATGCTGCAGTATGCATGCAGGCCATGGACATGGACATGGATGGTTAGGATGCGTTCGCGCGCTATCTTATGGCGTTTTTTCTCCGCGAGGCAAGAAGATACCTAGAGAGAGTGTGTGTGTGAGAGAGGGCTCATCCATCCCATGTCATCAAAAGGGCTTGGTCTCCGTTCTCCGTCTTCTTCGCACGCAGGAAAAAGATGTTCTATCTACCTACCTACTTCTCTCCATCGTAACCAGTAATTACCTATGTGTGTTTTCTGTAGCTGATACCGTAGCTTGTCTACCTAGGAACATGTATGGAGAAGTGCTCCTCTCACGACGCCGGTGCTCCCCGAGATTTCCCGCACTGGTAGACTGGGCGGTTAGGTACCTGGGCACTAGGGAGGTGAAATACGAGACAGAGAGATGGGCATACCTAGGAACAAAGATAAGAAGATAAGAAGATACATAGGCGGTATTTAAAAGGAGCTGCCGGACCTTCCGAATTGCTTCACTGGTTAACTTACATACACGAAATACCTAATCAGTGCGGCAGATGGCTTGTTGATATATTAGGGGGGAGGGTCGGTGTTGGAATATCACAATATTGTGTAGGTAGGTAGATAGAGAATGCATGTTCGTTATCATTCGTATACAGAAAGGGGGAGGGGACAGTGTTCATGTAAGTATCCATTGTGACCATTGATGAAAATTCAAGGTGTATTGAAGGCTTCATTAATTTACGCCGCGTTATACCATACTACCTACGCATGCCCAACATCGATACACCGACCTGGCCTACCTACACTTGACCTACCTAACCTACCTCTTTTACTACCTGTCTACTTTTGTCCCTATCGCAAGTCTTACCTACTTACCATCCTACCCCATTCTCACACTGTAAGATCCGTACAGTGTCCTATAAAAGCAAATACTACACCTACACTATCTACATAGGTACTCAGAACTAGACCAGGATAATCCAGGATAATACAACTTATCCTGGTAGGGAGGGTGTGCCAAGCTGGAGTTTTCGGATTTCCAAGCTGGGCAACAGACAGGCCCTGTGAACCAATCAGAGACAACTCTAGCTTCTCCAGATGGTCCTTGCGAGTTTTGATGTATCCACCCTCTATAAGTTCTAAGTAGTTTGAGGTGTATCTTTTTTAGACTGAACTAGATTTACAAGGTACTATTTTTATGTGATCTCGAATACCTACATCTCTTTCGCGAGGGACTAGTCAGGTATGTGATGTAGATCTCTTTAATGTTTCTTCCTAACGCTATATATACTATGTACGAAATAGGTGTTAGTGTGTATCTAGAGAGTTGATCTACTGCACATGCCGGAGAAATGAAACGGGGAAAAAATACACTAACACGTTCCCACTCACTACCTATCTACCACACCACTACCACTAGGTATTAACGATGACTTCCTCCAATATTCCCCCTCTTTGCTTGTCCTGCACGTGTTTAACTCCTCGCTTGTGCTCAGCGTGGATCTCAAAGAACGCTTCCATATGTACGTAGTTGCATATCGAAGTTAGTGAAAGTATCTCCCTTCTCCCGTCACACGCGCAGTGTTGCGATACAGGTTGCGAATAACTACCACGACACTAGGAACACTAGCTGACTAGGTACATACACATCGCCGCACATCGCCCATGGGGCCCCAATCATTAGCAGATCTTTTTGAACAGGACGTCGGGGGGCAACCATGTTCAGGTTACGAGGACGCGCCATCTAGAGTCACAATGAGGCCCGCCCGCCTTACCAGGAACTTGAGACATTTAGCTTTTGCGGTAGTTGACGGCGCAGGAGGTCGTTGTCGACCGGATATCGTGTACCTGTCTAGCCGGGTGACTAAATTCTTTTTTTTTTTTAATAATGAAAAAACTTGGCGTGCCGCGTTTTCCTAAATGCTGTTGTATGTACACTTTATACAGAACTCGTCGCCGGTACGGAATATTTCCGCCCTGAAACTAAACATTAGGTATCGTCCGCGGAGATTTGGTCTACTTATTACCCTACCCATCATCTACCTACTTACCTAAGACATAGGTATTCGCTCATCTCATAAAATTCGAGTTACTAGATAGTCCTGTAG
The DNA here is from genome assembly GCA_022544895.1 of Biscogniauxia sp. FL1348. NCBI lineage: Eukaryota > Fungi > Ascomycota > Sordariomycetes > Xylariales > Xylariaceae > Biscogniauxia > Biscogniauxia sp. FL1348. The sequence goes on along the minus strand of JAJNNV010000065.1, from coordinate 112,572 downwards.
GTAGGCAGCAGGTTGGTATGTAATCATATTGTTTGTCTATATCAAACAAGTGGCGGCTCAGAGGTTCATGTCTTGGCTCGTATCTCCTCTGAGGAGATGGACGGTAGTTTAGGATGCCGCGCAGACAGGGCCGCTAAATTCTTTGATAGGTTGGCCAAAAACACCAACTCGGGTCTGAAATGGGTTACAGATGTGCAATTTCTTGCATGCAGTCATCTCTCGGCTCATGCCTACCTTACTCATGGAGTCACTGCTGCCAAGGGCCAAAAGATGACCACCGGGCCTTGTCATAGCTCCCCCCCATCAGAGCGTGCTACATAATCCCGATCGCCTCTTGCGCAACGATCCATGGCGCCGCCTCGCTACCGGCATTGCTGGATAGGATTCGGGCATTGCTCATACTAGTAGTCCAAAGAGAGGAATTTTCCTTCGTTCCCATCGGCTCCTTCTAGCCAGCAAGCCTATGTAGTATCTATCATCTAAGCCCGTCGATGTGGTCTAGCGCGTTTCGCTCCCCTCCCCAACCATCGGCGGTTTTGCTGCGTGATCGATGCCACAAAGGCTGATCGTCGCGTTCAGCTAGAGCAAGCCAAGCTTTCTCCCGGGTGGGCCACAGCGCTAAGGCATGGAGCGAGGAGCGACACAGGGGAGGCCGGACGACTATAGGGTGCTCTTCTACCTACAACGTAGCAGCGGTGCTTTTCTCAGAGACAGGGCCCGTGCCGTTGCTCCGTGTATTCAGGTCCGTTGGACAGCAGCCAATGTTGCAACCAGCAGGTCGGGTCAGATAACCTTTTGTTGTGCGTTATGTTATTTCTTTATATTTTTTTCTAAACTCTGACGGGCCGAATCTGGTACGGACTCGCTTGCTCGGGCACGAAAGCAACATCGTCATTTTATTCCGGAAAGCCTCTATGACGTAGCTGAGTAAGATAAGATGTAAATGGATTACCTACCTATACCTAGTCGTAGCTCCCACGATGGGGCCATGATTTTAGTTAGTGTGAGATAAGCCGGGCCTTTTATGAGATCTCTCATCGCGACAGTGGCCTTATTTGTAGGATCTAAGATCTTACGTGACATCGTACACAGTATCCTTCTTTGTTTATTTTGCTTCTTGAAATTTTTTAATTTTTTAGTTTGCCTATTGGCGGAAACAGCACGATGAGGCTTTGTACCCTAATAATCCAATTATGGGAATTCCCATCACAAATCGATGCTCTTGTCAACAGATGTGGGCCTATATTGAGATTCCCCTGCTGGCAGAGCGCGCTTCGGTAAGGCTTAACGAAAGCAAGTAAGTATTATGCCATGTAAGTGAAACAGGGTCACCAGCCTCTACCTCGATCTTGGTCGTCTTTGAGGTTGTACTAGACTTACCGTAAAGCCTCTTCTGTTTTTGTCTCCTGTGACGCCTCGCACGATGACACGCCTAAGAGAAGGCTTTTAGCCCTGAAAACAATGGGACAGCCACAGAGGATATTGAGCAGGTGACCTTCTAACCATGAGATAGCTAAGCTGACCGCATCTCTCTTTACCACCAGTCACGCGCGGGGTAGCGCAATTCGTCGTCCACTTCCTACTTTTATGATGTGACTTATAGCTAATCTAGGACCAGGGAAATGTAGCGAGAGCGTACAGAGTACAGCTCATCATGATTAGAGGAGCTACCCAAGGTTAGAATACATGTCTAATCTTGCGCATTTAATCATCTGACCGTCTCCTTATACTTGGATATCGACCGAGCTTCGAGTACCAATGCCTCTTGGGAGACTGGTAGCTAGACCATGAGCTTGATGTCATCCCAGTTGCTGCTTGTTGAATGGCCTCTCACTGCATGCGAAAATGGACACTAGCGGTGTGAGTCCTCAATCGCGAAACCAATGCCTCCCCATGTTCCAGGCCACCATCCCGCAACATCCGGAGGTTTCGCTCCTCATAACTACATCCTATTTATGAAGCCTACATCGTGAATGGCTCCTAATCCGGTCTTACGACTTGTTGCTGCTGATGATGTCCCGGGAGAACCTTGTGTACAAGTTGAGCATGGAGCTCAACCCAGGGGCTTGTAGCCCAAACTTCTTCCAACGCATTCTTGCATCTCACGATGGAATATTATTCCATATAATTCTCCCCTACAAGTCACCCGAGACAATACCACCATCGATTTATCGGTGACACCCGGGGCGGGAGCCGACGCGGATGATGTGGATAACGCGGTCAACGCGGCCAGCGCGGGATCGGACATCTAATGAACGTCGGCACTCCCCTGGTATGGCAGGCGAGTAGTTTTTACGCTCCCCCATGCCATCAAACAGTTAAAGCCTCCAATTATCAATCACTCGGTCACGGGGTCGTCAACTATCGAGACCCTAGCGAGATATCCGGGGTAGCCAGGAGAAATCCTGTCGAGAAATCAAGTTTCCTAGATGGGAAGAATTCGCCGCCAACTTTCTTGCCTCGCATCTATTTCCCATTCATGGCCAACTACGTTTTACATGATATTAGGTAACCTTATCCAAGTGGTTCCACGACTTACGAACTTCGCCACTAAAGTCATGATAACATCTCGTACTTGATGCCGAGATTTAGAAAAGGCGCACATGGTGTCACAAAGCCTCTTCCTCGACGATCATTCAGCTAGCCGGCTAGATATTAGCCCTCCAACCATTCATCTTCGTTTGATAACGTTGTTGGGGTGTGAAGGACGCCGCGCCCAGACCCTCTCCCTTGTTTGCTAAAGGACGGAAGTATGAACCCGACTTCTGGGACCAATCACCCCTTTATCTATCATGTTGGCCTACGGAACATGGTCTAGCAGCGCTTGATTTATATTATGTAACTATATCGGTTCCTAAAGGCAATAGGGGCGCCGAAGACGTTCTTCACTCATGTCCAGACCACTCCGGAGTTGAGATACGGCATCTGGTTGTTGAATAGCTTCGCGTAAAAACTTTTTAGATCACATAAAACAGCTTCATGCTAATAATATACTAGTACGTAGATCATATTCCCCTAACATCCGGCTCCCCATGAACCGTCATAAGCATCTAAAGTATAGGTTCGACGAGATAGCATCAACGTTTCTCGAGTACGAAATACTCAATCCAATAAGGGGGGTTGCACTTCGGATCCTCGCATATAGAATAGGGGCACAAGGGTCGGCCAACCTTGGCACTGAAGGCTGTAGTCAGAACACAAGAACACACTGAACTCTATACACCCCATCTGATTAGTCTGCCTCGCCCCAGGGGCATACGACGCGAATCCAAGGGCGTCCATATCTCCGGAGGCCAAGGAGCGGGGAATGGGTTACATCGCTGCTGCCCCTCATCTTTGTGGTTCTTCGTCTCAAAGTTGCACGCCACGGCTGAGAGGTAGCCTTGGATAACAACCTACTCAGAAGTTGCATATACTAGCCGACCAGTTTCACCGGAGGAACTGCCCTACAGTAGAGGGTTAGACAGCAGATGTTGGACAACCAACGAACTAAGTTGCCATCCGTTGGGACCGAATTCCTGCGGCAATGCACCCCAAGGCTCAATGAAGGCGGCATATCTGACGTCTTTGGCGACTACTGAAGTTATCAAAGGTTACCTAGAGTTTCCTGATGGTTTCTTGAAGGGATACATCGGCTGGTATACCTCGAAAGGGAAGATCGATACCATCCGCTAGAATGAATGTTGGCGCAAGGAAATTTGCATCTATGTGCTTATGTTTCACATGGCGACCTTTCACGGTTGTCACTAGCAGGCACTTCAGATACCGGATAGGTCGGTCCTGTCGTGTATAGGTATCCAAGGGGATGCTCTGGGTACCTGCGAGTTCTAGAAGCCGGCACCTCCGCATCCCCAACGAACCGACTTGCCTGATAGCAGATGTACGAAATTGAACGCGCCACATCTGCAGACCGGAATAAATTAGCAGCCATCTATAGAGAAAGCGTCGTCCGTATGGCTGCATAGCTGCATGTATTTGCTGCAATAGGGGCATACGGGGGATGCCTCAAGCCTCGATGGGTTGATTGTATTGGTTGGAATCCTCTGCACTGTTATCTAGTCGCGCGCTCCAACATGTGAAACCATGGTTGCTAACAAGTAGCTTACATATAGAGGAGGGCTGATCATGCATATATGTGCGTTTCTGGGGAGCACGAGACAGAGAAAAGCCGTGAAGATCACTCCTGGAATAGAGGCTTACAAGTGTTCCTCTTGAATCCTATCACAACAACAGCAACAACAACAAATTGGACGTGGTCGTCCAAATGTACAACGCATATAACATTTACATATTTCTTTCCCATTTTCTCATGCTATTTCGAACATATCGATGTTATGAACCGGGATGCCAAGACAAGGAAACTGTCCTGGACCATACCGAAAAGATCAATATATCAGCCCAGAGTCGTTCGTTGGTGGCAACAGCCCATCCTCCTCCCAACATTAGTGTCCCTACGTCGGCCTACGGGAATAAGTACATGTATTCTTCTTCTACCACTGTTGCCGCCGCCGCCGCCGCCGCTACTACTGCTACTCCTATTACTACCCCCTCTTCACAGCACACACAATCTGCGTAGTCCTTCCCTTCCGCTACCGCAAGATCGTCAAGAACCGACTTTTGGATGTTTTCCGCACGGCACAGTAAAAGGGTATTCGCAAGATTCCCATCATGCAGGTAGGCTTGTTAGTGTACCTCGTTCCCTGCCCCCTTGCTGTACACATCCATGTACATGCTACACTACCTACTGTAGAGATATCTCTGGTGTGGGCCCCTCCGCGACCTTCAACATATCACGTTCAGCTGCCCCCCCGTCGATTTGCAACCCTTCCAAGAAAATCACATTCGCAGATTCCGGAGTCTGCAGCCAATCGAAACTGCCGTGGGAGGTCTTTGGTCGATAGCGCTACAACCACTTTGCTCGGAGAAGTTTCCCCTCCCTTTTGGCACTCGCTGCCTATACATACACACCTGATGCCATCAAACGAAGGATGATATGGTGTTGCGATCTTTTCAGTGAATACTCGACCCACCATGGTTCAATAACTATCTTATCTTAGATCATATCTGATGGTATCGTCTGGGCCCTTGCCGTCATTGCCGTCGTTTTTCTTTGCGTGGAAGCCGCTGCTTACGATGTTGTCTATTCCATCCGTAAGGGATAGGGGTTACATTCATGACCGAAAAAGGTATGGTCGACAGCTGACAATATAACCCTTCCCTCCGAATGCAGTGTCTTCGCGTCGAGACCCTTATACCAGGGCTGACAGAATTGGAGGGCCGGCACTTCACTATTCGCGAGATGACGAAAGCTCAACCTTTCGAGCAATCTAGATTTCTATCCTGCCCGGAGCCGAGGATAGATATGTGTGATTTCAATAAACTGGCTACCTAATAAATCCATTGCAATTTACACTCACTGTCTAGCCTCAACCCGAGACGTACATGCTTAAAATAGCGCGTGATTTGTGGAGTGATGTCGATATTGGTTATGACGTTTGGAAGTTTCATGAAAATTGGTATTTGCTTTCCAATAAGAATTCCATACTTTCATTTTGGAAAACCCTAATACGCTTTCATGGGACGCTCTCTACCCACTATCTTTAATGTCTACCAATGTCCCTGATGTGCCACATCTTGCGTAGGACGATAAATCCTTCCCACGGAAGAAAACCATGGCTAATCGATGTAGGTAACCATTAAAGATCTAGCACCAAGACTTCGAGCAGGGCTAGCATGATTGCAAACGTGTCATGCCGGAAAGGAGCTTGTAGATCTTTGTTGTTTCCGTTTACTACCTCCTCGGACACATGCAGGAACTTGCAGGAAGGTTGGTGTTGATCTTTCTCGTCTGTGTTGGCGAAACCCCGCAAGGTCGTCTGTCCCGTATCCGCACCCGCCTTGCTCGTCTTCCCTGACCGGAGCCTGCAAGTATGCTTTGCAGTATCGATGGTCATAGCTACGTAGTTGGTGGTATCTAATAGAGCTCTGACCCAGAGGGAGGTAAGGAGGCAGGTAGGAGGCAGGTACCAGGCATAGTCTGGGGCTTTAGCTTCATTCGACACTGGAGCGATTATATCACTCTTTTTCACAGCTGATGTTGGACATAGAGAAGATCAGAATTCAAGGCAACTCCGTGAGGATTACTCGGGAATGAGCATCTAATATTGTGTAGCGACGGTTGGCACAGCATTTATTGCTTATACTACTGAATAATGCCACCTATCATAAGTCTTACTGGTCCTTGGACGTCAGTAGTATACCATCCCTTCACAAGCACTGGGCAGTTTTTGAGAAAAATATAAGACCTATACATGTTGTGTAATCCCATTAGACTTCACGTATACCCATTTTCATGATATGTAAAAAGGATACATGGATCGAGATGAACCTAGAAAATGTGTGCTTCGAGCCTTTTGGTTGGGTTTCAATCAGGTTGTAAAGAAATACTATGAGATAGAATAAAGTGGTATCAAAGGTCTAACCTGATTAAAACTACCTAAGGTTGGCAGAGTTGATATCCTCTCTAGACAAGTATAACAGCATATAGCTTTTATGTGAAGAACTTCAATGTAGCCATACATACAGAGGGTTATTTTTCATATTACCAGTTTCTTTTTATTTCCTGAGAAATATTTTCTCCTATTTTTTCTCCTCTTTTCCCATGGTTACGACCTTCCTATTAATGAAAGCTTACCTGATAGGAGTGATCTTTCTCACGAGCATTCCAATGGCACGTAAAGACAAGGTGGTAAAATATAGCAAAAATACCAAATGTAAGTAACTTGAATCGTTAATAGAACCACTCACTTGTCACGGCAGCGCAGGTGGATTCAAAGGCAATGCTTGATTTCCTGTACTATTGACGAGAATACTAAAGTTGAGAAAGGAAAGAAAAAGCAAATGGAAGATGGTACTTCCAGATACAGCTATATACATAGGTGGGGCAGGTACGTACCCAAGCTCCTGTTGTCTTATTGGTTCCTGTGTTGTCTAGGAAACAATGGGTCCCGAAGCCATGCCGTGACATCACTTTACAGGACATGAGGTTGAAATAAAAAAGCTGTCCTACAAGGTATCCTGCCTTCAAAAAAAGTCACGTAATGATATAGTAGTTATGGTCAGTTTAATGTCTAAAAGTTCATAGCTAGGATAGAAACCCTATACTTCAATATGTTATGACTCGTATTTTTCAAAGGCATTGAGATTTCCTGAGTCCAGACCGGCTTCTACGGGTTTTCTCTGCCTCTTTGGCTTTGCAATAGTCAATAATGTATTGAATAGGACTCTGGATCCTCGCTCGTGTAATTAAGAAAAGCTCTGGACGAAATCTTTTAATACGGAATACCTATATACGCCTCGGTTCTCATGTTAGACTATGTAGATAGTCGTGGTAGAAATATAAGTACTCCTAACATGCAGCCTTCTTTGATAATTAGCTTCTAGAGAGTTAACCAGTACATACCTAAAGGTAAATCTCTACATCACTTACATAGACAAGGCTAGGTTAGGAGAAAATAATTCCGAGTCCGTGAACAAATCACAAACATGATTATCAATATACTTCAAAATAGTAAGTTTAGACACTTGAGGAACCCGAGTTCCAAACGTGATATGAAACAAATGATTATCAGTTGATTAAGCGACCTTACAGCTCTCTGAATACCAGATGATATTGGCGTGTTCTTAATATCAGGAACCAGGTAAGATTCCCTGTATTAGGTGATATCTCATAAGGCAATGGTAGCTGCTTTAGAACACCGCGATCTTTTATCAATATCAATGAATAATCTTAGAACATTAAGCAAAACTGATTCAATTCATAGCAATATATGACTTTTCTAGAGTTCACTTGAATACTTGTAAGGATTGTCTGCCTAGATGGCTAATGTACGGAGATGGTCTAGCAGCAAGGTTTTCGGACTGGCATAAGTCCTTTTCTCGATTCCAGTCAGGGATCACAAATCAATATCTATCATTGACAGGTTTGGCAATATATGATTGTATGGTTCGAATATATCTTATATCGCACATGCTACTGGACAGGGGTTGGACAGTTGCAAGTCTCCATGAGCATATGAAAACCATGACTTGCACCATACCCCTTTTAAGTCTCGTTGAAGCCTATATTACTAGTTCTGAATTCCGGTTCCCCAAGTGTCTTTGGCGGATTGGGGTTTCTTCAACGACGTCTTTAACGTCTTTGAAAACAGTTGTATGGTAGCGTACCTGTTGCTAGCTGAAGCTAAAAGGCTTCGTTCCTATTGTTATCCGAGTCTGAGCACAGTCAATATAAATGAAATGTTCGGAGCTAATGTTCAATGTTATTACAACTCTTTTGAACAACAGTCAGTCGCGGAGCCAAAGCCGAAGCATATAATAGACTCAACATAGAACAGTTTGAATCTGAAACGTATCATTGCGAAGGGTGTGATCCTTAAAGTGTCGGTGGTGGGTGGTTTTCTTGAGTTTATAGTTCAGGTACGTTTGTCTGGTGCCCCTTAAGCTCGCAAGGCTGCACATCGTTAGCTTGTGAAGTGTAAAGGTTATGTTGATCTAATGAGATATCATATTAGATACCCAGGCACAGGCATCGCACCTGCTCTTGTCTCACACTTTCTGCCCCTTTTCTAACACCCATCCCGAACAAGTCTGTTCTTATTAAACGTTGACCTGAATTTTTATCCTCCCCCCTTGTCCGTCTGGTAGCAAGGTGAACTGGTAATCCTGTTTGTGAGCAAAGCTGATGATGCATTGATACAAGCACTAAGTTTCTGTCAAGGCCATGCGCGAATTCACACAGATGAAAACTCGATCTCGCCGCTAAGAGACCAAGATATCGTCTATTAGTCAACCAGTTGCTTGATTGTACTCGCAATCATCGCATAGACTCAAACCTTTCGATTCAGCTAGAGACGCAATTTCGTGGCTATGATGGGCGCTCAGATCTTTTCATGGGAACTCAGCACATTCACGTAACCCTCCAGGATGTTTTCCCTTCGGAAAATCACCTATGGTAACTCCGTTCATTTTCTATAATAACTTATCTTGTCGCGCTTCATTCAGCATAATGGATCAGGCCACACACATCCAAGTAACTACAGTTTACATAGGGGAAATCCTCTTCAACAGTGATCTCTGGACTCTGATACTCCCATTGATTGGGTAGTAATACTTGTAATTCTTTTTCTACTTCGTGTATCATTCTCTTAACATATTTGTGGCTGGCCATCAATAGTCCTTTTTACTACCTCTAATCCAACCCAAGCACGATAATCATGAGGGCCACTTATTTTATCCCCCTCGCCATCACGCTGAGCGCTGCCTGTGGTATAGGTGGTCATGGCCGTAGCGGGGGTGGTGCTGGATCATCTGGTGGTGAGAATGGTGGTTCAAACAACAACGATCCTAGTTCTGCTATCACCACTTCTACTACAATGAGTTCTACATCCACGGATAGTTATACATCCTACTCCGACTACTATATTACTAGCACTACTGGAACTACTACATCATCAGCCTACTCAACTACAATTACCGCAACCAGCACCGCAGCAAGCACCGCAGCTGGGGTTGGCTCCGGCATCAGTGGCGGTCACGATGAGGGACACAGAGGTGGAAGGTCTGGTGGCTTCGGAGGCAAAGGGGGAAGACATGGTGGATTTCATCATGTTCGACGATTTGGCGGGTCTAACGAGGCCCATGGCCGTAAACATGCACCGCATGCTAAGCCTGTAGGACATGGCCCAGGGAAGCCGGGATTAGGCGCTCATAACAACTGCCCTAAGCCATCATCAGTCACGGTCACTGTTACATCTACATTGACATCTACGTCTACGTCTACGTCTACGTCGACCTCTACATATACTGCAACTCAAACTGGCACCTATTCTACAGTTACAGTTACTCCTACTGGCACCTATTCTACAATTACAGTCACGCCTACTGGCACCTATTCTACGGTGACGATTACTCCCACTGGCACGTATTCTACAGTTACAGTCACGCCTACCGGCACCTATTCTACAGTTACGGTTACGCCTACCGGCACATTTTCGACGATTACGGTCACCCCTACTGGAACATACAGTTTTCTGACTGTGACAGCAACTGTTGTATGTTGAAAGCCCAAGACCTAAAAGCTGCACGTATGCTATGTTCAAAAAGGCACTGACTGAATTCCCACAGACTAACACTAATACTATAACTCAAACTGGGACCGGGACGACCTATACAAGCACTGTTGTGAGTATTCTTAAACCCATCGTTTCTGATCACTTTTTGTTACACTTCTTCTTTTTATTGCGATAATTCTAGAAAGGTGCTAAAGGATAGGGGTAGACAAAAACCAGAACCACAACGAAGAAGTCTACAACCACGGTGACAAACTCAGCAACGTATACCTCAACAGTGACTAGTTCGATGACAGCAACCAGTTCAGCAACCGCAACGTATACGTCGACCGTCGTAAGTCCGTGATCAAAAGGCCTTCCTCTTATGGTGTAGATGACCATTCACTGATTTGAATTTTAATAGACCCAAACTTCTACCAATAAATACACCAGTTCTGTGACCGGTACTGTGACCGGTACTGTGACCAGTTCTTACACGAGCACCGTCACAAGCTCTGCTACAAGCACCACGACAAGCACCACCACCACAACCAGCACTGCAACAAGCACTATCACGAACTCAGCAACAGCGACATATACTTCGAGTATCACAAGCTCAGTAACAGCCACAGCAACCTACACGTCGAGCATCACTAGCTCGGTAACGGCAACTTACACATCAAGTATCACTTATACATCAAGTGTCACTAGCTCGGTGACAGCAACTGTAGGCTCACATACCCATTCTCATCTCCAAACTCCCTCTCCTAGCGATTCAACGCAATCCTGTAAACGGAACCATATTAACTTGAGGTTGTAGTACACATCTACGGTAACGAGCACCATTACTAGCCCAAGCACAACTTCAGTAAGTCCAAATCGACTCTGCCGGAAAGAGAGTGAAAAAGCCCACTAACCCAACCTAGACTTTTACCTCGACGGTGACCAACACAGTGACCAATGAAAAAGAAAGCACCGTGACTGTAAGCTCGAAGCAGTAGTCTATTTTCAGGATGATGATACCTTTTGCTAACATCGGGACGTTACAGTCCGTATTGACATCGACGATCACCAACTCCAGAGGGACCTTAACGAGAACTACTACTATAACTAGAACCGGGACCGGGTCGTCCAGCGGATCGCCCAAGCCCACCTCGAGCAGCTCATCAACTACCAAGACCAAAACAGTAACTTCCAGTGCGACCAGCACCGCCACGCCCTCAAACAGTTCTTCTTCTTCTTCTTCTTCTTCTTCCTCCTCCTCAACGAAAACAACCAAAACCACCAAAACCACCAAAACCACCACCACCTCTCCATCTAGCAGCTACACCTACACCTACACCTATACCTCCTCGCCCACGTCCACCAACTACCAGTCCAGCACCACCACCACCACCACCGCACCGACAACAAACACAGGCACGACCACATCAACCTCCACCTTCGTGGCGACCATCACCTCGGGCTCGAGCACCTACACCACGACGTACAGCAACAGCCCGACGTCCGTGACAAACCGGTACACCTCGTCCACGTCGTCGTCCGCCGCGAGCGCCACGACGACCACGTCCAACGCGGCCGTGTCGGCGCCGGCGTCGGAGGGCAAGGGCGTCGCCGGGGTGGCGCCGCCGCCGCCGTCGGCCTGGGGCGTGGCGGTGGCGGTGATGGTATTGGGTATGGGGGTGTTCTAGGTGTTAGGTGACGCGGGCGGGATGTAGCATGATGCGATGGAGGTTGAAAGAGTAGGGTAGGGAGGGAAAACAAAAGGGTAAAATTGGATTGATGGGGTAGAGAAATTGCTTCCGGGAGGGTTTGGTTTTGGGAATCTATCTGTATTGAGTTGTCATTTTTTATTTTGGTTCTTCTCCTTTTTGACTCTTTTTCCTTTGTCTTGGTAGGTAGTAGTAGGTAGTTATGCTTTTTTTCCCTATATTGAGGTTTCTATTGGCAAAGAATTCATTAACCTAGAGGCTGGACCGAACAGAAAACGGAAGATTGTATCATGTATAAGTTGAAGCTTTTCTTTCCCCCTATTGGAGTTGTCAATATTGTGTACGTATTACATTTTTCTAGGTACTTTAGGTAGTCGGGGTTCAAATTGAAATTGTCAACTTGCAACTATGAGAAAGAAAAAAAAGCCTATATTCGTGAAGACTCGCCGCCCTAGTTGCGCTCCATTCATTCGGGAATAGTGAGGGCTCTACAAGGTAGTTCAAGGCATGTCGTGAGTTGAAATGACCTATAACTACTAGCTAATCTGGGGAAAAGAGGGAAAAGGCTTAGGTTAGGATCTCTAGTGTTATGATTATCATTTGTTCTGTATAATGCACGTTTGTCACAATGATCGGTAGGAACCAACATATTCCGCACGTATCATGTGTTTACGTATTATCATGTAAGTGCTCTGTCTCTCTTAACAGGGGTATTACTCCATGTCTATCATGTATGTAGGTAGGTATTCATGCATCTAGGTAGGTACCTGACATTATCACACCCATCCATCTATCCACCCTTGTCACATACCGACCTAGGTACCCTTCCCATGTCTGACTTAACTACTACTAAGCTTTCTCGGCTTTCTAGCGTACTAAGCAAGAAGCATCTCGGCGTGCAGGCATAGAAACGGGGGTTGCTACCGAAGCTGATAAGAAGCAACATAAGAAGAGATCCAGATGCCTATTCTAGAAAGGTGGGCGGAACCCAGATTTGCATGCATACACAGCATAGCTTCCCAGTAACACGAGAAAGACGGGACGGCCGGCTCGTCGTGCCCAATTCCTAGGTACATGACCTATTGGACAAGTAAGTAAGCTAACTGTCGCCATGCTGCACGGACACGGAGATCGTCGGCAGGAAACTCCCATCTTGGCAACTGAGTGCATATCGGAGCTGGGGGGGGAGGGGGGGTCGAGGGGGGACCACACCGGTATATCGTGGTGCCTGTTAAGATAATAATAAGCCGTGCAAATCGTACCTACATACATACATACATATACATATCCGTACAGCTACCTTACCTATGTATATAAGCTAACCAGCTTTTCCCCTTTCTACGTAGTTCTCCCAGGAGGGTTCTCACGCTCTCTCCCTTCCCCCTTCCCCCCCGCCTCTGTAGGTAGTAGATTGATGCGTTAAATAAAAACAAACCTCTCCCTCTCCCTACCGACTCTTTCACGATGGCGGCATCATCATTATCATCATTCGCACGCCTCGTGTCCCTCGCCGCCCTCTCGGCCGCGGCGATGGCCCAATTCGTGCCCGCGCCAACCGACCTGAAGGAAGCCATGGGGTACGCGGGCGTGCCGGTGCGGTACAAGGAGGTGCCGGCGGGGACGTGCGAGCAGGACCCTGACGTGAAGAGCTACTCGGGGTACGCAGACGTGAGCGCGGACGAGCACGTGTTCTTCTGGTTCTTCGAGGCGCGGAACCAGAACCCGGCGGCGGCGCCACTGACGGTGTGGATCAACGGGGGGCCCGGGTCGAGCTCGATGATCGGGCTGTTCGAGGAGCTGGGCCCCTGCGGCGTCGACTACTACGGCAACGTGTACAACAACCCGTACTCGTGGACCAACGCCAGCAACATGCTATTCATCGACCAGCCCACCCAGGTCGGGTTCTCGTACTCGACGCCCGTCGACGGGTACACCACGAGCGACGGGCACATCGTGGTGCTGCCCGAGGGCGCCGCCGCGTGCCCCGACTACGCGCCCGCCGGCTCGTGCGGCACGTACGCGTACCCGAACCTGACGCAGACGGCGAACTCGACGGCGGGCGCGGCGCCCAACTTCTGGAAGACGCTGCAGGGCTTCATGGGGGCGTTCCCGCAGTACGCGCGGGGGGGCTTCCACTTCGCGACCGAGAGCTACGGGGGCCACTACGGGCCCGTGTTCAACGCCTACATCGAGGAGCAGAACGCGGCGCTGCCTGCGGGTGCCAAGGAGATCCGCCTCGAGACGGTGCTCATCGGCAACGGCTGGTACGACCCCATCGTGCAGTACCAGGCCTACTACAACTTTAGCGTGTACCCGGGCAACACGTACGACTACGCCCCCTTCAACGAGAGCGCCGCCACCATGTTCTACAACCAGATGTACGGTGCTGGGAACTGCCTCGACCGGCTGCTTGAGTGCGACGCCACGGGCCGCGACGACGTGTGCAGGTACGCCGACGACTTCTGCGCCGCGCACGTCGAGTCGGTGTACGACGACCTGCTGGGGCGCGACGAGTACGACGTGCGCGAGCTGGTGCCGGACCCCTTCCCCTACGGCTTCTACGCCGACTACCTCAACACGCCAGCGGTGCAGGCCGCGATCGGGGCGTACGTCAACTTCTCGACCAGCAGCGCGGCAGTGAGCACCGCGTTCGACAGCACGGGGGACGACGCGCGGCGGTCGGGCACCGTGCCCGCGCTGCAGTACCTGCTCTCGCGCAACGTGACGGTGGCGCTGTACGCCGGCGACGCCGACTACAACTGCAACTGGCTGGGTAACGAGGTGGTGGCCGGCAGCGTGGGGGCGCCGGGGTTCGCGGACGCGGGGTACGCTGACGTGGTGACGAGCGACGGCGTGGCGCACGGCCAGGTCAAGCAGGCCGGCAAGTTCAGCTTCACGCGCATCTACGAGAGCGGGCACGAGGTGCCGTTCTACCAGCCGCTCGCCGCGCTCGAGTACTTCGAGCGCGCCATCAAGGGGCTCGACATTGAGACGGGTAAGAGGGCGGTTGGTCCCGCCGCCGGTAACACGACGGACGGGCTGTACCTCACGTCCGGCCCCAAGAAGAGCACCTATCGCGAGGGCAATGCCACGGTCCAGTGGGACGTGCTGCCGGCCAACGCGACGTACGACACGGTCAAGAACGTGCCCGGCCCGGCGTGGCCCAAGCCCGAGACGCAGGCGGCCCTGCTACGGAGGAGCATGAAGAAGTCGCGGGTCATGCGCCGCCGCCGCTGGACATAATTTGATCGTATGATCCCGTAACGAGTCACGGTGGTGGTAATAATGCTTGGAATAACTAGAATCCGTGTTATGAGTGGGTTGGAAAAAAATAATGGCATGAATCGGGACCATTAACTTACATGAATAATGATGTGGTAATCAGAATAAATCCTAATGCATTTGCTAATAAGTGCTATGGTGCTCGTTCGCGGATTTTTATGCTTTCACATAGCCTGCTTTGTCCGGTGTCCCCCCCTTTTTCGATTGAGTGAGTAGGTACATAGTCTCAATGAAAGATGGAAAAGCACCTGTGGCTTGAGAATACGACGGAATATTAACAAGCACAATTCTATGTGACTAGGTAGATGGATAGAGAAATAAGCCTTATTTGGCAAATAAAGGGGGAGAAAACGGGTAGTCGATGCCTTTAATTCATGATTTCCAAGGTTCGTTTAGAAATATGTTTCTCACGGTCGTGTAACTGTCTATCCAGTTTACAACGACGTCTATACTCTTTCATACCGATACTCGTCAGTATCGAGTCATTACTTCACCCTCTACCGCCTCATAAGAGCTCTCTAGTTACCGAGTATAATCTTCTCTAGCTCATCGGGGTCCTTGGCGACATCAGTCAAGTTGACCGACCCATCCTTCGTGATCAGAAGGTTATCCTCGATTCTTTTTGGGGTTAGCAACGTGCCTCTCAGATGGTCCTGGGCTTTCTATAGAGATATAGGGGGAAAGAAGAAGAAAAGAACAACTCACCTCACACCCCCGACACTCCAGTAATTTTTTAGCACGTTCTCGTCGATATACTTGGAATGTTTCGGGTTCTCCAGGTACGGCCGAATGATGTACTCGCAGAAATAGATCTAATATCTTTGTTAGCCCCGCCCCCCCCTGCGCTCGGAGTCATGAAAGTAATCAACTTACGCCAGGCTCAACTGTGATGACACTTCCTGCTGGCAAAGGCATCCTGACCCTCAAATACCTAAAGATCGGATCGGGATCCATGTAGTTCGGGTGCCCGCCAGTGTCATGTGTGTCCATCCCCAGGTAGTGGCCCAGGCCGTGAGGTAAGAATGCCACGCTGGTTCTAGACTCGAGGATCTCTTTCCTATCGCCTTTCAGGATACCCAGGGACAGCAGACCGTCGATGAGGGTTTGGTGTGCTAGTAGGTGGACCTCCTCCCACGGAACGTCCGCCTTGAGCATCGCGATGCACTTGGTCTGCATCTCGAGAACGATCTCGTATATGGCGCGTGACTGTTCGGTGAACCTACCCGAGACAGGGAACGTTCTAGTCTACGATATATTTGTTAATAAATCCGCTTGGATCGCGTTGGAACAAAGGAGAGCAAAGGAATAAGAGAACCCACGATGTCGGCCGCATATGTTCTCCACTCGGCACCAGCATCCAGCAGTAGCAAGTCCTTGCCCGCCAATTCCTTGTCGTTATGCACGTAATGCAGAGTGGCAGCAGCTTGGCCACTCGCGACGATGCTCGGATAGGCCTGGTTCTTGGCCCCCTGGCGAAGACAGGTGCCGATGAAGACACCCTCGAGTTCGTACTCGTTCTTGACCTTCCCCGTGCTCTCGAACACGGCACGGTGGGCAGCGCCGCTGATCTCATTGGCCTTCTTGATGAGGGCCACTTCGTAGTCGTCCTTGATGACGCGACACTCGTCGATGGCCTCAGATAGGACGGTGAAGTTCTTGTTGGTGAATTCGAGAAAGGTGACGCCGGTGGCGACGCGGTCGGCGATGGCGTAGATGGTAGAGTCGGGGCTGCTGCTGCCCAGCTTGGCGAGGGTCGGGTTGAGCTCGGTGGAGGGGAGGACGGCGTCGACGTCGTATTTCTGCAGAGCTTCTTGGGGGCTCAGGGGCAGGCCAGACCAGATGACGGACTCGGGGTCTATGGGGGGGATGAAGAGCGTGGACTGGTCGGTTGCCATGTCGTAGATCATGGAGCAGTCGGCGATGTCAGCGCCGGTCAGGTACATGAAAGCCCTCCGCTGCCGGAAGGGAACCGGTTCGTCGCAGTCTTCTATCATCCTCTCGGCCTGTCCCTCGACATAGAGCACGCCGGTGGCATCGGGGATCTTGGTGCGGATGTACTCGACGACGCGCTTGGCGTGGGCCTTGGCCGGGTACTTGCCCTTGAGGATGGTCTCAACATCGATGCTCGCCATTGTGGTGTTGGTGGTGACAGCAGCGGGGTCGGGGGTTGCAGGTGTGGATAGACTTTTGGTAGTTGATGTTCTTGTGGCTGTCGCAAACCTGCGTTTCGTAACGGTGATGGTGGTAGTGAGCGTGGTGGTGATGGTGGTGGGGGAATGGAAGCTGGGAGGAGGCGGGGTAGCTCTGGCTACGGGATGAGAACAAGAACAAAAAGAAGAATAAGCTGTCCAGGTGTTAGCAAGAGCAATGCTAGACCGGTCCTTATCATATAATCGGAAACCCCTGCCTGGTCTAAAACGTGTCGCTACACGAACACGGCTTGCAACGTTGAACCTAGGCCGTGGCATCGATTGCGACTGCCTTTTTGTACGTTGCTGTTTTTCATCAGCGCATACTTAGTAAGTACTACTTCCCTCAATCTGGGTGACTCGGTATACAATAAGTAATCGAACTTAAATGCGAACTGCAGTGGACTTGGACAATGCGCAATCACCTTCCCCGTCTGGTTAATCCACCCCCACTGACCTCATCGATGCGGGGCAAACTTTTTATCTTTAGGTAGGTCCCTACATACAAGTAGATACCTATGTAGGTACAGTGGGGTGAAATAAGTGTCGTCCAATTTTTCCCGCCGCAATATTACTTAAAAACACTTCATTTTTAAAAAATTATTAAAAATAGATTTTAAAGCGTTTAACTTTAAACTTTAATATTTTTAAGTAATTTAAAAATACAATTAACTTATATAATTAATTATATAATTTTAACATTTTTATTTAATTTTATATATTTAATTAAAAATAAAAGAAAAAAAGTAGTAAATTTTTATTATAGTGGGTTATAGCGCAGTTATAGCAAGCTAGTGCGGGGTAAAGAAAAAAATAAAAATAAAGTTATAAATTTAAACGTATATATATAAACAAATAAAATAGTTAAAAATGTACTTTTAAATAATAATTATTATAAAATTATTAAATTTAATTAATTTATTTTTTATTTAATTTTAAACTAATAATTAGCCATTTATAACGTTAAAGAACTTAAAGGGCGACGAAAACAAAAAATTGGACGACACTTATTTCACCTCACTGTACTTAGTCCCTATGCAGGTAGGTAGGTTGTATACCTAATGCCGAGGCTATCCGCCTATATGTAACATGAAGTACATAACATTGAACAACATAAGTACTTACATACAGAGAACTACATACCAGGCCTACATAATGCAATTCAAATACCTAGTCCCAAGTCACGATAGCAAGCTACCTAGACTTCAGTATCAAGATAGACTCCTACTTTATGATGCCAATATTTCTTTCCTCAATTTGAAGGCGGTATGAACCAAGATATAAGTAAGAGTATGTGAAGGTAAACCACCAAAAATAATATTTTGGAGCGTTTATACTAATACAGGAACATGTAAAAAAAAAAAAATTCTTGAAGTAACAAGAAGACCCGGGTATCATCATGCATAACAGTAAAAAACTTGCTTCCATCAATGCATACCTTAGCTTTTGTTCCTTCACCCACATGCAGCCACACACGAATCACCCCCCCCCTTTGCTTCCCCAATGGATAATGCTCAGACACAGACAGACACGGCGAGATCTTCCGCCGCCGGTGAACATAGGCTTCAACTTATTCTCCTTCTTATCCAGTCATCTTCCCCCTCCTCCCCTAATCCCTTCTCTCAGTCTTTCTTTATAGTGGCCATAGAAACCCACTAGTCATCTCGATATGTCCCCTTATTCTTTTTCTTCCCGTCCCAGCGTTTCCAGGCTTGTGTATTACAGCTAGCCTTACCCTCTCTTCTCGCTATGCCGCTACCCCTCGTAGGGTGCCTCTGGTATAGCGCGACGTCGTTTCCAGTAGTGCTAATAAAGTAGTGCTCCACGCGGAGAAGCTAAGCCACACAAGAGTATTGTACGTAGGGAAGAGAGGTACGGGGCGAGGGCTCCGTCATGTAATGATATCTCCCATATAAATTCGAAAACATAACAACCATCCCTAACAGTTGATCATGAGTTCAAAACCGCGATCCTCTTGCGCCTCGGGTCCAACCTCAGTGTTGGCACCACATCCGCGGCCGCCACCTCGGGGCCCTGCACTTGTTTCAGCGTTTCCCAGTGCTTCCTCAGCGTCTCTTCCCCAACCACCAATTCAAACCCAGTGAGGAAACAGAAACTAATCTCCAGCCTCGCGAGCTCGATCTCGCTGACACCACCGACGCGCGCAATTTTAGCGTGGGGGTAGCTGAGGTCTTCCAGTGCCTTCATCGCGACGCGCAGTCCCGCTAACAGCAGGCGGTGGCAGTTGCGCCGCGTCACCGGGATCGCGCGCTCCTCCACCGCCAGCCGGTATATGTAGTACGAGGTCGCGAGGTAGACCGCCGTCGACATGGGGCAGAACCGATGCATGCGCAACAGGTAGTCCTCGATGCTGATCGGCGGTGGTGCTTTGCTGAAGAATTTCCGCGTTATCGCGCTATGCTGCTGGTTCAGCGGCTGCGAGTTGGCGCCGATGACAACATACGGCTCGGGCGTTGCGATGGTCAGCGGTGGTGGCGGCGAGGCGGGGTGGCGGAGGTGGACGCCGTCGATGGGCTGGGCCGCCGGGGCGTGATGGGTTCCGAAGGAACCGCTCTGTGGTGGGGGCTGCTGCTGTTCGCGCTGCTCCTGCTGCCCTTCTTTCCTTCGGGCCTCGGCGGCAGCCTGTTCTTGTAGGCGCAGGAGATTCTTCTCGGAATGTGACCTTACAATGGCAGCCTTCTCACGCTGCATATCCCGCATGTTGGGCATGGTAGGACTCGAGGGAGGAGGGGTTGGAGGTATGTCGCCCGTCACGCGGACAAGCCTCTCGACGCCGGCGCATAATAGCTTGAGAGCGGCGGTGGGCGACAACTTGAAAAGGTCTTGGGACGAGGCAGTCGGTGCAGCATGCAGGGGAGGCGGTGTTCGGGCTTGGACGAGGAGGTTCGGGTCGGCTGAGGGATTGGGAGGCGGTGGAGGAGAGGTTGGTGTGGTGCTCTTGTCCGACTGGTTGCCATCGTTTTCACAATTTTCGCCCGACATGTTTTATTGTTTTCCGGCTTTCTTCTTTCGTTCGCAAGTAGGTAGGTAGATTAGGTATATTACCCCTTTTTACTAAAGTGGTGGTTATTGGTGACGGTGATGCTTATATGGAATAAGGAATCGGCTCTGGCGGTGACGGTGTACTCAGGCTCGGTTCGAGTCTGAATACAAATGAGAATCTGGGGCTGGGGCTTCGGTCTGTGTCAGAGCACATGGTCTCGTATGTTTTGGCGTGTCACGGGAACGGAACTCGGCGTCGTGTCTCGCAGGCTGGGAAATAGCATAAAGACCAGATCCGGCAGGTCTAACCAGAAGAGAGCGCGACAGTCATTGTGTGGTCGCGGACAAGGAAACGGCAAATCTCGGTAGGGAGGTGGAACAATGGGATGGGACAGGATGAGTCTCGGGTATGATAGTCGAGAAACAAGCGCTGAAGAGACACGTAATAACAATGTGTTGTCGTCGTATGGAATCGCAGTTGGTATTATCGGCTCAATTTGAGAGAGAAGGGAGAAGGGAGAAGGCTTCAGATGATAAATGTATATATGTTGTTGTATGCGTGTATGCGTGTACGATGTGCAGGATGTATGTATTATGTCGGGCTGTGGGTATGTTGGTCGATGTGAAGTTACTAAAGTCGACTCGTGATGTGCAACAGCAAACACAACCGCCTCGTTCGGGTCGGGTGGGAGAGAAGGGGACGGGGTGGAATTGAAACGGCGGGAGAAGAGATCCTCAGATCATATATAAGAATCAAGGTTGGAGCTACACTACGACTAGAAGGAGGATGAAAGAGGGGAAAATTGAGATGCCCACGCGACCCCAAAAAGAAACACTAAGCAAGGATGGATGGGGTTAAGGTCTGGAATCGCCCAAGAGGAAAAACATCGGGCTTATGGATGGGAGGGAATGGGTTTTAATTGTTTAAAATAAACCCCAAAAAAGACCGGGAGAGAGACGGAGACAGAGCGAAAATATCATGAGCTTTTTCACTTCAGTGCATCGAACCAGCACGACCTCAGTGGGTTTTAGGTGGGTTCATGCGAGTTTTTAGGTGGAGCTAGGCACGCACTAGTGTAAAATAGAACGGCAGTGGGGTCGATTGCACCTTCAAGGGTCTCTCCAACCTTCAATTCCCCTTTTATAGGACACTTGCAGAGGCCCCAGCATATGTGCCTACCTACTCTACACTACACTACTAGGTACCTAGTGTACTTAAGTGTATATACCTAAGGCAGGGCATCCCATGCCTTATCCGATTCGCTGAACCTCACCACCCCCCAAGCTTCAACATTTGAATGCAATAGTAAACATCAGATATAGGTAATGTGGAGAGAAGGGAGGAAGAAAATAGACATGTAAACTGTAGGCCTAAATTAGATACATTTGGTTGATCAATTATATTAGAGGTTGTCGTAGATATGTTGAAATGTAAATGGTAGGTACAATATAGTTAACTACCTACATAAGTACCGGTTTTGCCTCTATCGTTATCATTGATGTTACTTACAGTAGTGTAAGCAACATTGAAGTAGGTAACCATGTTGGGTAGGATGTAGATTGAGATTCAGAATACGCTCTGCCACCCACCCACCCTTACACCGATGTAGCATTAGATTGCGAATCCTCATGCATATATTTATATATTGTGTATATATATTTTTTTGCTTTTCTTTCCAGGAAATAAATGACCGGCAAGAACAAGAACAAGAAGAAAAGAAACCACTAAAGATCCCGGTTGAGAGAGCACAATGGTAGTATATCTGACACCAGTTTACCGATAGACAACGAAGCGCTTCGGGGACGAATAGCATTCATACATGTATGTCACGCCTCCCGGCTTCCCGAGGTCAGATGAGATGAGAGTAAGATCGATAATAATAAAGGAGGCAGAGACAAGATGGTGGCAACATAACTTTTTAAATACTTCAATACTTGTAGGTAGGAATATAATCTCATTTGCTGACCTTCGGGTACTTTACCCGTCTCAACTACACTATACCTAACTAAAAGGGGCTATAACAGACCTGGTACCAGACATCAACCTAAGGTAATGTTGGTGCCTGCTTCTACCTAGTAATTGACATTATAGATGCGCGTATACTCTGTAAGCTGTTAAGCTATACTTTATATAATTGTATTTAATGTTAGGCAGACTATTTATGTTATCTACCTAGGTAGCTAACCTTTTAGATGGTCATAAGTATTCGCTTAGCATGAGGGAAAAGGCTCACCTCCGACAAAGGGGGGAGGGAGCCGGCGTAATGGAGAAGAGAAGGTGGAGGAGGATGAGGAGAATGAGGGGAAAAGAAGAAAAAGGTTACCCGGCTCTGCTTGCGTGCATGCCCCCCTCTGTACATCAAGTACATACATAGGTACTATAGGTATGTAGTTACGAATCAATCTACTTAAGGTATGTACTTACTTACATACCTACCTTATGTAGTAGCACAGAAATGACTGACAACTGGCCTATCTATTACCATGTGGCAAGGATTACGTGCATCAAACCATTAGGTACATTAATTACATTAATGGGGTTATGTGAAATCTATTAGGAGGTAGTTATTAATAAAGAGACATATGTTTTCTATGATACATCGATATTGCTTACATGGAATTTATTACCAGCATCAATCAATTGATCAAATTGATGTGAGTTCGTCAAGCTAGTAGTTGAGGTAGGTCAACCAGTATCAATATAGGAACTACTATGCACTTACCTAGTAACCTAACCTAGGTAGTTGTCTCCCTACATTATGTATACCTAGTAGGTATAAACCGATGATATTGATATGTTGACATTTAATTTGATAGTCCAGGGGGTTGGGAAGTTCAACATCTTGGGGAAACTCTATCTATCTTCCAACACTCCACCAAGACATACCTTAGGTTAGCGTTACTACCTGACCTACCTGCCTAAGTGTAGTGTAGTATCTTCAGGGGTTCCACACCCACCCATCGACACACACACAACTCATGCCGATCAACGCCCCCCCAAGATCTTGACTTATAGATTACTACGGGATATGTAGGTAGACAGAGATGGATATAGGTAAGAGCTGTGTGCAGATCAGGGCCGAGTTCGAAACGTGACGCTACGTACATACATACATATTTGCCTCTTTCACCACGGACTCCTGTCTACAACCCACCACCCACCGTCACCCGTCACTGTCTTGACAAAAACCACCGAGGGGGGAAAGAA
Source organism: Biscogniauxia sp. FL1348 (assembly GCA_022544895.1). Lineage (NCBI taxonomy): Eukaryota > Fungi > Ascomycota > Sordariomycetes > Xylariales > Xylariaceae > Biscogniauxia > Biscogniauxia sp. FL1348. The sequence goes on along the minus strand of JAJNNV010000065.1, from coordinate 89,069 downwards.
GAAAAAGGAAAAGACCACCAGCTTTGTTTCCCACCTACCTCCCTCATTAGCTACATCTTCCGATCCTCTACATTAGTTTCTCTTAACCTCAGCTTCTAGTATGTAGCGCTAGAAATAACACCATGGTCCAGAACACGCGTGGCCGGTCGAACAGAGGGATGCGGCAGTTTCCGGCGCCACGACGGCTGACTCTTCACCCCATCCCATCTCATCCCATCCCATTCCATCCCATCTCACCTTCACAGCTCCCTCTCTCGTACCTATGTATGCGGGGCGGGGTGAGCCATCATCCTAACCTAGGTACTGTACATACATACCTACCTATCATTGAAGCTGAGGTGCCACGGCAAGATAGGTATTCGGTCCTAAACATCTGGCTATCCCGATAGGTAGCGAGCGATATTGATATCTTCGAAAATTGGTCTCCCCTCTCCTTCCCTCCCACCCCCCTCTCTCTCCCCCGGGGACGTGGACGAACGGCATTGGATGTCCTGTTTTTCTTAAGAGACAGAAAACAAGTCTTCGGGATTGTGTATATCGCTATTGCATGTTACATATCTGACACAAGGCATTGGCTATGGGTGCCGGCATACCCATGTCTGCCTACCTATCTACCTAAGTATACCTACACGCATCTACCTAGGTCTTATGTGATGTAGACCGGCCCTAAGCTTCACAATGATTCCACGCCAAGTTTTACTCCCCTCTATTGATATAAAGAAAAGAAGAAGAAGAAATAAACAAGACTCTGGCCTTAAACTAGCCAGATAGTGAGGTAAGGTGCATAGGTCGGCAATTAGCAACCGAGCGTGACCTTACAGTCCAGCACTGCGCTCTGTCCGCCCCGTACTGCCTCGACAGCCTGCTTGATCGTGGCCTCCAGTTCCTCGGCCTTGTCGATCCGCGCCGCGAACAGGTCGCCCCCGGCGGCAGCTTTCGCGATGCCCGCGAAGTCAGGCACGGGGTCGAACGAGATGTTGATCTCCTCGTTGGTCGCCTTGGAGCCCAAACCGTCCGGGTGGACCAGGAGCATGGACCGTCGAGGGGCGTTCCAACCTTGACAGTATGTCAGTAATTCATGCTTCCGGTCTAGGATAGAGTATAAAGGTAGTTGAAGAAGAAAAGAAAAAAAGGGGGGGTTGGAGGTTGGAAGGTTGGGCTTAAGTGGGGAGGATATGACATGTCAGGAGTAGGTAGGTAGGTAGGTATCGACCAAACTGACCTTTGTTATTAAGCACGATAGTCAAGACGGGAATCTGGTACCTCTTGGAAATCCAGTACACGCTCCCGGGGACCGAGAACAGGAACGTGCCGTCTCCCACAATCTGCACGACGAACTTGCCCTTGCCCTGCCCGCCGTGCTCTACATCGGTCGCGAGCTTGATGCCCAGCGCCCCGCCGCCCGACCACCCCAGCCCCCCCCCGCCGCAGTTGATCCACGACCCGGGGAGGTCGGGCTGCAGGTTGTCGTGCACGAACCCCGTGTTAGTCACCGCCTCGATCGCCCAGATGGTGTCCTGCGGGCACAACGACCGCAGCGCCTTGCAGAGGTGGCCGGTCCCGAACGAGCCGTCCGCCGCGGGCGCGGTGCGCGACGCGATGGCGCCTAGCCGCTCCTGGTACGACGCTTCGAGCGCTGCCCACCGCTTCGTGGCCGCGTCGACCACGCCGGCGGCTAGTGCTTTGGAATCCGACGTGACCTGCTCGACGGCGGTGAGCGCGTCGGCGCGGTACCGGTGCTTCGCTGCCACATAGAACAGCGGCATCATCTGCTTGAGCGGGTCCACGTCGATGTGGAAAATCTTGGCCTCCTTGCGCGGCCGGTTCAGCGTCGGGATCCAGGGCACGTCGCAGTCTAGGATGAGTATCACGTCTGCCTGCTCGATGGCCGGATCGATGCCGAAGCGGAGGCCGAGCCACCCGGGATGGGACGCGGGGAAGCACATGTCGCTACCGCCCGTGTCGAGTACGCGTAGCCCCTTCACGGTATTCGCCAGTTCCACCAGCGCAGCGGGTATCTTCAGGTTGCGCCCCGAGTAGCCTGTAATCAACAGTGGTGTCTCGGCACCTACTAACGCCTCCGCGATCGTTTTTGATGCCTTGGTCGGCAATCCGCCCAGTTCGACCGCCTCCCATTCGTCCTGCTCCAGCGAGTAGGGGGTGATTTCCTCCTCCATGACCTCCCTCGCCCCTACTAGGTATACCGGTCCCTGGGGATCGCTGGTTGCGAACTGCAGCGCTCGGTTGACCATCTGCTTGACGTTTTTGCCCGTCTTGATCTCGCCGGCGTACCTACAGTACTGACCCAGGATCTGCGTCTGGTCCGGCACGTTCTGGATCCAGTGGATGTATTCCGTTCGGGAGCCGCGCATCTCCCCATCCAGTGTGAATGGACTCAGGCCTGCGAAAACAAGCACCGGCGCGCGCCCCATGCTCGAATTGTGCACAGCGGCCCCCAGCCCCTGCGTTCCCACATCGACGTGGACAATCACACATTGTGGTTTGCCCGTGAGTCGGGCGTAGCCGTCCGCCATGGACATGGCGACCATCTGCATATCGTAATTAGTTGGGACGTCCGTGTGCAGCATTGTTCACCTAGGTATTAGGTCTAGTCCTGTCTACCTCATTGGGGCATGTAATGATGCGTGGGAATTTCCCCTCGTTCTCACGTTGGCCCTTCACCATTGCTTCGATGATGCTGGGGTGGTCAGACCCCAGATTGACAAAGCAATGGGTGACTCCGGCCTCCCATATTGCCTCAAAAAACGCGAACGATGCGGTATACATGTTGGTGTCGTCTAAGGAGCGTAGATAGATGGCTGCTGGTGTTGTTGCTTGGGTTTTATATATTTTTGCAATATAGGGGGGATTGCCTCGTGAGATAGCCCGTAGATATGAACTGGGTATTCCTAGGTTTTACACACGCTGTCCGTAGGGCGTAATTAAGGGGGGACTAGAGCCTGTTTGCCAACCTTACTGTACAACTATAGACGGGGCCCGGTTGTCGTTTTATCAATACACTATATTATACGAAAGAATGGTAGTTTCAATGTTGCAGGTGTTTGTTGACGGGGACCGAGAGGGGAAGGGGAGCCTTCATCGCTTCGGGCGGATTTCCTTTCCAGCTGGAGATCTAATCTGAGCCCCTCCCTCTCTCCGGTTGAGGAGGATTGCGGCATCGGATAGGACGGGCCTTCTTACAACCGAAGATACGCATGCGCCCGCGGCACTTGGATAACAATGGGAAGCAAGCAGCAAGTGAGAGTTCGTTCAACGGCTATACTAGTGGAGATAGAGGAGAGGGGGTTGAGAGTGGGGGAGGGGTTCCGGCCTTGGGGTTTCCCGTCGGAAAAGCATTCCTGAATTTGGGATTGAGAATTGCAGGGATTAATGCTACATAAGTAGTAGGTAAGTAGGTATCAATATGTCTGGTACGTCGTGCTATAGGTAGACTGGTATAGGTAGGTTTGGCCTCGATATTACTACTAACATGAAGTAGGTAACCATCAATAGAAGTCCTATGTTAAATATGGAGTATTTTAGGGTCTAGAGGTTATACAAAAGATTAGATCTTGCGTAATCCCAGGCCATACCTGACATGTGATAGGTAGCACGTTCTATATCGGGCAAGACATCAATGTATGTAAGAGTTGGTGCTACAATATATATTGATGTATACAAGCTTATGCTGTGACTCTATCACTATTCCCCTATGACTCTTGAAACTTATGTAAAAACCTACATAGGCAGGTAGCTATCCCATAATTAACTGTTCTTCCGTTTCCTACCAGGTTCTTTTTTCTTTCTATTTCAATGTTATCTCATTGTAATAAAATCGGGATGCAGATATATCAAATCCTTGACAAGAACTATACATATATCTGTATGCCATTACCTACCTTTAAAGAGCTATGGTCTACCAGCTAATATATATACATATTGATTGCAATGTAGATACCCGATACCTAGTTCTACTCTAAGGTATGTTGTTGAAGTACCAGACGCATCAAATATCAAGGAGGTAGGTAGCCATCAATGTGTAATTGGAACCGTCGGATTGCACAAAAGTTAATGTGCAGCGAGGCCTATGGATAAGTATGAAGTATATTTCATGCACAGGTAATTACCTAACCTAACAGGTTCGGAAGCATGTCGGTGGGTTAGGTATGCAAGGGACCCGTTAGGTAGTAGAACTGGAATGTACTAAGGTTAGGAAATAAAATGAACTACATACCTACATAGCATTAATATGTCGTACCTCCATGGTTGGTATTAGGTACAATGTGTCTTGCAACACTCTCTATGGACGAGGCGTGCACCGTCCGTAGGCATCTCCAACCCCTCAAGCTAGGTAAAAAAACCAGTTTCGAAGGGAGGAAATGACTACTTGACCCAACACAAACGACCCGGGTGACCTCTCCGTTTTGTCAAGAACGGGTAGGTGTGGGATACGAGTAATATTGAGTCAGGATGTAAAACTACCAAGGTACGGCAAGGTACCCGCCCGATCACGTTGCTAGGTACACTAGGTAGGGAGAGTGAGGATTATTTTCCTGCTTAGTTGTACTTCCTCATAGTGTAACCAGATAGATATAGTTATGACTCCATTAAGAAATGTGTATGTCGTGGCAACTGCACTTAGGAATGTTGAAAGTTGTATTAAATTGATTCAAGTGTTTGTCAATATCAATGCTACATTGGAGCGGGAATGGAGAGCTGAGACATGCAGGGGTGTCAAGTGCTGCTCCCTATGAAATCGGCACTAATACATCAAGGTATAACATTGAACTTCAATGTTGCATTGCAACATACCTTCTATAGAGTTCCTGAATAGTTTCCGTGTGTGTTTTTTTCCTCCACTCATCACCCACATAGCATAACTATTGTATGATGGTATGCAGGGCGACTGGAATGTCATCCCTGATGTACAATACGTGTAACAAGCAGCGCGTGTATCTAGTGTACTCGTCTATAAATGCTAGCTGCTAGTTACCTATCAAAATACATAACCCGACACAACTGAATACTACATAATATAAGTTGTAACCCGGTTATTAACGGCCTGGCATGTGTAATAGGCATTTGTACCTCACTGTCAATAATTTAGGTAATTCAGGTGGTACCTAGGTAGGTCCACTGGCTACTACTTACCTACTTACATCTAAGTAGTATTTACGTATTGATGTCAGGAGGGGCCTGAACATTAAGTACCAGCCTACAATGTAAACTCAAGAGACACAGGTGAGTGTCATTGATACCATGTAGTACGGATTACGCAGGCTAGATAGGTAGTCAGCTGGTGGTGGATTGCCGGCCAATTCATCTCCAGCTTAATGCGATAAGTATACCGGTTCCCTGAAGCTCCGAATTTTAAAACGGCATTGGTGAGGTCATTTTTCAGCCATAGAGCGAATCAGGAACGACAATGCCCTCCCCCAGAAACGACAAGGATCTCCACGGGTTTTAATTGGATTTGGAGGCGCCACGCTACGATTTCCCAGGGGCCCCTTGTTTGTTTTTCTTGGAGAAGTGGTGACACCAGAATGGTTATGACTAAAAAATGCCTGGTCTAGGCCTGTTGACAGTACTTATCGACTTCCCTGTTATAGAATTCTGGAAGCGTAAAAAGACAACGAAGACCCTCCTATGCCCCTCCTAGCCCTCCCCTGCCTACCTAGTCCATCACCTACTTGGTAATGGTGGCGACTTATAGAACATCAAGCCTCATAAGTGGATAACTCTTCACGTCACTCACCAGACAAAACAGGAAACTTATTAGGCTCATGACTTGGATGTTAGGATTCCGTCAGACCTGTCCACGAGGCTTTTAACTGGGTGAAAGAAAGAAAAGAAAATAAGAAAGCGAGAGGAGACAGAAACAGAACTCTTGCAAAGGGCATAAACACACGAACTACCTATCTAACTTATCTACAACTATCTACAACTATCTACAACTTACACGAGATATCCTGATAGAATAGGTAGGTACCTCGGTATTCCGGTTTTCTGCTTAACTCACCCCCCTCCCCCCCTTTTTTTTCTTTCTTATTCTTCTTTTCTTCGTCTATCCTCTAACCTACCTACCTAACCTTAGGTTGGTGTAGTAGGATTGACGCTGCATGACCAGGGGCAACGAGCAACGGGCGATTTGTGGATAAGATTGGCTCAACGACCTCGTGAAGCACCATGGATGCCCTGACGCACAGCAGCGAATCTTCTTGATCGCAAACAAACCGTCACCGGCCCTTTCGGTAGACCGCAGGGCCCTGTGGCACGAGTTGCGCTCAGTGGAGTATTATTTAATCTCCTCATACCAGGGTCCAAGAATCGCCCCTCGTTGTGTTCGTTCTTGTGTGCCTCCCTATTGGGTCGGTCATGCAGCAGGGAATGGTACGGGGAGGGAATCATTGTACATGCAGCCTGGAAATGAGCCCCGGCAACTAGGTATAAAAAAGTATATCTCGTAAGACCATGATGAGAGTGCTCTTCTTTGCTTGCGGTTCCTGTCTTCTTAAATAAACCGACTCCTTGCGACAGACCTTGCCTGGCTTTGTCAACCTCCGAGGTCCCTGTCCCTCTTTATTCGCAATCCTCCAACTATACCTAGGCATACCTTGGATACCACGCCTGATATCGGTATTAGACCATCTACCGACAAGCCTTTATACATGCCAACATGGGGCAAGCCCCGAGCACTGCCTTAGCCAACTGCCTCACAGCAGTTTGCAACGGTCGTTCCGACTGCGTCGCGTTTGCCAACGCCGCAGACTATCAGATTTCCTGGGTGAATCGCTACAATCTTGATATTCCCGTCGAACCTATCGCGGTGACCAGACCCGAAACCGCCGAAGACGTGTCCGCGTTTGTCAAGTGCGCCGCCGCGAATAATGTAAAGGTCCAGGCCAAATCGGGTGGGCATTCATATGCGTGAGTGGAATCCTGGTATCCTCCGAAAGCTAGCCCTGTGCACTGTTCACTAACCCGCACATAGAAATTACGGTATGATCATAGCTCGAACTCCTGGCTACTCCTACTTACCCAGGTCAAGTTGTATGAAGATGGGCTGATGTGGTTACAGGGCTGGGTGGAGAAGATGGAGAACTCGTCGTCGATCTCGTGAAGCTTCAAAATTTCTCTATGGATACCAATACCTGGCATGCCACCATTGGCGGCGGCCATAAACTCTCAGCCGTAACCGACAAGCTTCACGAGAATGGCAAGAGAGCGATATCCCACGGCACCTGTCCAGGGGTCGGCATCGGCGGCCATGCGACAATTGTGAGTCTCTTGTCTTATCCCTCTATACCTGCTAGCCCAGAAAAAGAAAGCTTCTAACATAAGCAAAATAGGGTGGTCTAGGTCCTTCCTCTCGCATGTGGGGATCTTGTCTGGACCACGTTATCGAAGTCGAAGTAGTCACCGCTGATGGCTCAATCAAGCGTGCAAGTGAAACCGAGAACAGTGATCTATTTTTTGTATGAGATCCCCCATGATCATGTCCGGCTAAACCATGTCACTGACTTAAATAGGCCTTGAAAGGAGCCGGTGCGGGGTTTGGTATTATAACTGAATTTGTCGTGAGGACGCATCCTGAGCCTGGAAACGTCGTTCAGTACTCCTTTTCCCTCACCCTAGCCAAGCATTCCGACTTAGTACCCGTATTTCAGCAATGGCAGGATCTTGTCTCGGATCCGAACCTCGATCGAAGATTTAGTACGGAATTTGTCATGCATGAACTTGGTGTGATCATCACCGCCACTTTCTACGGAACTGAAGATGAATGGAAGGCTTCAGGTATACCTGAGAGGATCCCGACTGGCAAGGTGTCACTGGTCATAGATGATTGGCTTGGTGCTATCGCCCAGCAAGCCGAAGATGCGGCACTTTGGCTTTCAGAGATACGCACCGCCTTTACAGCACGAAGTCTCGCATTCCGAGCCGACGAAATGCTTACGCCGGACGCAATCACTAAGTTGATGGACTACATAGACAATGCGGACCGTGGTACGCTCGTCTGGTTCTTAATATTCGACTCTACTGGAGGCGCAATAAGCGATGTGCCGATGAATGCCACCGCGTATTCCCACCGTGATAAGATCATGTTCTGTCAGGGTTATGGAATTGGAATTCCCATCATGACCCAGGCCACCAAGGACTTCATATCCGGCATCGTCACGACCATCCAAGGGGCTTCGGTTCAGACTCTGACCACATATCCCGGTTACGTTGACCCTTTTCTCACAGATGCCCAGGAGGCATATTGGGGTCCTAATCTGAAGACTTTGGGACAGATCAAGTCGAAGTGGGATCCTAGCGATTTATTCCACAACCCTCAGAGCGTAAGGCCGGGAGAGACCTCTTAGGCTTTAGAGACATCCAACAAACACGCGAAACCTTGAAGTTTTGATACAGTATATAGTTTACGAATATGCCTATTTAATACTCATTATTTCAGACCATCTCGATCATTTTTAACCGGTGAAGAGTTTGCTTGCTTTTTTTGTCCTTGGATGTTCACGCAGTTGTTCTTCCTTGATGGGTCTCGGCAATATCCTGTTTCGTGGTGATATTTCTCCAACTAAACTCCTGATCTTCACTCTGCAAGCCGAATAAATCCCCCAATACCCCGCAAGCCTCTCTCTGAATTGTCTATTCCAATATTTACAAGTAACGTTATTCTTCCTCCAATGAGGTAAGTCGATTTGATTTGCAGTGTTGCGTGTCGTGGACTGATTCTACTGCTGAGACATAGATATAGTGATATATTATCCTACACACCTAGGAACACTTCGAAACGGACACCATGTTCAGTCCTTCTAACATAGTCTAACACACTACTCAAGATGATGGTACGGCATACGTATTGGTATTTGATGTTTGTCCTTCTAAGCCTTACGAATACCTCACTTACCAGCACGACAGTCAAGCAGACGGGTCCGATAGCACATACAGTCAATGGAACATATGAGGGAGCGTACCTCCCGGGCTGGGAACAAGATGTCTTTCTGGGAATACCATATGCACAACCGCCAATAGGTCAATTGAGGTACAGGTGGCCTCAGTCAATAAACGAATCATTCGACGGCATAAGGAATGCAACGCGCTATGGCTTTAGCTGTATGCAATACGGGCAAAACTTCACCTTGTCGGAGGACTGTCTGACCATCAACGTTGTTAGACCGGCCGGCACAAGTAATGACAGCCTCCCCGTCCTCGTATGGATTTACGGTGGCGGTCTCTACACCGGGAGTACCGCAGATCCAAGATATAACCTTTCGGGCATTGTCAAAGTAAGCCAGGACATAAGCCAGCCCGTTGTTGCTGTCAGCATGAACTACCGACTGGGGATGTGGGGATTCTTCCAGTCAGCACAGGTCCTTGCCGAAGGCTCCAGCAACGCCGGACTCCTTGACCAACGGCTTGCGCTCCATTGGATTCAAGAGAACATTGAGGCATTCGGTGGCGATCCGACCAAGGTCGTGCTGTGGGGCGAGAGCGCCGGCGCCCAAAGTATCGCCTACCAACTCTTTGGTTACAATGGGCGGGATGATGGGTTATTCCGTGGTGCGATAATGGAAAGCGGCGGTCCAACGGGGGCGCAAGTTGAACCTCTCAGTTGGTATAACACTGCCGTTGAGAACCTCACTCGTACGGTTGGATGTTGGAACGCCGCCGACCAGCTCGCCTGCTTGCGCGAAGTCGACGAGGCAGTGCTGTTTGATGCGCACCCGAGCGTGGTATGGAACCCGCTCCTCGATGGCGATTTTCTGACTGGATACCCAAGTCAGTTAATGTCAAAGGACAAGTATGTCAAAGTACCCCTTCTGATAGGTGCCAACACCGATGAGGGCTTTGCTATATCGGGCACGCTCGATACAGATGGTGACATTTTCAACTCTATGTTTACTTGGCGAAGCTACGCGTTCACCCCCCCAACTGTCCGTAAGCTTCTTGAGCTTTATCCTGACGATCCGTGTCATGAGCCCCCATACGCTATCACCAACTGTACACGTAGCCTGTCGCGCGGACTGATGTGGCGTCGAGCCGCGGCCATAGGGGGAGATCTGGTTATCATTTCTGGGAGGCGACGAATGTCAGAACTTTACACGCGGGCTGGGATGCCAGTGTATAGCTACCGCTTTGATCAACGTCCGGTAAGTAACCCTTTGGGTAATAAGCCTCCCTTCCCTCTCGACCCCCCCCTTTGAACTTCTCTAGGAGGACAGGTTCCCCCAACCGGACTTGGCGAAGGAGGTTCTCGCTCCCGAAACTCATTCTCAAAATTGCCGGTTTACCCATACTCCTACAACATCAAGAGGATGACATGCTGACCAACGCTTCAATTCGCCGTAGTGGAACACACCGGAATGGGACGGTGTCAAACACTTCTTCAACGTAGCGTACAGCTTTCAGAACATATCGGGAGAATTAGGACCTAGCCCAGAATACGACAGCCATGCCGTGCTAGCCAAGGCCATCGGTCAGGCATACATCAATTTCGTGCATAACTTGGATCCCAACAAGGTGTCACTGCAGGCTGATCGCGGCGATTTGTTACTCCCGACTTGGCCCGTCTACGATCTTGACACGCCGAGCAACATGGTGCTGAATGCAACCAAGATCTGGGTTGAGCAGGATACGTGGAGGAAAGACGGCATTGCGTTCATGATGACCCCTGAGGTAGCCCGGGAATTGCTCTCTTGAGCTGAAAGAAAATCATAAATTCGTGAAAAATTTTCATGATGGTGGACATCTAAATGTGACTCACATACTATCATGGTCGTATTCGTTTCCACTTAGAGAAGGTTGGGTATTAACAACTTTTTTTTTCATGAATATAAATTAGACCAAGACCATAGGGGTTATATTATATAGTCGAATATAGAGTCGTATACGGAAGGAAAGTGAAAACTTTTTTATAATAAAAATTTTATGATTTTTTGATAGGTAGGTAGGTAGGTAGAGATACATACTAGGTAGTTAATATGATTGCAATAACATGACGGCCTATACACCAAGACCATTAATTTACTGCCTTGGCTGTTTACCCTCGACTGCGATCCATATTTACTTATTTTAAAAAAGTGGCGATGTGAAAAAAGGCGCCTAGTTTAGTATAGGCACCTTAGATAAGGAAAAGGGAAAGGGGAAAGAAAAAGGGGAAAATAACCCTGCTACACTAGGTACTTCATGTCGTAGCGTACCTACACTACATTTCGACAGCTTCAAAGGGAGGGCAATGCAAGTAGGTCGCACAGCCTTCTTATATTCTAGAGTTTTCGTCGTGCGTAATGTTTTACACTGCCAACTTTAGTGTTAATTGAGGTTTCGCTACTCGACAGAAGAGGTCTCAGCTTTACCACCTGCAATTTCAGCTGTTCGTTTGTGCATGTGATGATGATCGGACCTACATAAACTTCTTGGTTTTCTGCTACCTCCCAAGCAACCTAGTGCACCTCATCTAGGCGCTGCGTGTGCCCAGGTTTATCCTCAACGCTTGGCCCAGGCCATACAACGCACGATATGTTTCATGCGGCTGCACTCGATTTGATAGGTCGTGTCGGTGTTAAAAATAAATAAAAAGGTTATTTATACACTTCCAATTCGTCGCAAGTTATACTAGAACGAGTGGGGTATCCTTTGGTTCTTCTTCTCTCTTTCTTTTCTCGCGTCCCTCTTTGGCTAATTCTCTTATCAGCAACCCTGTTGCAATTTGGAAACCCATCCGCGGAACCTTGGCGAATATAGTGAAGGGCACTAGGATAGCGAACTTGGCTTGTAAGTTTGGGTAGGTATGTAACAGAGATGTTGTGGGAAAACCCCCCCGAGAAAAGTATGGAGCACGGGTTATGGAGATGATTTAACATCCGTTGGTACAGGTACAAACAGAGGGGGAAAGAGAAGAGAGGAAATTCTGGTTGAACCCCATTGCACACGCGTCAACCTCTACGCCATCACGGTCTCGGCAGCTGGGAAAAGCCTTCTGCCAAGAAATACCGGCGATCGAGGTGCATTGCCCGTGCCGATCATGAGATATTCCGTAAGCCACATAATCTCTCTTCAACATTGTGTATTTTGCGTTTTCTGGGCTTCAACACTCGTACTCGTAAGCAGGCGTTGGCATCTTTGCATACATACCAACTACGTTGCTACACATCAATGCCAAGCCAACCAGAGGAGAAGACCATCAGGGACGAGAGAGAAAGGGGTGGGAAAGCAAACTGACTGACCAACAATTCACATAGTTGAAGCATAACCTGTGTGTCAGCGACAAGTTCCTTTGAGAATGAACGATATGGAGGCAACATTCAGATCCTTCGTGACATGCTTGAATGAGAAAAGATGGGATGATTTACCCCAATATACAACTTCGCCTTTCACTAAGAACGGTGAACAATATACCCCCAGAGCTACGCAGCGTGGACCGGTTCGGTGGGTGACTCTGAACTCAGTGTGGATTCAGTCACCGTCGATCGCGAGGCCAACCAGTTGGCATCCACCGTCCTCGTCAAATACAAGCCCGAGGGGGCCGTGACGGGGTTGGAACCAACTGGTAGCGCGATCTCCTTCGTGGAGCAGCACACTAATTGGTTTTTTGGGGGGCAAGCTATCACAGACATTGATACCGGGGGATCGTGATGAGATCATTCGGCAGCTTTCTGACCCTCAGTTCAGCAGTGCTACCCCAGATCTCCTTATGGGAGAATGGGGATGCGTGTTGGGGAAGACACTGTCAAGCTTCGAGTTAAAACAAAGATACCGGGCGTATATCGACTGTATCAATACCCAGACACTGGCCGTTGAATCTCTAGCCAAGTTCTGTCATCTACGGGTGATTCATCACGCCAAGCCGCTCTCTGTGTGAGAATACGGCCTCCTGATTCAGGAGGGCTTTTACGGCCATACCGGATATCGTATTTGAGCTCCACTCGGTCGTTGCTGATGAAAGGGCATAACGTGTGGCAGTGAGAATCGAGTTCAGAGAGACTCCGGTAGGCACCATGGCGGGCGCGAAAGCCAACGGTTGTAGTGTTGAATTCTGCGAGCATGCTACTTACTAACTGACGGAGGAGAAGATAACTAGAGCCTGAAGCATCGTTGATTGGGCATCTTACCGCCAGCAACTGTCGGAGAGGGAGGTTACCTGACGTTTTCGCAAAAAAAACGCCCAGCATACGTCGAGATTGAAGATAATGCAGACGAGTAGCAGAGTAGAGTAAAAAAAAAAGAAACCAAAGGATCCATGTCGCCAAGAACCCCCATGATCCACTATGGTGTTTTGCCAGTGACGGATCGATGAGAACCGCTGGATTTGGGCTCCATCATTCTGCTGCATCGTGGCGGTCTACCAAACCAACTTTCCTTTCTTCTCTTTTCTTTTCTTTTTTTTCGCCAACGGTGACGGATGTACGTGGCTGGGCCTCCCGTGGCAACCTCATGTCCCCTTTCCTCTAAAATTTGTAGTAAAAAGCTTCATCAGCTCGTCGTCAGTAGGCGCCTAAGGAGTAGAGCCAAGCGTAAGCTAGGTAAAATCAACCCTGACAACTAAAAACACTACTGGACGCTATCGAAATGGGACCGTATATCCATCTTCTTGGCTAATGAGGCGAGGTTTGATTAATAACACGGCTTGCACTTCTGCTTACTAGGCTCCCGAGTAATCAAAGTACCCTTTTTAGAGCTTCCCTAGGTAGGTAGGTAGTCGTCCTGGCCTCTCACGGCAGCAAGTTGCAGAGAATATAGTAACATTTGGAAACGATCGCGTGAAACGCGACCTCTGATACGCTATGTTCTTCTACTCTACAATATAAACGAGCTTGCTATCGGGTGTTCTCGGACGCTCTATTTTCATGCTCCTGTTACTCGACACCCTCTCCCTTTTTCGTTCGCTCCACCCTGCCAAACAGCCAAGGCTGCGTGTACAAGGGGTCAAGATGGGCCTAAGTGCCGCTGTCAGAGCCTCAATGCAGCCTTTGCCGGGGCTAGGGTCTTGCCGTTGGGTCGTTGGCCCACCAGCCTCAATCAGTTTGGCGTTTGATGTTGCTCGGGAGGAAACATCGAAGACACTCGAGCTATAGCTACCTACCCGATTTGTTTTATAGGCCCTTCATATCTGGGAACTCTACCCAATAACGTTCGTACTAACGCCTCCAAGATGATCTCCCAAGGGGTCAGGGGGTGTGCCTTGTCATCGTCTGGCGCCGCCGATTGGTTAGGATGAGATGGATCTCTGATGCACGGAGGATTTTGGGAATTTATTTTTTGCTATGGTAGTGTAGTGCTGTGATAAGTTATTTCTGTTCTGTTTTCGTCCTGTCTCTTCATCCTGGTCGCCACTTGCCACGCCCAGCATTGATATGCTATTTTTGCATCGCAACTCGTGAATCTACACCACACGCACATCCCGTGGGGGGTGGAAAGGGTCACTTTATCCAGCCTCTCTCTGTTCACCTTGGGGCTCTCGCCCAGCCTGAGTTGTCCTTGAGGCCTGTGGGTCAGACCGTCTTAACAAGCCCAAACTCCACTTCCACAACCTCTGCTCCTCCTAGGCTCGTCATAGCCTTGAAGATCCCAATGGAAGTATAGATCTACTACGACGTCGTTATTTGACGGTCCCTTATCTTGACCCTCTTGTTTGAGTCTAGTCATGGGGAAGTCTCGGTACCTTGGCTAAGGGTGTTTCCACTTTCAACATGTTTCTCATTTCTTGGCTTGATGATACCAAGACTTAGACGTCGGTGGATAATAAAGCGTACGTGATTGCCCAATCTTTCAGATTCTGACAGAGTGCCGTCTCTGGGAGTTAGTTCATTTCATTTTATATCTGAGGCCGGTACTCTCTTTTTTTCTTCTCGATTATAGCTTTTTCTTTTTTCTAGTTTTCTTTTCGTTTTTCCCCATAAGTCTTTTTCCACACTCTCCTTTAGGACCTGTTTTGATTTTGGAAGACGCCCCAGGGCGATTTGTTTAGAAGGTTTTTTCTTTTTCTTTTTTTAAGAGTTTAAACACACAAAAATGGAGAAAAGTCAAATATCACACCCCTTTCCTCAGGACCATCCTATAGGGGGTCCATCCTTTGCTATCACGACCGACTCCGGTCGAACTTCTTTCGAATATACGACAGGTCCTCCGAGCGGGAGGAGAGATGATGTCGATATGATGACAGACACACGGCTCAACTCGGCGGCTAGTTCTATTCGCAATGAGAAGGAGGGACTAAGTAAGGATCCCGAGCATGGCGGACACGACCACGACCACGCACACCACGATCCTTATGACCCGAACCGACCCAAACTTGGACTTCGCCAACGAATGCATCATTTCACGTGGGCCTGGTTTACTCTGCCCATGAGCACGGGTGGCCTATCGCTCCTCATCTTTGCCCAGCCTCACCAGTTCCCTGGGCTCAAGTCTATTGGCTTGTTCGTTTATATTCTCAACATCATTATCTTTACTCTGCTATGCACAGGCATGATAGCACGGTTTTTCCTTCACCATGGAGATTTCTACAGGTCGTTGTCGCACCCCCGAGAAGGCTTTTTCTTTCCAACGTTTTTCTTGTCGATCGCCACCATGATCACGAGCACCGAGAGATACGCCATCCCGGAGAACGACGCGACCTTGAAGTGGGCAATCCAGACCGTATTCTGGGGCTATGTCATCGTCACCCTGATACTGGCCGTCGGGCAGTTCAGCTTTGTATTCGCTGCGCACAGCTTTGGACTGCAGACGATGATGCCGACATGGATCTTGCCTATCTTCCCCATCATGTTGTCGGGAACCATCGCTTCAGTCATTGCAGAGTCTCAGCCTGACATCGCAGCGTTGCCAATCGTGGTTGCCGGAACAACTTGTCAAGGCTTGGGTATTTCGGTTGCGCTTATGATGTATGCTCACATGATTGGACGTCTGATGCAATCTGGTAAGTGTCTTCTGCTTATGAGAGATACCTATATATCTCTTCTTTCCCGCGTGACAAGTGACTAATCGAATAATAGGTCTGCCAAACCGCGAGCACCGTCCTGGTCTCTTTATGAATGTCGGACCACCTGCTTTCACTGCGCTTGCGCTGATCGGTATGGCGAACGGTGTACCGGAATCCTTTGACCGGGAGCAGGATGGCGTCTTGGATGCCAACATGATCAGAACTATGGCTATCATCAGCGGTATCTTCCTCTGGGCTTTGGCTCTCTGGTGGTTCTTCATTGCCGCCATCGCTGTTCTCAGCTCTCGGCCCAAGTACTTCCATCTAGGATGGTGGGCCATGGTTTTCCCTAACACCGGTTTCATCCTGGCTACTATTACAATCGGAAACTCTCTGAAGAGTGATCAAGTTTTATGGGTTGCTACTGGAATGTCTATATGCTTGCTCCTCATGTACCTCTTCGTGCTCTACAGCCATGTCCGAGCTGTTCTTACCCAGGACATTATGTATCCTGGCCGCGACGAGGACGTCAACGACCACTAGAGCAAACCTCACCAACTTTTCAGTCAATTCGCCTCCACCGGGCATTTCTTTCCTTTATTATTGTTGTTATCTTGAGTATATCCGGGCGCATGGTTTGGTCCGGCGACGAGCCATGGCCAGTTTTGATTTTGGAAGATATCCTGCATTATATACGGGCCAGAAACACCGGGCATTGAGAACAGGTGCGGGTTAGCATTTTTGGGGGACGGCTATATAGATATAGAATGGCACTCATAAAAATATATTGTAATAATAGCCAAAACCACCCTTCTTTTCGTCAAGTTTTAGCTTTATTTTCTTTTTAACACTCCTTTTTTTTTTTTAGCAATATTAGCTCTCTTCTCTTTATCCAATGTTTTTAGGAGATTTCTTTCTCTTCTCAGCAATTACGGCTTCGGTGGATCAATAGGAAGGCAAAGTATCAGGCCTATTTGGCTGAAGGTTCCTCTGTGCTATACATACACGGTCATCTGCAAGCCCGGTCGCTACCTAGGTAGGTAGCATATGGACCAAGTTATCACGGCTCGGTGTCACAGCTGCGCGAGATGGTGATACCCTACGATACTCAATTGCTTAGAACAAATTTATGTACATAGAACTTACGATACAGGCATTAAATGATCAATAAATGCCATTTTATATAGCTGACCTGTGTTTATGGTAATGACTAACTCGGCAGCTTCTTAGAAAGCATTGTTTTCTTATACTTATCGGTGGAAGTCTCATTTCAGAGAACCGTGACTGAAGACAGGAGTGGGGGAAGACACGCAGCAAGGGCCTTTGGTAATGAGAAACCGGTGCTACTTTGTGAGCACGCAAGGGAACAGTTTGTCGTAGATGGAGAGTTATCGGCCCCCAACACGACGCTGCATTCAAGCCTATTGATAGTAAGTAGAAACAACGTAGGCCAAAAGACTATAATATGCCAAACCATCGGCCTTGCGTGGATAAGGCTATTATTATCTTAGGAGCGCAATAAAGTGCTTGCATGTCAATTAAACATAAGAGGTGATTTAGGTAGATTGCCTAGCGATCTGTGAGTTCTGCCTTTTATTTGAGATTTAGACAGGTGGCCTATCTAAACGCTTCCCACCCTGATGAAGGAATACTGTTTATGTTGTTGAGGGATTCATGATAACCGGGTCAAGTTTCTCCCCGCGAAATAACGCGGCTGGTTTACACTACGTCGATGTTCCCCTGTCTATAAAAGGGGGGGCGGGGAGGCGAGACAGGTACAGAAGCTTAGTGATGGCAGAGGATTGCACAACCCTAACATATTCCGCGGATACCTACGTGCTCTATGCGGTCTTATTCATTACTCAAGGAAGATGGCTTGGCACATCCATTGCTGTGTCGTCTTCTCGGCTCCTTGCACATGCGAGTGGTCCGTATGGCAAACTTGCATTACGCTTCCGCGCATCTCACATTACATTGTATGCGGAACAACGGAAATATCTTTACATTAAGGGAGCGCTGCAGAATGCCAGGCGGACGTCCAACTCCGTGGCTAAAGAGTAATCATACTCTATGTACCTAGGTAATGCCACTTAACACCTCGAGCTATGGCCTCCCCGATGGGCAGCAAACCCGACACACGTTGCGATTCCATAATATATCGATTACATCCTCGATAAGTATGTTTTTATTGGAAACGTAATTTTGAGGACTCGGAAATGAACTAGGTTAACTGACTGAGATCTTATAGCCCTTATCATCGCACGTGCCTTTTTTTACATACATATATGTACATACATACCTAGGTAGGTAGATAACTTGAAGCTGTAGCACGGTTCATTTATGCAGCGGGACCATCCGAAAAGGGAGGAGGAGGGTGGTGGGGGGTCTCGGGTGAGCTTTACGCCCTATTCCCGAAGCTATTTAGAGCCTCAGGGGCACGTTATGAGACAAACAAGGACTTCATGATCTTTGGCCATGAACGAACGCAGTTAGGACCCATAGGAAAAAAAAAAGCTTGTGCGTTGAAGTCCTCTCTCATATTACTCCGACCCTTACCCCCGCTGAACTTCAACAACATAGATCCAGTCCCACCGTCCACGAGACAACGTGGGAAAAGAGATAACCCTCGCATAGGTAGATGGGCAACAAGGACGCGCCCAGGGCACTTTCGAGAGGCTTTCCTTGATGGCTTGTGAGTACGAAGACGACAGGGAGATTCCTCTGCAGGGATCACGAACCCCTGTCCTGCTTCACTCCCGTTCTACCTAGCTCAATACCTTATCTCAAATCGCATCATATCTGCAGGTCTCACGATAGGTAGAAGATCCCTGGCGAGATCAACAACCTCGTGGGGGGGACTAAAGCAACTTTCCCCTAGATACCTAGCCTCAATTCGCCGCCGCAGACTTTAAAGATATTGTAATCTCTATGTTACGCATGTTTTTACCATCAGAGAAGGACATGGTTGGACAGCATATCTGCGCGACGATAGTCAAGCTCAAGGAGCAATTACATATACGCGTGGCCTACATCTATACCGACCATTGCCAAGTCCCTTCATGTAGGTTGCTGCTCTGCAGGCTAGGTCCGTTCGTGGTAACCTGCCTGCTTTAGATAAGCGTCCTAGGTAGGTCGTCGAACCGCCGGCCAGCCTGCATAGATCTAAGTCATCGATGTTTGCGGGGGCCAGAGCACTATTTCTAATTTGCTATCACACTGCCTATCGGCTTTCCGTCCATAAAATCCTCCCCTGCCAAGCTTGCGAAGCAGGACCTTAGCTGAGCTTGTTGGAGTGACCGTTGCATCCTCGATACAACAACGGCAGCTGCACCGACAATGCTGGTCAATCCCGGGATGGCGATACTATCGAGCTTGAAAGCGCGATGGTATAGCTGCGTGATGTCGCTCCCGTCCTTGCTCTGCCCTTGCCTTGCCTTTCGAGCCAAGAACGGGTGTTGCTTGCTAAGACATTGAGCCAGGCACGTTTACAAATACGTAGATTCTCCCGCCCTCTCGTAAGTATGTTAGTTCTCTCTTCCCATCGGACCCAGTCACACTCGTTCCCTCGTCCAGTTCCTTCTTTAAATCTACTTGATTGCTGTCCTCGTTTGTGGGTAAGCTGCTGCGGTGATCATGGTTCGGAGCAGCATCTTGTTGCCGCTTCTCGCCAGTGCTGTAGGCCTCTACTTGGCCGAGGCTAAAGTTGAGGAGCCCAAGCAGATTCCCGGGTCTTATGTGGTTGAGTTCGAAGATGCCCAGGTAAATAGGTCCAATTGTAGGCGCCCAGATGAAGAAGCTAATGGCAAATATCTTCTCGCAGGACTCGGCAGAATTCTTTAGCCATATCGGCTCCAAGGCGGAGACCCGGATGAACTTCGACTACTCGCTGTTCAAGGGAGCTTCTATTCAGTTCAGTGACCTGGGCACGGCGGAAGAAGAAGTCTCCGCGCTCAAGTCCCTGGCTAGCGTCAAGCGTGTATATCCCAACAGGATCTATTATCTCCCGAAGGACGAGGTCGTTTGGACAGGAGCAAACGGGGATCAGAGCATTATCCATAATGTCAAGCGACAGCTTGGCAATGATACTTTCACGCCGCATGTCATGACCCAAGTGGACAAACTCCGGGCCAAGGGGATCATCGGAACTGGGGTTAAGATCGGCATCATCGACTCTGGCGTAGGTGATATGTCCAATATAACTATATGTTAAGTACATATTAATGGATCTTAGGTCGATTATAACCATCCAGCTCTTGGCGGCTGTTTTGGTGAGGGATGCTTGTTCACATATGGAACTGATATCGTGGGCGATGATTATACTGGGGACAACGTCCCCGTGCCGGACCCTGAGTAAGCCCCCAAGAGTCGAAAGAAGCTGGAAGAAGTCGCTGACTTGTATTTGAAGTCCTTGGGATGGCTGTGGAGGCCATGGTACCCATGTTTCAGGAATCATAGCTGCACAAGCAAATGAAATGGGGTTTACAGGAGCTGCTCCCGTAAGACAGTCAAGGAGTGTTTGATAATGCCCGTTTTCATAGTACTGACGCTAATATAGGGGGTAACCCTCGGCATGTACAGAGTCTTTGGATGTACGGGTGGTGCCGCAAACGATGTTTTGATCGATGCTTACCTTCAAGCTTTCGAGGCTGGCTCAAACATCATCACAGCATCGATCGGTGGTTCATCGGGCTGGAGTGAAGATCCATGGGCTGTAGTTGTGTCTCGAATCGTCGAGGCGGGTGTGCCTTGTACGTTGTCAGCTGGGAACTCTGGATCAGCCGGTCTATTCTACGCCAGCACGGCTTCCAACGGCAAGAAAGTAACCTCAATTGCCTCTATCGACAACGAGGTTACACCTGTGCTCCTTACCGATTCATACTTCACCATCGATGGTGGTGACCAGCAGACGTTTGGTTACGCCCTAGGAGATCCCAGCGAGTGGGCTGATGTTAGCCTTCCGATATGGGCTCCTAGCTTTGATACTACAGACCCAGCTACTGCCTGCGCACCTCTTCCCGATGACACTCCTGACTTATCTGGGTATATTGTCTTAATCCGGCGTGGTACTTGTACTTTCGTGGAGAAGGCCACCTATGCTGCCCAGTACGGTGCCAAGTATGTCTTGTTTTATAACAATGTTCCGGCTGGAGCAACTGGCCCGGCTGTCAGCGATGTCCCCCAAGTACTAGCATCAGGCATGGTAAGTGCACTTCGATTTATTTTCTAAAGCCTTGACGGTGGCTAATGCTATCAAATAGGTTACTGCAGCCCAGGGTGAATCCTGGATTGCGGCTCTGGAGGCCGGATCTGAAGTTGTGCTTGATTTCCTCGACCCTCTCACAGCACCAGTTAGGTATAACAACCCCCCCTTCCCTCTCTCTTCCTATCTGGCTAGGTTAGGTGACTATAGAGATTTTTCTTCTAACCTAAGGCAGCCTGATTTTTCAGCAGAACAACATCACAGGAGGATTTGCTAGTTCGTTTACTACGTGGAACCCAACCTTCGAGATGGACATAAAGCCACAGCTTGCGTCTCCTGGAGGCAGCATCCTGTCTACTTATCCGATTCCACTTGGAACGTATGCCGTCCTCTCCGGAACCTCGATGGCTTGTCCTCTTGTGGCTGCTATCTATGCTCTTATCTCCAACGTACGCGGCACTCTCGATCCTGCTACTCTGGAGAATCTTTTGTCGGCTACTGCGAATCCTCAGCTTCTGAACGATGGCACCACGACTTATAATATACTAGCGCCGGTGTCGCAGTTCGGAGCCGGTATTGTCCAAGCATACGATGCTGCGTACGCCACCACACTACTCAGTAGCTCTAGCTTAGCTTTCAACGACACCGATCACCTTGTCGATACCCTCAACTTTACTATTAGCAACCTTGGATCCGAGGACGTTACCTACGAGCTGGGAAGTGTTGGAGCCGCTACCGGATATACCTTCTCTGACTCTGTTTACCCTGATCCTTTCCCCGGTCTAGAGCTGACAGACGAATATGCCACAATCACGCTCAGCGAGTCCAAGGTTACCGTGCCAGCCGGAGGCGATGTCACCATTTCCGTAACCGTAACACCACCCGCTCTCGACGCTTCTCGTCTACCGGTGTACTCGGGCTACATAACCCTCAACGGCACAAACGGCGACAGTCTGTCGCTGCCCTACAACGGCGCCGTCGGCAGCCTGCACGACACCCCAGTCCTCGATACGGGCTACTTGTCTATCTCGTCGGATCCAGAGCTGAACCCGGTCACGGGCAACGCGTCCTTCGTGCTGACCAAGACGGGCGACTCGACCAACACGACGTATCCCGTTGCCGTCGCGCTACTGGCATTTGGATCCCCTAAGCTTAACATCAAACTTGTCAACCAGGAGACATCGGAGTCGCTGGGCAACATCCTCGGGTTCCCGCTTGACTACGCATCGCGCGACCCCGCGGCTGCGGCGTTTGACGGCCTCCTCGACAATGGCAATTACGCGCCTGAGGGTAATTACAAGTTTTCCATCGAGGCGTTGCATATATTTGGCGACGCGAGTGATCCTGCGGAGTATGATATTGTTGAGTCGGCGCCGTTCTCGATACGGTATGTGTAAGTTAGGAAGATGTTGGATTAGGTACTTGGGTAGATACTAAATATAGGCATTCTTGGCTAGGAGGCTGGACTAGGGTACCTAGGCTAGGCGAGAATGCCCTCATGAATTGATGTACCTAGTGTGTATATTTGATGTACCTACCTAATTACCAGTGTTTTTACTTTTCTGATAATTGCCTACCTACCTACCTATGTATTTGATGTAAGTAGGTATTGGAAGCTACATGTATTCTCTCTGGGTTAAATATGTAGTGACTTTAGATTATGCAAGTTTTGAGTTATATTTGATTGATATCCATTGAGGTTGCCCATTGAAGGAGTTTGACATTTGACTGGAATACATTGATGCAACCCATCGGTCTAGGTACTTCATATTTGAGCTTCTAGTAGTCATGGTGTATATGTGTTGTTCAATTGAAGCCCACTTACAACCGTCAACTTCATGTTGTCCCAATCAGGTGTTTCCCTTTATCAATTGGCCAATCACGACTCAAGCAAGTCTAGTTAGTCAGCCCAAAGAATCAATGCTTGAGAGGTGTCTAGAACTGGAAGAGACACCAATGGTTTACCCTTGCAGATTGTCTTGCACACTCTCTATATGTATCAAAATGTGCATTTTACCTATGTCTCAGAACAGAGTAAAATCAACCCTGCAGATGCGGTTCATGATTAACATTGAACTGTCAAAAAAAAGTGATTAAATGTCCAGACTGTGTTAGGTTAGATCAAATATCCCCACGTATTAATGTAACAATCAATTGTACCTACACTATGGAAAGTAATACGGGTAGCTACAATAGTGGATACAGGGATGCTTAGCTAGATGGATATATGAATATATCATACATAATCAAGTCTTTGGCACTAAATGAAGCTTTGGCCTCTTTTTCCTTCATTTTTTTTTTTTTGACTTCATCCATCAGCAACCAACAACAATCCCTCCTCGTCTTTCTTTCTAACCTATACCTACCACACCGGTTGTGTCTGTGTCGCCGACCCTGTCAATATCCTCTATAACACCCACCCCCCATCGGTCGTGCTCTCTTCCTTGTACACTCCAGAACTCAGCATCCTCGGATCGCCCCAGCATGATTTGCTTCCAGTGCCGCCGCCTTGCTACGGCAGCAATTCGACAGAGGATCGCCATTCCACTTCCACCTCTCCAGGCTAGCCAACTACTCCTGGGGTCGCCTTCAGCAGTCCGAGCGAGAGGCCTGCCATCCTCCAAGCTTTCGTATGCGATACAGTTCACCTCTGCCCCACGCTACTCTACCTCGTCTGCCTCCTCCGACGCAACCGCAGCCAGTCCAGCACCCTCGCAAACCCCATCGTCGGCCGGTCCCGAGAAGCCTGACTATTTCGACGATGCCGAGTCTGATATATGGGACACGCTGGTCGCCGAGTTCTCTCCCACCGAGCTCACAGTCCAGGATATATCGGGCGGCTGCGGGTCTATGTACGGCATCGAGATCGCTTCCGACAAGTTCCGAGGCGTTAGCATGCTGAAGCAGCAGAGAATGGTCAATGCCGTCTTGGGTGACCGTATGAAGGGCTGGCATGGTCTCCAGCTGCGCACGAAGATCCCTTCCTCCTGATCCGGATGGGCCCTTCCTGCATGGCACGGTTGCCTCGATGAGACTATTGCCTCGACGGCGAATAATGCGTCCGAGTTCGAGCCATGCGAGCATTGCCTTAGTTCCGCCGTTGACTCCCGGAGTGTGGATTAAACATGCGGTTATGGTTCAGAAACAGCACTGATCGCTCCGGCAGTGTCTCCCTTCGTCGAGTGCTTCTATATTAGGCCAATTATGCATTTGGTTTGCACCATTGGGCATATGTCTCGTACGAGGCCAACTCAAAGCTCAGACAGCAATCTCAGTCGAGGGGCGCGGCGTGTATCGACCGGTCTCCTGGCTCCTCCCTTCCCTTTTCCCTTCCTCCCCTTCTCTCCTCGTTGGACCCTTCAGCAGTTTCCCGCTGCCCGTCGTTGGATACCACGGCGAGAAGCCTCTTAGAACCACAGTGCCGGCACTATAGTACCTAGAAGGTTCGAACCCTACACATCCACCTCCCGTTTTGCCGGACTAACGTATGATCCAGCGTACCATCCGGCTTCTGCATCTTCAGCGGGAGGGCATCCATACATGTCGATTGGAGGACAAGGGACTGAGATAATTTTAATAAACATCCCAGTTGCATACTCGTATTTGTTTTTCGCCTAACGCCCACGCTCCACGACATATCCCCAACGAGGCACCGCGTTTTACGAACGACGAGGAGACTTTGTTTTGAACCGTGATTCGGCCCAATCCGCTCCTGCCCACGTTAGCTCAGCCCTCTGAAATATGGAATAGGGCCCCGAGCGTGTACTGCAGGTGTTTTTTCCAGCTCTGCGTTTGGTCTTCCGGAGACCCTCTTCGTCGATGCACACCTCATCTGGCTTCAATATCGACAGATTGTGGCGTGTGTAATATCACAGCTCGTGCATGACTAACCCCTTTCCCAGGTGAGTAGGAAACTTTCAGGGGCTACGCCACTTCGATGATCCAAAGTTCCTGCAATATTCCTCTCCCCTGCAGAGAGTCACCACTTCGATCAAGCAGATCGTAGCGACCTGCTAGTAACGTTTTCCTTGGTTGCCAAAAATAGCAAATGTTCATTCTCATAACGCAACTCCCACCTAGCCACGCGAAGTCACAGACGATGAAGTGTCCAGGCAACGGGTGCAGCACCATGTGCACACCGAATGAAAACGTACAGGCTACGTCTCAACCTGTTATTAGATACCCTGTGTAAACTATTGTCGGGTGAATTCCGGATGGGCTTGAGACTAGACGTGGATATCTAGGGCTTGGAAGCTACCTAGTAACGCCCTGGGTAGTGGAGCAAGAGTGCAACAAAGAAGGGTACTTGATCCTCTTAATCGTGGGCCCCTCTAGGATGACCCCGTCATGGTTTCCTCGTTGGGCTGGGATTTCGGTTTGATGGGTGCCCAGACTTCTCTACTTACGTGTGAATCGTCAACTAATTATGCAAGGCTTTCGCCAAACTCGATCATGATCGAATAAAGATGCATTCTGGAGTCTTATAAGTTGTTGATATTATAATGAAATGGTCAGATCATATATCTTGGCAAGGCCTGTAGCCCACATAGGTGCCAATCTATGTGCTTCGTTTGGCTACGTTGATGGTTAGGAAATTGTATGTGTTCAACGTAAAGCCGCGATGTCTTGGGAAGTCCCATAACCTGGCTTCTCCATTATTCTCACTGATGCTCACTGCCTATGCATTGTCCGGGCACGAAGGGTTCGAAGAAGCCAATGAGGGTAGCAGCAAGCGTTAGGAGGATTTCCTATATTATTTCCGCCATACATGAGGCATACGAAGGTTAAATGAACATAGAGAGTCATGACAAGCGTCGCGCCGCCCTACGACTATGGAGCCGCTCGACTTCCATGAATTGACCCCAGACGTTTTCGTGATCGAATTCATTTAGACTGGCGGACCGCTTTGAGTAAGAATTGCGAGGTTTCACCCAATACTAGGCTGGTCTGGATATTGTTCACCGATCTGAAGAGTATTTGCTTCTTGCGAAGAAAACGACGCAAAGACCACGCCGGAATCGAATTGGAACCTCGCGAAATAAGCTGGGGCTGTAAAAAGAAAAAAACGGCGAGGGAAAAAAAAAAGAAGAAAAGAAAATCCCTGACACACTGTCGCACAGCGTGACCCTGTTTCCGAGTATTTGGTACCTATACATACGCGCTGGGAGTTCGAAGTTGTCTATGACAAGGGCAACTTCGTATGTCCACGCTTGGCGCTGCACCTCGTGAGCCTCTTTACCCACTGACGTATAACATACAATACCGTAGGTACTCTGCGGTTGACTGCGAGGCCCAATTACTTCATGATCCATATATCTAACCTTCGCCGGGCAATAGGACGCCTCTTTTCTCGAGTACCTTACAGCAAGCAACTCAAAGACATCGACCCTTAGGCTGTTAACCCCTGTTCTCCATTCCGATTAGTGATCGGTGGCTTCTTATACCTACACCACGTTTGCGGCTGCTGGACGGATGCTAGATCTCTAAGTAGGAGGCGTGCTTGGATGGAACCACTTCTTTGTCATTGTAAACCAATGCTTCGGTATTAAGTCAGCTTATACGTCACAGTCCCGGCACTTTGGGAGAATTTGTAGAAAAGCAACGTCAAAGGGTATGTCACTGCCAAGAGAGGTCATACAGCTACCCTCACGGACGTCCAGCCTCACGAGGTGACTGTGGTAGTATTACTAGTAGTGGTGGTGGTGGTGGTT
Source organism: Biscogniauxia sp. FL1348 (assembly GCA_022544895.1). Taxonomy (NCBI): domain Eukaryota; kingdom Fungi; phylum Ascomycota; class Sordariomycetes; order Xylariales; family Xylariaceae; genus Biscogniauxia; species Biscogniauxia sp. FL1348. The sequence goes on along the minus strand of JAJNNV010000065.1, from coordinate 62,233 downwards.
GACGTTATATGGTTCCCCGGTATGCATTAAACTAACAATGAACGGTTGTCAAAACACGCCTAGCTTAGACCATCGGACGCTAAGCTGTGGCATACACATCACAGAGATCATGTTTGAGAACACGTCGTAGACACACGCTAGGTCGTGCCTCTAGGAAGTCTCCTTTGGGGCGGGCTATTCGGGCTTGAGCACTATATTGCCATCCTTGCGAGGCGCACGGCGCCGGATTCTTCCCCAGTCGAGTAGTTCGGAGAGGGGAGACCACTTGACGTCTAATCGTTTCGAGAAGCCTCAACTTAGGGCCATCAGGTGCTTCCACACAAACATGCCAGACCAGAGGCTTATATAAATTAAGACCGCCGCCACGAAAACTGAGTCAATTCGCGAGGCACGAAGTAACCAATGTAAGCGCCCAACCCCTTATCGTACGTCAGGCACTTGTTATTAGACAAATACAGCCATAAACATGATTAATATCGAAGTCCAACCACCCACTCAAACCCAAGCGGGGACGGTCATGTATCCACCACTGGTCGTCAGTTCAGAACACGACGCAGCCTATGACTTCGTTCAAGTCACCCTCTTAGATATTTACGGACAGGTGATCGATGACCAGCTCTACGGTACCTTGTCTACTTCACCCCAGGGACTGAACGACAGGTCTGCCAGGCGCAGTACCAGCGTTCCCCTGGAATACTCGGTCTTCCCCGATCTCGTTCTGGGTTATCCAGGCTGCTATACCCTACGCATAAACGCTATCCAGATGAACTATAGCTCTCCTGATGGGCCGGTGGCGGTTATCGTGGCGTCTACTACGACTCGAGAGATATACGTCCACGACCAGAGTGTCGCTACCGAGGTGCCATGTAGGTCTTTCCAACCTTTCTTATCCCCTTTCCCCCTGTTATCAAATCCATTTAAGAGCGAGCCTGACAACCTAAATTCGCAGCCAACGAGGAGAGGGCATTGCTAAGTACACTGCGCCACAGCCGAGGTTTCAGTGTCCCTCGTGCACCCAACCAAAGGTAGAAAACAAGGAAAGAAAAGTTCACTGGGCTGTCAGTGTGATGGGTAGAATTCCCCTTATCACATTCATTTCATGTATAGAGATTTACACGGCCTAGAAAGGGCGCAGGCGGCCTAGTGAGTTTAGGAAAACTTTTACATACGGTTATCATTATCACTATTTTGTATTTCTTTTCCATAAATCCCCTTCGTATATATGGGGCGACCCTGTGCGTTAGATAGCTAGATGTATGTAGACTACCCGTCTAGTACCTTGTTCATGAACAGGTACTTGGGGAAACTGAGAAACCATATCACATAAAACACAATTTCGTCTCTTTCTGAGTGAGAAGAGATAAGTGCTTCTCATTTGTCGATTATATTAGGTAAGTCAATATGAATATATTCGTGAATTATTTACAAATTCTTCAGAGCTCGTGATGGAATGTTGTAAGATGATTTGTTTGCTATATCAATATAATAATATAGGGCATGTGTAGAAGCTAAAAAGCACCTTCTGGTTGAAACCACGATAGAGCAAACTTCTTAGCAGTTGTGCAATTGCCACGTAGGCGTTTGAACCATAGTCTGTTTGTCTGCTTCTCCTCTCTACATAGAGTCGTAGACTTAAGATCGTTAATATGCTTGCTCGTGCGGCTCAAAACTGCAGAGCAAGGGAGTGTAGCAGAAAGAGTCAATAGAGAATTTTGACAAACTTCGAGAAACAGGTATATCTGAGCAGTCCAAAGGGGGAAGGGAAAGCGTGGCAAGTGGTGGACAAAATAATTTGCACTCTTTAGCACCTGGAATACTGACAAAGTGTGCAAATTAATTTGTCCGAGGCCTGGATATTTGTCTCAATATTACCCGAAACATTGCACACAGAGCCTTGCATTACGAATAGTCTGTAACGGGAAACACCAATGTTTTTGGCGCATGCCAGGAATCCTACCCATATTACTCATGTCGCAACAGACATAGTATAGAACCAGTTACTACCTGAAAGGAAAAGTCGGGATTGTTCTAAACAGTCCAAGGGCAGATCCATGCAAGATCTAGGACCTGATCGAAGACCCTATGTGTGACCAAACACAAAGGATCAGATTACGTAGGTAATAGATATGTTGTAGAATACATGCCCTCTATCCTACCACGCTCGAGCCCACATTACTCACCGATCTCGACAAGGCTACATTGTATAGGTACATGCCTAGTCCAGCAGCAGGCAGGCAGGCAGTTCAGGACCAAGCACGTACGTATATACGTGCAGTGCATACGTACATATTACATTACAGATTACACTAGGGCCTCGGTCCCGCGGACGGACAAATTGAACGAACGCCTCTGCAACCCCTGGTCCCGCACGCCTTGACGACTGCCGCCGATCCCCAGCTTCGCTTCCAGTCCTACGGATCGCATATGCAAGATTAGAATGGGGCTTTGTGGCTTGGAAGTTCGGGGGTCAGGGGAGGGGGTGGTTTCTAAAAGATGACTTTAGACCAACTGCAGGGCTGACAGGCGAACAGAAAAAGCAAAAACAAGAATAAAAAGGAGTAAGAAGGAAAGAAAACATAACAAAACTGACCGGTCCGATCCTATGAGAAATTTAAAGAAAAATATTTCCAGTTTCAGGACGACCCAATCGAAGAACGGCGTTACTACCTACCTACCTCCTTTCATTGAAAGAAAAAAGGGTAAGACCGTGACTTGTCATGAGATTAGATACCCTTTAGACCTACATGAAAAAAGCAAAAGGAAAAAAAACCTTCCAGACCGGCGAGGACACGGATACATGCCCTTTTGGGATAATTGCAGGTATTATAAATTGGGTAGGGTATAATGATGCTTCTGTAGATACCTATTGTAGGTTAGCTGGTTTTCAACGAATAGAAAAATGGCGAGCTATCTGCAAATGCATGGCCCCTCTCGCTCATGTTCTTCTCCATGGTTATTGTTATCACAATGGGCAAATAGCCTTTCCTCTATAATTATGCAATTCTCAATCCTATCTCGAGTTGAGCTTTTTTCTCCTTCTAATTACCTCCTAGGATAATGTATGTGGGTATAGGTAGACGAGACAGATAATCATGGGATTCTATATATGAGCATACAAGGGGGGCGGGAAACTGACTAGGGGTAAGAAAGTTCTCGACATACATACATGGTCCCCGGTCAGGACCCTGATTCATCGACCTGGGCCACATATATACATGTGTACGTAGTCTGTGAGCCGTGTGTCTACCTACCTATACTTGCTTGCTTATTTTCATTCTTACACCCCGGGAAATCAATGATGGGATGGTCGTCATACATTCGTGCTTGGCGGAACCGGGTGTGGCATCCGCTCGGCACGGGAGGTATGTGCGTGATATGTACTTCTCTACTTCCTCTCGAGGATCGATCGCAAAGTTAAGTAGCCCATCGAATGTTTTCTTTCCTTCTTTCTTTCTTCCCTTGCACAACTATTATAAGGAAGTTCTGAGACTACTGGGTATGATGTATCGCCCTCTAATAGCAGGAGTAGTTCTAGGGCGAAGAGTGAACATGTGGCGGTAGGTGTTGTTTTAAAAGTACACCCATGGAAAAATCCGAATGCGTAATACACCATGCAAGGAAACGCAATCGTAAGAGAGGGCATTGCTCGGTGTCTATAATAACATGTTATCATCACATCTGTAAGATTGGAATACTACCTGGGCACCCTATATTGAAGACATGAGGCCCCCCCGGGGGTGGGGGTTTGTGTGGGAACATGGGGCAAGTAATCAAGATCAATGATCATGTCATATTCGATAGATAATATACTTATCTCTACGGATCCTGTGTATAATAGCCTCAACGACAAGTGCAAATCCCCAATATTGATAGGAACACCTACCTATCTACTTATAGACGACCATGCACCGTAAAGAATGTAACGTAAAATATCTACCACGAATTATACACGCAACCAGAGGCGAATATAACGATATGAGATCCCGTCACTTAGCAATAAATATTCAAATTGTGTGACTGTAAGATAATACCGTATGTCCCATTTGAGGTATGTACATAAATATACATATGAACTCCAATATTATAACATCAATACATCGTTCGTTCTTGGCAGCTATAGGACTTAAACGTGTAAGTTCATAATATTTATATTTTATTACTTTCCGGGAGAGAGGGCGCATGTGGCTTATGGGAGGCTGAACGTTATTAATATCAGCACACGATAAGGGGACCACGATATTAACATCCACCCGATCTGACCAAAACTCGCCAGAAACTAGGACCTTTTTTTCTTTTTCTACACTCGGTCGAGCCCGTGCTGATACAGAAAAACTGTCTTGTTAGAGAATCTTCGGCTGAACGAGTCGGTCACCTTAGAAGGGACCCTATATTGCCACTCCACGTGAGCCTCGGCACGCACTCCTTCTGCAGCATGGAGGACCCGAGAACCGGGATATCCCTTCCATTGGAAACCGCAGATACGGCAACCAGTGGGATCAGCATTATATCCTTTCGCAATACGGGCATGTACATGCACGAGCGAGCGAGCACCCGCTGTCAACAATTCCCCCTCTCCTCTCCCCTCTATCTTCCCTTCCCTTCCCTTCCCTTTCACCCCGGCACACTGCTTCTGCTGTTGTCTTAGAAATAAGCAGGGCTCTGCACGTGGTTCGGCATATGCATAAGGTAGGTGAGCGTATGTATGTGTGTGCATGTCTCACTTCGATAAGTTAGGTGGTGAGTGTAGTTTTGGGTACGGGGAATTCGCAAACAAATGCCCTAACCTATACAACCACCCCTGGCTACCTGCTTGCATTCTCCTCGCGGCCGAAAATCAGGACGCAAGTCACAATCTCTCCCCTTCTCTCGCATTGCCACGCACCCACCCCTCACGGCGGCTCACGCATGCAACGAAGCGGCAACCTGCCGCTGTCAAGTCATGTCACATACCAATCGATCCGTGACAGCACTATGGTGGAAGAAAAGTATCGATTTTTGTAAGTGGGATGTTCCCTGTAAGCGTGGGTGCCAGGAGCATATATTTATTTACCGGTTTATGTACCTACTTTTCGTGTAATTTATTCTTCGCCGTGAAGATGCAGCCGGTCACTCGGTTTTTATCAATAGCTCTATAGATTATTATAAATAGAACTGGAGGGTTCTGTAACCGAATGGAAGTTACTGAATTTCAATGGTGACTCTGTATATATATACCTAGAAAGGCAGGCGAGGCGTGAAAATGTTGTAGGTACATTTTTTAACTCTCTTTTCATGACCCCTAATCCGAGAGTTGAGCCAGCCCAGTACTAGCTAGATAGAGAAAACCCCTCGTCTTGACGATAATCGAGATATATAATTTGTAATACGTAAAATACTTTTCCACGCAACTCAGAAGTACGAGGCTCGGAGGTGAGTTAGGCCGAGAAGAGAATCATCACAGACTTTGAGCAATGTAGAGATGTGTTCTATTGACGAGGCATGGTACTTAGTAGGGACATTGCGTTTGACGTTACAATGCTCTGCTGGTGCTTTCTGAGAATGCTCCTCGCCAAAAATGGCCATGTTATACCTAGATCAGAAGAAATATCCCGGGTAATTGACTAACATAGTACTTTCATTCACCGTATTTGAAACCATTACAAATATAGTACAGGCTTCGTTAAAAGTTTATTCCATTTCCCCATGATCTTTTAGCCTTTTAAGTAGTTAGCTTCCACGAGATCTAGTCTCAGGGTCGAAAATACGTTACGATGAAATATGACTAAGCCTGCTCGCTGTATGGTAGCAGTGGAGTACTCGTCATGAAATTATACCTCCATCGGCATAATATACATTATCGTCAAGATGTACATAGATGTCGGGGGATGGGGGGGGACCCTTTGTGCGGATGCATCTAGTCCGGCTACGAGCTCTCACACCATTGATAATTACAAGGTCCTAGATATTCCATATCTCAAGTTTAAAAACTACCGACTAATCCAGATTGTCTTTTCCAAATATCGTCCGAGCGAACCTGCCAGATATGCATTTCAAGAGCCCCGCGGTCCAGTGGAAGAGATAACTTTGGGCTGTCGAGGCTATGACCATCTTCATGCTCATAGAAAGTATGGTGCAGAAATGGAATACTTTCAAGGAAAGTTGTGTGTGTACCGCCAGAGCCAGCTAAATACAGTACCTAGCTGAGGCAGGAAGATGATAATCCAGGGGCTCCATCGTGGACCCCTCAAAGAGTGGGCACCCCCCGATACATTACTTCTCTCAGTCGTACTTCTGCCAACTAGGGAATTTTGATTAACACGACTGGATAAACGGGAGCATTTGATGCTATACATGGACCAGTCCATATTTTGAAAGAGTACCTAGGTACTTATTAAACAACTTCGGTAGAAAGAGAGTAAGTGACATCAAATCAACTTTAGGCTCGGCATCAGAATTCTATTTCAAAACTTGTCATCCAATCAAACTCGGTGGGTCTCCCGAACTTGGTAGGTCGGTAGGGTCAACTTATAATTGAAAATTAGGCTAGCTAAGTACCTAGGTATTGAGTTGAAATTCTGACTAAGAACCAACCTGCGTGATATCACAAAACTACATAAGAAGCAGAAGAAAAATAGGAATGCGCTCAATATTTCCCAACAAAGGGTAAATTTCGAATTTTCTTCTCAATTAAGAAGTTTTCAACCTATGTTCATTGTGCTAATATCATTGGAGATTGGGAAGCTAGCTCCGTCCAAGTTATACTTGTTTGGGGTGTTTCAATGTCAGTATCAATATGGTAACAAATTCTTTCCAAAGGCTTATGAACTAGCCACCAATGGAGAAAAGATAATTTACTGAAGTAGATAGGCAACTTTCATACCAATTATCCTCAAGTTTTATCTTGAGGGGGCGGATGTGAGACATCATATCTACCGGAATCGTTCCATATCAGGGAGACCGCGAAGTGGATGTCATAATTCCCGATATGATCGTACTTGGCCATCTTCTTAACGTTGCACCACATGCATAAAGATGGTACCTGAAAAGATAAGTTAAATGCTAGGTTAGTGGTAGGATCACCAAGTCATGGGATCTTTATACATTGATCAATAGTACCTATTTTTGTGAAATATACGTTTTGGTCACCCTTGCTATAGTTGGTAGGGGTGAGCGTCTCTTTGCCCAGCTAGACTTCAAATGCGCAAGCCAAGGTGTCCCTTCCACAATCGAGATATTAACAATTAGAATGAGAAATCTTGAACCTGATCATTCTAGTCACCATGAGACGATTGCTGACAAGCTATGTACTTCTGAATGGGATTTTCTTAATACAACCTTGTGAGGTAACTTGATACATCTGGGCCCCCTAGATTGGTCTGCTACCCTTCCTAATTATACTACAGCAAGGACAGCTATACCGACGGTCTTGCGTCATGCAACAAATCTACCTTTCACTTGGCAAAACCATACACAATTGATAGTAATGTGGTAGTGACTTCAAATTTTAAAGACGTTAACTACGGCCTTCCGGGTGCCTGACCACGTACTTTATCTACCGGTACTAGCTTAAACCAAGGTATATCCATTCGATAAAAGGAAAAAGGAAAATAAACCTACTCAGGAGCTGCACAACACTCCACAGAGGTCAAGATCAAAATCAGTAGAAGCATCATTGCCAATCTGTCGAACTCCGCCTCCGGAGCGACCTCAGATTGTCGGAGCCGGCGGCCTCGTCTTACAAGGACGTCCACAAGACGGTGAAGCTATCGAAGCAGACCGACCGGGTCCCCGCGCGGGAGGGAAAGCTCAACTCCAAGAGGCTTAAGCCGTGGAACTCATCCACCTGAGTCATTACCCCTTTATTTTTTTTACTTATTGGCTACCAAGCCCGACTACTAGCCGCCGCTGGAAATCCCTTCGGCTCAGCGTCCCCTCGCGACGTTGCTGCAGAGATAACTATGCGGGTCATACAAAACAGTTGAGAGACCGCAAATTGTCCTTAGGAACGTATCCTCCTCCACAAACATCACCTGTGCCGCGCCGCCGTCAGCGTCTCGGTAAACTAGACAACCACCCCCGCCCCCCGCCCCGGTGAAAGGGCTCCTGTTGATTCCCCCGTCACCGTGGACCTATGGAGGAGGTGGGTGTTACGGAGGAGGGCTCTCGAGATTTGCGACAAAAAATACTACGGCGGGGTAGGCGATGGGACTGCTAGAGAGTATCTGGCATAGGGGGCGTATCGGAGCTTGAGGGGATGGTGGTTACAGGGACAGTGAAGGGGCTAGTGAGGGAAAAGGGACTGGTAGGAGATGGGGAGGGGAGACGAGGGTGCTAGTTGAGGATTTAAATTGATGTAGGATTATGGAGGGGAAGGAGTATTAGGTTAGTATTGGCAAGGGGAAAAGGGGTTAGAAGAGGCATGAAGGGAAAATGCAAAGTGTGTTGGATTTTGTTGAGCATAAAAGTTCGAGTTGCATGTTAATATAAAATTTCTGTCCCAATTTTCAATTTCAGTATTGAGGTTTAGGTTTTGACGGTTTATGTTTTTATTCGGTAGATAAGAGATACTTAGAACGACCTCTCAGAATACATGGATAAGCATCTAATGGTACCATGGCATCTTTTACCGGATTGTGTTTGACCTCCCCCCTAGGGACCTAGGGTTTACAGACAATGGCTTCTGGTGTTCTAGGTATGATACAGTGCTACTACTAGAAAAGTGATTATTTAAAGGAAGTATTATCCAAGTTGTGACAGATATTCTATTGGAACTTTAGAATACCTCTAATATATCAAAAAGAATTAACGATATTGAGTCCCATGTTTTCAAATTTACCTTCATCTATGTTCACACTACGTTGAACAGTCTATCTGAGTAATCGATAGCTACGCTCCAAGGTGATTTAAATTGATTTATCATTGTATATTTTTATACGGCGAGGGGATTACGATGGAGATTCATTGAAAAAGGGGCCGCGGGTGAGCAACACGCAAATATCCTACGATCTATTATTCAACTTACCTATTTTACCACGAAATATGACTAAGGTGTCTGGCGATACCACCGAAACCGTTGTACTCAAAAGATACCTTTTACCATTAAGTGGTATTCTGACTTGGAGTCTAGTAGGTATTGCTGGTGGATGTGACTTTAGCGGACCGGACAATGCTGATATGAACGCATCAACATTCAGTTCCTGTACTAAAAGTGCAAAAATGCCAACCTTGGAACAATCAACTTGTAGACGAGCAGCAGCCAGTCATACACACTGTTGTAGACCAAAAATCCAAATTCGTTTATCTACAGAAAACCTATCACATTGTAGAAAGGCATAGAGACATAAAGACAGATGGTGTGAGAAATCCACGAGACCACTTATATTGTTTACTATTCATAGCATGTTTTCTCACCATCCTGTCGCACCGTACGCAGCCAATAAGCATTGCAGGTGTTCGTTTATTCGTTCCCAGGCCCCTATCCAGTGGTTTAAAAGCCCACCTGGGTACTGGTAGGAATTATGACCTCTTCGCAAACCTAGGATTGTAATAATTTCATTGGTTGGGCTGCAAATTTGGAGTTGGACCCGTAAGGCGGTGATGCGAAGACTTTTGACTTCCGTTGAACCAACCCCGCGGAGGGAAAAGTCATGCGCGTTATTGTCGAGAAAATTTATATATATATATTTTTTTCTGGATCTCACCTTGGATAACTGAGGCATATAGTAGGTAGATATTTTACCTAGCTACCTACGTCACCATGAGCAAGCCAGAGGGTCAATAAACAGAGAAAGAGAGGAAGAAGATCTTGTGGTCTCGTTCTCTTCTCTTCTCTTCTCTTTCTCTCCCACCTCTCCCTATCTCTCCCACCTCTCCCTATCTCTATCCCCACAAAATTCTCGAGACCCCCCTTCCTCCCCCCCCCCCCCCTTCTCTTCCCCCAGAGTCAGCTGGCCATGTTTCTTCCGCCCATTGGGTACGCGTGGCAATTGATCTGCAATCCTCAATTTTTATGGGGAGTGGGTGAGTGGCTTAGGTATGCAGACAGTGCGGAGAGGTCCTCAGGGTCCTGGTTCCGGGAACAGGAGGGGAGGGGGGAGGATGATGGGAGTGTGGGCACGGCACCGCGCGGTCCAGGCATGTGACACTAAGGTGCCATTGACAAGCGTTTGCGTGGGGGATGCGTGGTCGAGTTAGCTGTACTTGCGGCCCGCAGCATGAACAATGCAGTTGGACAGCTCATGTGACCGCGTGTATTTGGTGTTGTATTATCATAAAATACCATGTATTTCGTCTATAATGAGACTGCTTATTTATCCGGAGTGCTGGATACCTAATAAATGGGCTCTTGTGTATTCGCTGATATTCATCTATCCACCAGTCTGGGAGTCTGTAGCGGGTTGACCTAGTAAAAGTAATAATAAAAACTTCACAAAAAGATAGTGCGTACCATAAATTGTCTGTAAGAAAAACCTGAGCGACGATATAAAGTGGTCAGTTGCACAGAAAGTACGACTCCAATGAGACACTTTGGGTTGGTCATGAGGCTTCGCCGGAAATAGGCACATCTAAAAAACACCCAACGAATAACTTACTATAAAGGTAGACTGGATCCCACCCATAGGGCTGGGCTGGCTGTAAGCATGGATGATGATAATGATTTCCTGATCCGCGTCATAAATCCCCCTACGTTGAACCCGAATGTCCAGTTTGACAGAGAGATAAAAATAAAGGGGGAGGGGGGACTTGCTGACAGACTTCGGCGTGAATGTAGTGTAATAGGTAGTAGTGTACACCAAGGACGGCTCAACCCACTTCATCATGCAGGCCAACCCGAGTGGATCGAAACGATCACCGACCATGGTGTCTGTCTCTCGCTGCACGTCGGTGAAAAGAACCCCCCCTCCCCCCGGCCGGTGGTTTAGGCATACAGACGAAGCGAAAAAACAAAAGGCGAGTGTTTCATCGTGGCGATAGGGACTCTCTCTATGTCTGTCTTTTTATCCGCAACAGGGTTAAAACAGACGACCAAGGGTAGAGCAGGAAGAAAATTTGCAAGCCCGTAGTCAAGAAAGCGCTTTATCCAGACGGCGGTCCTCTCCGAAAGGGAAAACCACAGCTGCGTTAATTGTCTGGCGGGGACTGGGTCAAATCGCATCGCATAAGCGTGACTAGACGCAAACCAGACCCTATCACGAATGGACGGATGCGTGGCGACAGCGGTAGCGTTCAGGCAAGGCAGGTATGTAAGTAGACAAGGTAAGATAGGGTTGCAGGTCTGATTAGCGTCGCTCGCTGCGTGTAGCGTAACTATTTTGGTCGGATTGTATCCATGGTGGAGAAACCCATTGTCATGTTCGTTCCGAAAGTGAGGCAAGGCGGAAACCCCTTTTGGGGTGGGCAGGTGGTTGTGTGAGTATGTGCAGAGATAGGGCCCTTCATATATCTCTACCTAGTTCGTGAAAGGGTGGTAGCTTGGGGAATTTAGGTACCGATAAGACGGGCGACCTTGGCATCAAAATCAATGTCATCGACTAACACCGGCTTCTCAGGCTGCTGAGCACGGGGGGAGGTGAATGCCTGGCTTGGTGCACTGAGAGACATTAAAAGCGTGTTGCATCCGCCCCGTTCGCGATGTCTAGGTAGCTCAGATGCCTTCAACTGATGAACCGATGCGGAGCAATCAGCAACTGGCTCGGCTCGGCCCTATATTCTCTCTGGATGTCACTATACCGTTGGTGTATGCCAACCTAGCAGAAGTCGAGTATATTGTGCGAAATACTGCGGCGATATTTACGATGGGAGGTGGGTAAGTTGGCGGAGAGCTCGGGGCAATCTGAGAGTTGGTGATGAAAACTCGCAGCGGAACAGAATGTCGGAGATGGGCGAAGGGCGTCGAAATAAATAAAGAATGATATCTAGGCTAGGGGGATAAGGGGGTAACGAAGTGACTACCTACTTAACCTAGGTAGGTATGATGAACATCATGAATTGAACCAAGGTATTGGCATACACGCATCTTATTCTACTTACCCAGGGGAGCCCGGTGGCTCGTAACCATATGGCCAGAGCTTGTGGAAGAAGCTTGGAGGGACGCTTGTTCCAGCATGGTGCGAGCCAGACAGAGTCCACGAGAACGGTTCATACGGGCTAAGGAGCATGGCTGCTGACATGCATGATTCGACTCCCTGCCTACATATAGGTGATGTTTTGTATGTACATTGCCTAACTCGTCTATCTACCTCTTAGGATAGGTACATAGGTGGTTTTACCTAGGGACAACTATTAACGTAGGTAGGTAGATGCAGATATTAGGTAAGGTATGCTTTGTGCGAAGCATTCCCCTCATAGCTAATAAACAAGTTCGAGAACTCCATCAAATCAAACCCACTCCCGGGCCTTTGTGTCCTCCCCTTTTCCGATCGACGACGAGGGCTCTTTTCATATTTTTGTGTGTATTTTGGGAGGCCGTGAAGGCAGGGCATCCCTGGATCCCTGGTTGTTCCTGGGGGAGATGACGGAATTTCCATTCGGAGGAAGGCTCCTAGACCATGAACGAACGTTTCCCGGCAAATGTGGCCGCGAAAGATAGTGGGTCGGTCAAGGAACCCGGATAGGTATCTGACATTTGTGTATGTTCGGGGGTGGCCTTGACCTTGACCTGTGTGTGGTTTTGATTCCAGCTGGCTGGTCGTGCTATGTAAAGGGGGAGGGGTATGGGGAATACGGACACGGACGCGTGCATAGGCTAAGCATATCCGGATGGACGGTAACACTACCTAGGTAGATTCATAGAATAGGCGGTACGGAGTATTGCGTATGGAATTTCATACAAAAGGTGAGATGAGATATGATCGATCCATCTAGGTAGGTATGAGCTTCCATATTTCTTGGCAGCCTATATATCAATACGATAGATAGAAAGATGATAATGACTATCTACCAAACTGTCCATCTATTTCGTGATGGTGGAAATAGGCACAGATCTGTCGTGGGTTTGGTTACAGGGGCTTGGCAAAGGAAAAGTAGACTGCCTACCTAGGTAGGTAAGGTGACAAGGAGATGGGCCTTGAGGATTGGGTCTTGGTCCATTTGGGATTTGGGCCTCGGCGATCTGTCCGTCCGATCTTGTTGTCCGTCTGTCTCTTTTTTGTGCTTGTCGTGCTGTCTATGTTTGGTTCCTCTCACCAATACCCCAGTTTGTCCCCTCCATGAAATTTTGGTGTTGCTGAAACACCCATTCTGCAGATACCTACCTAGTTCATGTAAGGTTAGGTACAGACTACATACATACATACACATACAGTAGTTAGGTAGATTTTCATGCTGGTCGTTCTCCACTGTTAGGTTGATGTAGAGATCGTTTCAAAGTTAGCTGGGTGTGATTCTGCATATAATCACGTACCTACTTAGTGTATATTTGATGTAGGTAGACTTGCAGACAGGGGGGGGGGGGGGGGGGGTAGCAGATTAAAGTAGGTAGGAAGGGAAGAAAGATTTGACAAGGTGATAGACGGAAACGAAACAAACAGAAGAAAAAAAAGAAGCACGATAGAAACCAAAAAAAAGAGGACATCACACGATCGAGGAAGGTGGAGGAGAGGAGAGGAGGAGGTGTGGATGGACCCTGAGTGAGGTGGGATGAGCGTGTGACCCAGGTCGGGTGCTTTGCAGATGAGTATTGCGAAAGCAGCCGAGAAAGGCGCAGACGATTGACTGAAAGACCAGGTACCTACGAAATAGTGTAACTACCTAGGTAGTATAATTGAAGGTTAGATTGATAGAAGTTGGGTGGTTTAGATACATCGATTGATGTACCTCAACTAGTTCTATCCAACTTGAGATCACGTTGCCAACTCTATACTAAAGTTGTTCTATCAATAGTACCAGACCTAGTTACCTAGGTAGGTAGGTTGAGAGGCGGTGTAAGTTGGGTAAAGGTGCACGTCAACATGAGTCAATACCGGTACCTAATCTAGTGTAGATGGGTTTACGGATATGTTGTGTGTTAATACCTACCTAGGTACCTAGGTAGATGGAGCGCTTTGTTCTCTCTCCCCCATGTTAACGTAAGGGGATCGATTTCTTCTTCTGTCATTCTCTCGTTTTGGCTTATTCTTCCGAAGTGGGTTCTCTTGTATCAAATAGTTTCTTTCAACCCTAGAAATGTAACTTTGTTAATGATAAACTATGTCTGGTACCAACTTAGTGTAGGTTAATTGATATTGAAATATTGGAAATTGTCTACATACCTACTATGTATACGATATACCAGACAATACACGAGCACATCAATGGATAACACTAAACTTGCTACTTACAGGTAAGCTATCAATGTTGACACATGAGGTATACCTAGGTAGGTAGCAGGTAGTGTATCAAATAGTTGACCTGGTAGGAGGAGTATACCTAACCTACCTACCTAACTTCTTTAGGGGTATAGGTAATCCTGTTGTATTGAGTTCAGGGAGAGCCGCCCCCACCCCCGACCCCCCCTTTTATGTACATACGGATGTGTACCGTACCGTATGTACCTAGATACCTAGGTAACTGCTCTGGCTGAACGAAAACATTTGGACGCATAAATCAAGAAAGGACAAGTTATACAAAAGTAGGTACGTATTGCAAGGACATATGGGGTAAGAGACAAGTAGGCTATGCTTAATAGTATGTGGTAAGTAGGAAGTTGAAATCGAAGTTGATTGCGAAATAGTATAAAAGGTTCAACAGAAATGTGCCTACTGTAGGTATCTACTACTAGGAAGGTATTCTGTAGCTAACTTTAGAGATATTATTTGTATGGGTGCACGATTAAGACCGAGGGGCATGTGCTGGAGACCAGACGCATTGACGGGTTGTCATGGTAGCGGGCCACATGGAACAGGAAGCAAGTTAAACCTCTTTGGGTTAGTGTGATGCTGCGCCAAGGGAGAGGGGGGGGACCTACCTAGGTACCTAGGTACCTACAGAGAGGAAAGGAAAACACACATCCATACCTTACGTACATACCTGCACTTACTCACATTCATATCGTTTGGTACTAAGTAATGTACATTACGAGGCCGTTATAGAAGTAGACATGACTTTGCGTACATATCTCCTAAAGTGCAATAGTACCTATGTATGTAGAGAAAACCTGTATAGTATGTATTCATGTATCTACATACATCCTAGATGTAGGTAATGCTATGGACCCATGGCGTATTTTTAAATAGTGGAAGACCAGCATATATGCTCAACTGGGCCATACCAATGTACCTTCATAATTAAAGGAAATAGGCATTGATGTACCTAGGTATGTGTTGATGTGTTTTGTACTAGGTTAGTGTTACATGCCTACACTGGTAGATACCTAGCAGGTGTACGACTACCTACATACCTACCTACATACACCTGAGCACTTACACTAGGTACATACATAGATAGGTATGTAGTATGTAAAGTAGGTAGGTAGTAGGTACTACCTAACAGACGCCCCCTCCCCAAGGGGGGTTCGATTCAGTGCAGTAGTTGGTGCTGCAGTAGCCGTTGTTGACAACAAAACGAACATTCGTCCATCCCATCCACCACACCACACACCACACAAACCACACACACATCTTTCGGGAGGGGGCCATCCATTCATTTTTCCAACTACTGACTACTAACCAAAAACCCTCTTCTCCATTGTCCACCCAACCCTTTTTTTTTACTTACTTCTCCCCCCCCCCTTCTTCTTATTACTTTTTCTTTTCTTTCCACGCATGTCCGTTCATAGATAGCGACTGCGCCTATCTTGCCATGCCGACAGGCCAGCCCAGGTAAGTCAAGTCAACAAGCAAAACCAGCGGATTCGACCAAACCCATCATCCGACGCCAAAACGCCAAAACGCCCTTTTCTTGCGATCGGGTTCGGATCTTGTTGAGAGTAGCCTCCCCCCTCTTCAATCCGGACGTCCCAGACAACAAATCCATCGGACCAGATAAACAGCCACGACTACATCATCATCCGACCGGATATTCCGACCGATCGAGCACCAACCAGCCTACCTACCCTACCGCCCTATTCGAATCCGTTAGAAAGTCAGGATCTCTCTAGCGGATTCTTCGAAAGAGAGGATAGCAAACAAGAACCAACAACAACAAAAAAGGAAGAAGTTGAATACTCAAGGCAGACGGTACGCAGAATACCTACCTAGATATACAAGAAGAAAGATTGGACGGAGGCTTACGAATCTGGGTTTCCACAGACTCGGTATACACTCACATTCATTCTCGAAAACAACAACAATAACAACAACAAAAATAAATACACCTACCAAATCCGACGATTCATCCTTCCGTACATATCATCACGACTTAATTTATTACGACTTTATTCTACTGTCTTCTTCTTTTCCTTTGTCACCATTCGGACCTACTTGTTCCTAATACCTGCGATATCATTCAATCTTCTGCCACTCTTTTCCCCCCTCTCCCTCCTCATTTTTGTAGTTAGCGCATCGCATTCGACTTAATCGAGTCCTCCTCCACCCAAGCATCCACGCATAACGCGCGCGCGCACACACACCGCCCGATGCGACACTGCCACCACCAACACCACCGCCGCCGCCGCCAGAACAACAACGTCGCCTGGAGGGGATCCTGTTGAATTGATTGCGCGCGCGCAAACCATACACCCGCATATACATACCCATACCCACCATTGCACTACTACACCACACGCCATCATGACCGAGCCACCCTCTTCCCCTCCGAACGAGTTGGCCGGTCCCGAGGAGTCCCTGGCATGGTACAAGCGCCAGTATGAGCAGCTGGCCGACGAGCTTGCCGAGTTCCGCGAGTCGAGCCACGAGCTAGAAGCCGAACTAGAGAAAGACCTCGATGCCGCCGATAAACGACAGCGCGACCTGCAGCGGAAGGCAGAAAGCCTGCAGTTCGAGGTGGACGAGTGGAAGGTAAGCGAAAGCACTGTTGAGCCTTGGTCTGTCGCATGCGTACTGACCCCATCGTGCCCGTAGGAAAAATGCAAGAAGGCCAAGTCGGAGGGCAACACGGCGCAGAACGCGTTGGAGAAGGAGATTACGACTCTCAGAGAAACCAACCGCACCCTACAACTCAAGTTGCGCGATATCGAGGTCGCCAACGATGACTTCGAGCGACAAGCCCGCAACACCACGTCCACCCTCGAGGACATGGAGTCCAAGTACAACGTCGCCCTCGAGAGGACCGTCATGATGGAGGAGGAGATCAAGATCGGCGAGCAGGAACGCGAGGCTCTGCGCATCGAGGCCCAGAGATTGCGCGAGGAGCTCTCCGATCTCAAGGTCGAGGCTGAGATCATGCAGGACAAGATCAAGAAAGCAGAGAACCGCCACCTCTCCACCATCTCCACCGACATCTCCATCCCCGAGTCCCCCGTATTTACCAGCTCCCCGCGATCCACCGCAAGCTCGCCTCTCATCTCCACACCCCCCGATGACTTGACGCTGCCACCGCCCAACAAAGCCCCGCCCATGCTCCAGGAGCCACCTTCGCCTCCCATGTCTGATGCTTCGGCGCCTCTGCCCAAGATGTCCTCCAACTTCCGGGCGTCGGGCACCTCTTCGCCTAGGAAGACTCGCCTGCCCCCCTCCGAGCACGGCATCACACCGAAACCCAGGAGCGCCACCTTATCCAACATTCGACCGCCCGTTGGTTTGCGCTCGTCTACGAACTCGCGCCCGCCCCCGCCTAGTCGTACTACCACCAATCGCTCCGCTTCCCACAAGGCCCCCTCTTCGACCTCGCTCAACCACATTCGCACCCTCACCGCCCAGATGCAACGCCTCGAGGCTCGCGTGCGGTCCAAGTTGCCCGCCCCCACGACTACGCCACCTCGGGCATCGCCGAGAACCTCGGGTACGGGCATCAGCCAGGTTCCCTCCACCGTTACCGTACGTACTCGGAGACGTCATGCTGGCTCTACCGCATCTTCCACTATGGATGATACTCCAAGTACCGGCAGGCATGTGTCCCGGGTCAGCACGTCGGGGGTATCACGGCTTTCCTTCGGCCCTCTCCCCAATCGCACCAGCAATTACGACCATGACAGCTCGGTACTATCCATCTCGCGACCCAGTAGTCGAACTAGTGTCTCGAGCTATGCGAGACCCGAGCGACCCGTTAGTCGCAGCGAGATCGCCCGTCCCATGTCTCGGACTAGTTTCACCGGCACCCGGACACCGATGGGCTTCCGACCTAAGAGCTCCTTAAGTGGCAGCATACACGGACATTCCCAAAGTGCAACCCATATTGAAGTGGACGAATTCGAGGAGCGCACACCCAGCCGGCGGGGCACCTACAGCAAGTACGATGCAGACGGCGCAGGCAGTAGCATCCCGGTTCCTAGTGGGCTCCCGGTGCCGCGGCGGCAGAGCGGAGGGATGCATTCAGCACGTAGGACGAGTGCCGGGGTGAATGAACCCGTCGCACGGCCGAGGAAGCTAAGCGACTTGGGAGAAACATATTAGTTTTCTTGCCCAGCATTTCTTCGACCCTCTTTTACATATGGAGACGCTCGCCCCATCGCATGTGCGCGCACAACCGATGTAGGGTTTCAGGGGAGGCTTTTTTTGACCATCGTGTCCTAGACTGAACCAAACAAGTGGACTTTGACGGCGTTACGAAGGTTTACGTACGGAATTTGCATATATTGTCCTTTGCTTCTGGTGGTTGCTACTACCTACCAGCTTGCTTTTTTCATGATTATGGACGGGGTGGTGGTTGGTTTGGAGTGGATTCTGGCAGGTGTTGGGCGAGAGCATATACTCTTTTTTTTTCGACTATCATTTTGGATGGCCTGGCTTGGCCTGGCTTGGCTGGCGGGCATACTCAACTTCCTTTTATTTCTTGTTTTTTTTTTCTTCCTTCTCCCCTCGGCCCTTTTTGATTGACATAAAATGAATTTCGGCAACGGAGGGAAGAAAGGGAAGGAGGGATAGGTGATGGCGGGATCCCAATCCATTTATATACCTACTCTTTCTTTTCTTGGAAACTTCCTTTGGTGGTGGTGATGGTCGTTTACATATTGTTGTTGCTAGGGCTGGAGAACAAGAGAAGAGATGATACCCTCTCACTCTCCGCCTCGCCCAAACCTCGCACTTCATTCGAAAACGAAGCCACACCATCTCCCAACTGGATCCAAGATTGTGTGTTGTGTGTTTATTATGGCTGGATAGGCTACTGAGGAGGTAGCTAAGTCCAGAGAGAAAGAGAAGATATATTCACTTATATTCATCTACTCTCGACCTTGTACATATTTATATACTATTTCCCCTAGCTCCTCCTCTCCACCGCCTCTCCCATCCGCCACTACAAGTGGAGATAAGATGAAATGGAGAATGGGGCGGACGGACAGATGGATGGACGAGATGGAGTGGATATGGGGTGGATCTCGATACATGAAACAACAAGGCCAGAAGAGAGAAAAGAGGCTATGTGCATGTGTGCTATGTCGCGCAACACAAAAGCGAGACGGGGGTGGAGGATGAGGAAGAAGACGTTTTTTGTACAGACCTCTTCTTAGCATTGCAAGGGTTGAAGGTTTTTTGACAAAGTTAATTTTAACTAAGCCAACAGAGACGGAAGAAAGAGAGACGTGGTGGTAAGGGAGAGAGTAAAATACAAGCAGGCAAACGCAAATAAATAAAGCATGTTCCTTTTGTTCTAACCATACGTTTTGATTCTAATGGGTGAATTTGTTCTTGATTTTTGAGGGGAAAAATCTTGAAGAACTGGTACGTACTTAAGAGGTAATTATTGGCAACAGCAATGCTAAAGTTCCAGAGAACAATGTAAAGAAAATAGAAGGTAGAGAAAAGGAAATAAAGATTAGAGAAGTAAGTAAGAAGAAAGAAGAAGAAAAGTGGGGGTAGGAGGGCGTAAGAACAGAAGGGGAATATTAGATGCCTATGCATATAGAGAAGCATTTCTCTACCCGGCCGTGCAGTTATCGGATTAAACTGACCAATCCAGATGTGGTTTCGAAACTATAGAGGAACTAAGTTGGGATAATTCATTGTTGATACCTATCAGTACCTAGGTAATGAGGACGTAACCTTGAACCCTTAATCAGGAGTTGTATCGAAAGCACTTAGGTAGTATACATGTATTAAGTCATATCCACAATACTTATTCTGCCATAAAGCACCTATGTCTTTTCTGCTCATTAAGAGAGTGACATAAAGAGTTATCAGTCAAGAGTATAGTATACTATCTATAGGCTTTGTCCCTTTAATCCCTCAACGTGCCGTTATATGATACCAGCTTAATTCTATTTTAATAAAGCCCTTAACATATGATAATAGTGGAAAGGACCGAATGATCCTAATTATCGGGAATTATTCAACTTGAGTCAGCTGATCATCGGAGAAGAATACAAGATAGTAGTGACATCCCCGTGTGTTCTCATAGTACCTACAAGATGACCTTCGCTCTACCGGAAAGTAGAACATGGGAAATACATCCTAGATGTTATATTTCCTGCATATAGAGCGGTATATGGCGTAGCAGGGTTTTGATAGTCGAGTAGACTATGTTCTACCCAAGAGCCGTGAGCCCTTCAAGCCGTTAGTTCATCAAAAGCCGCTCAGAGGAAGTTAGATGCTATCCACAAGTCGCACATAGGTGTGAAGGCATAGGTGGTTTTATTCAATAACTACTACGTCTGGCCGCACTCAATGGAGAAGAATGGCATGGTTGGAGGTGGAGAGAAGGGAGGGAGGCCCGTCTATAATGTATATGTACCTCAACTACTTAGGTAGTTGATGTCAACTGGATGAAAACCGTTGCGGTGTTACTCCACACTTCACCGGCCCTTTGCATTAGCACGGGGCATTACCTTAGGTACCTAAGGCACTACAGGTAGGACGGGACCTGTAGAGTATCAAGACGGGATATTAGTTATAATATATGCAAGGGTTTGAACACTAATAGTATTTAGTACTATGTAATGGATATTGATGTCCTGAGCCAATTTATGGAATATATAGGTAGATACGTTAAGTACCTAGGTAGCTATCTAGGTAAGTATCGGACCTTCGGAATCATTGGATTGTATACGATGTTAAAGCTCAGAGCAAAAGATAAGCATAATTCAATCTATACACCAAGGTATATATTTACCCAACGTCAATATGCCCATTGCGTTCAGAAAGATTGGACTCGATTAGAGAAGAAAATGTGTCAAAGTATATCGAAGTGCCCAAAAGTTACATATCTTGAATGTAAATACTAAGGTATCAATGTATGTGGCTATTGATGTACGTATGGATGGATATATTACCGCCTCCTTCAACATTCCCGTCTTATTCTTATTCTTAGCTCCGATCAACAATAAAAAAAAAGGAAAGAAAAAAAAAACAGATAGGTAGATCGATAAGATAGTGTCCATCTAGATAGGTAGTACTTAATTGTCTGGTTTTCTAGATCTGTGGTTAGCAGTAGGTTACTGTATGTAGGTCGTGTAGATCACCCGCTTTCCCCAGCCTTGCTAACTGTGAGAATCGTACGATGCCAAGAGCCTCTCGTTCGTCATAGGTTGCAACCAAGTCCAGCCCTACGGGAAGCCATGTGGAAATTCTGCATTTCGGTATTGAATGGATTCCTTACATAGTTCATGTTAGGTATGCCTGGTGGGCAGCTCCGTAAGCTATGAAATATCATATGCATCAAATATGTGTAGGTATATTGCTGTCAACTGTAAGTTGCCTTGTTAGCGTTTTTATTTACTTTAGCAAGCTGACCTCGAGAGGAAACAGCACTGAGATATTCTTAGATCAGATTACTTAGGTTAACATGCAATTAGATAAGCGGCATCTTATCTCTAACATTGAACCATGTACCTAGGTATTCCCTTCGGACAGCGAAAGAACCATCTGCTATAGCCAAGGTAATCACCGAAAGCAACAGCCTTCACTTAAGTACTTTGCATTACGCAGAGCTCGGGACGGATTTAGTAGTACATAGCTACTAACCTGAAGGTAAGTAAGTAGTAGGTATGTCTGGTAGTACCTCTTAAAACGATACATTTAGAACAGGCCGAATAAATAAGTACTAGATCATATGATGACCGGCTACTTAAGACAATCGAGCTAGTCTTGTCTCGGGGTTGAAAGCTTATTTCAAGGCCTCGGACTTTTACTTCACAAGCCTACGTGTAATTATATACCTACCACTTGCTGATAGAAGTTTCCCGAAGGCATGAAATTTAGACCCCTTGATGACCGGCGCTTTAACCCCGAGACTCGGTCTCCAGAGGTGAAACCCCCGAATCCCATGAAGTCCCTTGGCAAATCAATACAGAATAGCGCTCTCTCTCTCTCTTTTTTTCTTTTTCTTTTTTGGCCCCCTCCCCTCGGGATATAGCCGTATTATTCGCTGTCACTGACGGTGCATGGATCTTTAGGGCTCCGAGATGGATGTACTGGTCCAGGTCCGGATATTCCCCAAGTAATGAGATGAGGTAAAATGAGGTAATCAACAAATTTCCTCATTACCATTAATGGATCTAGGCAGACAAAGGTACCTTATTGTGAGGCAGGATTAAGTCTAAATGGAAGTCTTTTTTTTATAGACTCTTCAGCTATTTTCTTTTCTCCGTGTGCTTATTCGTCGGCGGATGCGGCGTCGCTTTAAAGAGCGGAAAAGCTTATCCGGTGAGGTTTTTAAGTATCCGAAAGTGCCCGGACATCATGTTGGGGACTTGCGGGTCAATGGATTTTGGGATGGAGGTAGAGGTGGAGCTTTTAGTAGGTAGGTAGACAACGAGAGTCCCGAAGGGTGGTAATCTTGGTGATGTATGTAGTGTGGAAATCAATCGATCGCAAAGAGATTACTTACTAACATTGAACCTTCCTTCAAGTTAGTATGCACTGTTGAATTTTGGTTTTCTGCATATTGTCTCAGCTCATGTCCGGCTTAGCGGCTTGGCTTCTTTTTTTTCTCTTTGGAGATAAGAAGAAAAAGTAGAAGGGGTCCGAGCTTAGAGTCAAGATCCAAGAAAAATAGGAGTGATGGAATCGATTTGATCGATGGAAAGCTGGAGACCCTTCGTACAGAACTCGGCCCGGAGCTGGTAGGAAGGTCGACTGCTGGGTTGGTTTAATAGATCAGTACGCGGGTCCTCAAAAAAGTAGTAGATCTATAGGTTTTGGAAGTTACCCCAACAATTGAGTTCAAATCTTGGCCCATCCTAGTATCCCAGGAGATCTCAGGCTGTTAGCCTAACGGAACCTAACCTCAACCTGCAGAGTAGTAACTTCCTACCTAGATGGTGTCTTGGGCGGCTTTGTATTACGTCTGCGGGTCATTTTATTATCACCGAGTCAGCAAGCGCGTTACTAAGATCAAAGTCGTCGGACGACAAAAAGCTGTCATTCGCATACTCTGGTTGACGGAGACGGAGTTGATAGCGGGGGGAGTTGTCAGATGGATATCGGACATGCACAGTAAGCAGATGATGCAACAGAGGATTACCGTAGGTAGGGGGGTGAAGCGGGAAAAGAACTGCAAGAAATGCTATGGGATACAAACGACCATCATCTGTAACAAGTTGTCACCCCACCTTAACGCTACTCCCCATCGGGTAATAGATTGTTGGGCTCACGTGTAGTGTAGTGTAGCTAAGTATCCCTTTTGAACAGAATAGATGCACAAGTATCGATGCACTATTAAAAGTCTCCTAGGGGGGAAATTCCAACAATAATGTTGTGAGATAATAGAATCGGTTGGGTTGGTGCATCCATTGCTGCATAAGTACTTGTTGTAAAGTGAAAGTGTAGGTAGTAAGAGGGTATGTCAAGTAGGTTAGGTGGTAAGGTCGAGAGAATCGATGGAACATATGGGGGGAGTTTATGTGGGCGAAGACTACTCAATTTATAGCCCTCATTATATCTAATTCATATCTACCTACCTACTATGCAGACAATGCTTATATCGACGCGAGAGCATACCTACATCGTAGCATGAGCAAAATCGTACGATTATTTTGTCATTTCTACCTGGTCACCATAGACAGAAACCATTCCCACCAGGTTGGGATTCCATGTGCCTTGTATGCTTGTTCTGTGTTTTTGTTATCCGGAATCTTAGGTAGATCCTAGGTAGGTCTGGTACTAACATTATGTAGGTTAGTAGGTAGGTACCTACATCATAGGTTGATGAGTGATGCCTAAATAAGGTTAGTGCGGGGCGTCCGTACTCTTTTTCTTTTGAATTCAAAGAGGTACCCCAAAAATTGAGACGCGGGATGCTCACAAGCAAAAAAAGAAAGAAGGAAGAAAAAAAAAGGAAGAAGAGACACCCTTAAGGTTGCATCAATGAGATAAGCTGGTGATTTCAGGTACATTTGATACTTTAAGTACCTTATCGTGTATAAGCACCTGCCTATAGGTACCTAACCTTCTTACAAGTATTACGACTTCCTCTCACCCGTGGCATTGATAGGTTACGCAGGGTTATGGCAGGTCTCTTCTTTCCACCTTACCCAAGTAGCTTAGGTACATTGAGAGGAGTAGCTACATACATTGATAGTACTCGGGACGGCAGTATACCGGTGCATTGGCATCGAAGTAAGCTCCGATACCCAAGGGATAAGTAGTGAGGTAAGTACTGTAGACGACTGGGTACTAACCTAACCTAGTGTAAATATCAGGTAGGTAGTGCAACCCAAGATTTAGGGCTCTTCCTTCTCCCAGTCTACTCCTTACTTCTTTCCCACCCCAACATCAACCCCAGAGACTACAGCTCATTGGTCAAAAGCGATGGATGCCGGTCGTGCCATTAGTTGATTTAGCCATTATCAGCCTCGTTGGTTCTTTAGCTGTGCTCCATAGCTCCTCCATAATAATTATTCTCTTTTTTTAACCATTGTACCTGTTCTCGATTCCGTGAACCAGGAACCCGACGGCCCTCCATCAATTTCATTCATCTATCCTTCCCCCCCTCCCACCTCTCTTTCCACCCCTCGTCGTTGGAAATCTTCTCTCCATAATACCTACCTAGGTATCCAAACTGTACATTACCTACCCCTCCATCTCTTCTTCTTCTACCTCTTCTTCTTCTCCCTCCTTCTCCTCCTACTGTCCTATCCTGCCTACTACTCTACCACCTCACACCCATTACCTATTGCTTCTGACGCTGGCGGATGCTTCTCTTTTCCTCTACGAGAGCATTGCAATTCCAGCTTGGTCTAGCCCGACCCAACTATTGACCACTCTTCCCTTACTTCCCTTTTGATACCCCCACGATCAAATCAACCGCGAAGAAATCTTGTACGTACGTACGTACATACATGTGTGTGTGCGTGTCTGTCTGATAGTGGGTAAGTCCCAGTCTAGTAACCCAACGAATTGATTGATTTGTCTTGCCATACACGAGCAAGTATCTTGTTTTCTTTCCCGTCTGTTACGCCATTTGCTTTTTTGGGCGCCGCCGTATGGACCGGCCCCAAAAACTATGACTTACACCATCTCGCCCAACAGCCACCACATCAAAGTAAAATTGCTGACCTTCTCTCGTCTCTCTCTCTGCTCCGGCATTGAAACAGATAGCTTACTTGGACGCAACTCTGTTCCTGTCCTCGATTCTAAGCGATTTCTTTTCCTCTCATCCTGGGTGGTCAGACGGATTCCCGACTCCAGCCAGTAGCGGTACGCATTTTATTCTCCTCTGTGCCACGGTCTGCACGTCCGGCGTCCGAAGTCAGCACAGCTGCATCCTTGTCCCGATCCTCCCGCATTATCTATCTCTCTGCCAAGGCTACACGATTGCTCGACTCTCGAGCTTGGTTGGAATTGGGGCTCGGGCCGGGCATCCTCTTTACCTTGATGACCCTCTGACTGTTTTGTTCCGCGTTATTAGTTCGACATCCTCCTCCCACTCGGTCGAATTTCGCCCTCCACTCTCCTACCCCGCCGACACTATGACGCCCCAGACTAATGGCCACGGGCCTGTTAATGGCACCCGGACAGTGCCAGTTGTTAATGGCAAGGCAACCTGGTCCGAGAAGCACAAAGTCGCCGACCACTTTATTGGTGGGAACAGGCTGGAAAACGCCGCTCCCTCCAAGGTCAAGGACTTTGTCGCCGCCCACGATGGTCACACCGTTATCACAAATGTAAGGCGTCAGCGAGGTTATCGGGCTTGTGCCATGGTGAATTAGTAGCCACTGACTGTGATCCCTCTCTCCCAGGTTCTTATTGCCAACAATGGTATCGCTGCCGTTAAAGAGATCCGATCAGTACGGAAATGGGCCTACGAGACGTTCGGGGACGAGAAGGCTATTCAATTCACTGTGATGGCCACCCCCGAAGACTTGGCTGCCAATGCCGACTACATCAGAATGGCCGACCACTACGTAGAAGTTCCGGGTGGCACAAATAACCACAATTATGCTAACGTTGAGCTGATTGTGGATGTTGCCGAGCGCATGAACGTGCACGCCGTCTGGGCGGGATGGTAAGTTGCTCTAGTTGCTCCTGGCCCTAGGGCAGTTCGGATTCGAACTGCGAACCGGTTCTAACTCGTGTCTTCAGGGGCCACGCTTCAGAAAACCCTAAATTGCCCGAGTCGCTTGCAGCGTCACCCAAGAAGATCGTGTTCATCGGCCCTCCCGGGTCGGCCATGCGCTCGCTTGGTGACAAGATCTCCTCGACCATTGTCGCCCAGCATGCCCAAGTCCCGTGTATTCCCTGGTCGGGAACGGGTGTGGACAAGGTCACGGTTGACGATAAGGGCATTGTTACGGTTGAGGACGAAGTCTACCTCAAGGGTTGTGTCGGCTCTTGGGAGGAGGGCCTGGAAAAGGCCAGAGAGATTGGCTTCCCTGTCATGATCAAGGCCTCCGAAGGTGGCGGCGGCAAAGGTATTCGAAAGGCCTTGTCAGAAGAAGGATTCGAAGAATTATACAATGCCGCCGCGAGTGAAATTCCTGGCTCTCCCATCTTCATCATGAAGCTGGCTGGTAATGCGAGACACTTGGAAGTCCAATTGCTCGCCGACCAGTATGGAAACAACATCTCTCTCTTTGGCAGAGATTGTTCCGTCCAACGAAGACACCAGAAGATTATTGAAGAAGCTCCCGTCACAATTGCTAAGCCCCCCACGTTCAAAGGCATGGAAGAGGCGGCTGTTCGTCTAGGTCGACTGGTCGGTTACGTTTCCGCCGGTACTGTGGAGTACCTGTATTCTCACGACGACGACGAATTCTACTTTTTGGAATTGAACCCCCGTCTTCAGGTTGAGCATCCCACTACTGAAATGGTTAGCGGTGTCAACCTGCCCGTCGCCCAGCTGCAGGTTGCTATGGGTATCCCTCTCCACCGTATTTCTGATATACGACTACTGTATGGCGTTGACCCTAAGCTTGCTACCGAAATCGACTTTGAGTTTAAGAGTCCCTTGAGCGACAAGACACAGCGCCGGCCCCAACCTCGTGGCCACTGTACCGCCTGCCGAATTACCTCAGAAGATCCCGGCGAGGGTTTTAAGCCGTCGAACGGTGTCATGCACGACTTGAACTTTAGAAGTAGTGCTAATGTATGGGGTTACTTCTCCGTGAGTACGGCATCGAGTATCCACAGTTTCTCCGACAGTCAATTCGGTCATATTTTCGCCTATGGCGAGAGTCGAGCAGCCTCGCGGAAGAATATGGTCGTTGCTCTCAAGGAGCTGAGTATTCGTGGCGATTTCAGAACAACGGTTGAGTATCTCATCAAGCTCCTTGAGACGGAGGCCTTCGAGGAGAACACAATTACTACGGGCTGGCTTGATGAGTTGATTTCCAAGAAGTTGACGGCCGAGCGTCCCGACCCGATCCTGGCTGTTGTTTGCGGAGCTACCACCAAGGCTCATATTGCTTGTGAAGCCGGTATCGCCGAATACCGCTCTGGCCTTGAGAGAGGTCAAGTACCCTCCAAGGACATCCTCAAGACGGTTTTCCCCATCGACTTCATCTATGAGGGTCACCGGTACAAATTCACAGCGACACGAGCAGCCGTTGACAGCTACCATCTGTTCATCAATGGATCTAAATGTCAGGTCGGTGTCCGTGCTCTCAGTGACGGCGGACTTCTCATTCTCCTGAATGGACGCAGTCATAGTGTCTACTGGAAGGAAGAGGTTGGCGCCACACGTATCTCAGTTGACAGCAAGACTTGCTTGCTCGAGCAGGAGAACGATCCGACACAGCTGCGCACACCCAGCCCTGGTAAGCTCGTCAAATATACCGTCGAGAACGGCGAGCACGTTAAAGCTGGGCAGACATTTGCCGAGGTTGAGGTCATGAAGATGTTCATGCCCCTAGTTGCACAGGAGGATGGCATCGTCCAACTCATTAAGCAACCTGGTCTCACAATCGAGGCGGGTGATATCCTGGGTATACTTGCTCTCGATGATCCATCTCGTGTCAAGCAGGCTCAGCCGTATCTTGGTCAGCTGCCCGACCTTGGTGAGCCCCAGGTGGTCGGTAACAAGCCTGCCCAACGGTTGAATGTGCTCTATGCCACCTTGAAAAATATTCTGCTAGGCTTTGATAACTCGGTTATCATGCAGCAAGCCCTTAAGGAAATGATCGAAGTTCTAAGGAATCCAGAACTTCCATACAGCGAATGGGCTCAGTACCACTCAGCTCTCCACTCCAGAATGCCGCTCAAGCTTGATACCATGTTCACTCAAGTGATCGACAAGGCGAAGGCCCGAGGAACTGATTTCCCAGCCAAGTCCCTAGCAAGGACCATGGCCAAGTTCTTGGACGACAACCTTACTCCTAATGATGCCGATACTCTGAGGACAACTTTGGCACCGCTCAGTGAAGTCATTGATAACTATGTGGAAGGCCAAAAGGTCCGCGAATACAATGCCATCTCCAGCCTTCTTCAGCTATACGCCGATGTTGAAGGCCTCTTCTCTGGTCGTCGCTCTCAGGATGAGGACGTTATCCTAAAGCTCCGTGAAGAAAACAGGGACAATTACATGAAGGTCGTGCAGATTGTTCTCTCTCACAGTCGCGTGGGATCTAAGAACAATCTGATCCTAGCCCTCCTGGACGAGTACCGGCCCAACAAACCCAACAACGGTACCGTCGGAAAGTACTTGAAACCAGTACTACGAAAGCTCACCGAGCTCGAATCTCGCCAGACTGCCAAGGTCTCATTGAAGGCACGAGAGATCCTCATCCAATGTGCCCTACCATCCCTTGAAGAGAGGACTGCTCAGATGGAGCACATTCTGCGTTCATCCGTTGTAGAGAACAAATATGGAGAGAGTGGTTGGGAGCACAGGGAGCCAAGCCTCGACGTTATCAAGGAGGTTGTTGACTCTAAATACACCGTATTTGATGTCCTGGCATCGTTCTTCGCCCATGACGACCCATGGGTGTGCGCTGCCGCCCTCGAGGTCTACGTACGACGTGCATACCGTGAATATAACGTCACAAAGGTTTACTATCATGAGGATGATAGTGACACTGCTCCTGCATTCTTGTCATGGGACTTCAACTTCCGCAAGGTCGGGCAGTCTGAACTAGCTCTGCCCCCCCAGTCAACAAACAACTCTGTGCCCGGCACCCCTACTCAGGAAATGAGCTTTGGCCGTATCAGCTCTTTTAGCGACATGTCGTATCTTCATCGCCAGACATCCGAAGAACCCCCTCGTAAGGGTGTCATTGTTCCCTGCAAGTATTTAGATGATGCCGAGGAGATACTGCAGAAGGCTCTCGACACGTTACCCACTAGAAAGAAGCGAGTCCCTTCCGCTATCCCCAACCTTGAGGGCAAGCGCAAGTCGTATGCTACTAAGGCCGAGGAGGAAGAGCTGACTAATGTCATCAATGTCGCTGTTCGTGACTCTGAATCCCGGGATGACGAGGAAATCCTCAGTAGACTTCGCGGTTTAGTTGAAGCTCAAAAGAACGAATTAGCGGGTCACCGTGTGCGCCGTGTCACCTTTATCTGTGGTCACAATGATGGTTCCTATCCCGGTTACTACACCTTCCGTGGGCCTAACTATGTTGAAGATAACAGTATTCGTCACAGTGAGCCTGCTTTGGCGTTCCAGCTTGAACTCGGACGTCTATCAAAGTTTAAGATATCCCCTGTTTTCACCGAGAACAAGAACATTCACGTTTACGAGGGTGTTGGTAAGGGCGTTGATACTGACAAGCGATACTTTACTCGTGCCGTCATTCGCCCTGGACGCCTTCGCGATGATATCCCAACAGCCGAATACTTGGTGTCTGAGGCTGACAGAGTGATCAACGACATTTTCGATGCTCTCGAAATCATTGGGAACAATAACTCCGACTTGAACCACATGTTCCTGAACTTCACCCCTGTATTTCAATTGAAGCCTCAGGAAGTCGAAGAATCCCTTCAGGGTTTCCTTGATCGATTCGGCCCTCGTGCCTGGCGCCTCCGTGTCGCCCACGTCGAGATCCGTATCATCTGCACTGATTCTGCTACTGGGTTGCCATATCCTTTGCGTGTTATTATCACCAACACGTCTGGATACGTCGTTCAGGTCGAGGTCTACGCTGAGCGCAAATCGGAGAAGGGCGAAATGGTCTTCCACTCCATCGGTGGTACAAACAGGATCGGGTCCATGCACTTGATGCCTGTAGCTTCTCCCTACCCCACCAAGAATTGGCTGCAGCCAAAACGATACAAGGCTCATCTGATGGGTACCCAATATGTTTATGATTTCCCTGAGCTCTTCCGTCAAGCTGTCGAGAACACCTGGTCTAAGATCGTAAAAACCCAGCCGGCGTTGAACGACTCGAAGCCCGCCCAGGGAGAGTGCATTGAGTACAACGAATTGGTCCTTGATGACCACGATAAGCTGACAGAAGTTTCCCGTGAACCTGGTACTAACACTTGCGGCATGGTAGGTTGGGTAATCAACGCCCGGACTCCCGAATATCCTAAGGGACGCAAGTTCGTGGTCGTTGCCAACGATATTACTTACAAGATTGGCTCCTTTGGACCTAAGGAAGACCATTTCTTCAATAAGTGTACAGAGCTGGCACGCAGCCTCGGGATCCCTCGTATCTACCTTTCTGCGAACTCAGGTGCTCGTCTAGGTATCGCCGAGGAGTTGATCCCCCACTTCAAGGTAGCTTGGAACGACGAGTCGAAGCCAGACTCGGGTTTCAAATACCTATACCTAGATGAAGAGGCAAAGAAACGATTTGAGGATGGTGCCTCGCGCGATGTGATAACCGAGCCAGTTACCGAAGATGGCGAGAAGCGCCACAAACTGGTTGCTATCGTGGGTGCTGAAGACGGCCTAGGTGTGGAGTGTCTGAGAGGTTCTGGTCTAATTGCCGGTGCAACGAGCCGCGCATACAATGACATCTTCACAGTAACTCTCATTACTTGCAGATCTATTGGTAAGTATCACTTATGGAATGGTTCATGGTGAAAACGTGCTGATTATTCCTAGGTATTGGTGCTTATCTTGTGCGTCTGGGTCAACGTGCTGTCCAGATCGAGGGCCAGCCGATTATCCTCACGGGTGCCGGCGCTCTCAATAACCTTCTTGGACGCGAAGTATACACCTCTAATCTGCAGCTCGGCGGAACCCAAATCATGTACCGCAACGGTGTCTCCCACATGACGGCTAACGACGATTTTGCCGGTGTCTCCAAGATTGTTGACTGGCTATCGTTCGTTCCTGCTCAGCGTAACCTTCCTGTTCCTATCACGCCCAGCACGGACACTTGGGATCGTGAAGTTATCTACACCCCACCCAACAAGCAGCCTCACGATGTCAGATGGCTTATTGGCGGCAAGCAAGATGAGGACGGTTTCCAACCTGGCTTGTTTGACAAGGATTCATTTGTAGAGACGCTTGGCGGCTGGGCCCGCACTGTCGTTGTAGGCCGCGCTCGCCTTGGTGGCATCCCCATGGGTGTCATCGCTGTTGAGACTCGAACTGTGGAAAACGTCACGCCTGCCGACCCTGCCAACCCAGATTCGGTCGAACAAGTTACCAACGAAGCTGGCGGTGTCTGGTACCCCAATTCGGCTTTCAAGACTGCCCAAGCGATTAACGACTTCAACCATGGCGAACAACTTCCCCTCATGATCCTTGCGAACTGGAGAGGTTTCTCCGGAGGACAGCGTGACATGTACAACGAGGTATTGAAGTACGGTTCTTACATCGTTGATGCTCTTGTGCAGTTTGAGCAGCCGATCTTCGTTTACATCCCACCGTTCGGTGAGCTCCGTGGTGGCTCTTGGGTCGTCGTTGATCCTACTATTAACCCTGTCGCTATGGAGATGTATGCCGATGCTGAGGCTCGCGCTGGTGTTCTAGAGCCTGAGGGTATCATTGGTATTAAGTACAAGAAGGAGAAGCAACTTGAAACCATGGCCCGTCTTGATCCCGCCTATGCCGCTCTAAAGAAAGAGGCATCTGACAAGAACTTATCTCAAGAGGAACTTGAGAAGGTGAAGGCCAAGATGACAGAGCGCGAAAAGCAGCTATTACCCATCTACACCCAGATTAGCATCCAGTTCGCAGATCTCCATGATCGGGCCGGGCGCATGAAGGCCAAGGGAACTATCCGTGAGGTTATTGAATGGAAGAACGCGCGCCGCTTCTTCTACTGGCGTGTGCGCAGACGTTTGAATGAGGAATACATCATCAAGCGTATGACTACGGTAGAGAAGACTAACACCACCGACTCGGGCAGCGCCGCTACTCTGGAAGCTCGAAAGCAACACTTGCGACTCTTGGCTGCTTGGTCTGGTGTTTCCAACTTTGACCGTAACGATCGGGACGTGAGCACTTGGTACGAGGAGAACGCGGAGACTATTACGGCTAAGGTCGAGCAGATGAAGGCCGAAAGTGTTTCTCGCGAGATGGTGAGCCTTTTGAGAGGAGACAAGGCTGCTGCTCTGAAGGGCTTTAAGGACATTCTGCATATGATGCCCGTTGAAGAGAGGGAGGAGATACTGAAGTATCTCAAATAAATATGAAGGATATTTCAGGCGCTAACCCCCCCCCCCACACACACACACCAAAAAAAAGGGGGGGGAGGGGAGGGGAAGAGGTGATGGTAATGTGTATGAGGGACAAGCATGGTGTTTCAACAAAGAGTCTATGATGAATGTATATTTAATTATCTACCTTGGTATGGTATGATATCACCTATAGGCGCAGCCGGTAGTGGGTATAGGTCGCTGGTACATTATATGTGGCTGCTAAAAATAAACAGGGTTCTTCAATTCAAAATGTGATTATACTACTATCTGCTACAGCTACTTGTTCTTTACTTGCTATTATTCTCGATTTCATTATTCTCATATTCAACAGGCGCTAATTCATATATTGACCGCGTGCATCAGCCTGTTTCGTTATTTTACCTATGTAAACAAGCCAGTCTGAGAAGTGTTGTCGCCTATGTAGTCAAATGTTATGCAACAAGTAATATGATACACAATCTGTAAAGTGACATGATTTTAACTTGTGTTTAAATGTTCATTTCCGCCCGTAAGCGGCTTATTATTAAATATAGGTATTTAATGCATATATGTTGTTTTGGTTATGTGTATTAGTTAATTATCTATAGTCATAGTTGAAACCCACTCCATGTACAATATTTCCCGACTGTTGATCCGGTGGAGAATGATAAGCCGAAAGATGAAGCATCAAGGACGGTAGGTGAGTATAAATATTGAAATCTGGTAGGAAAATCACAGGAGATTCCCAGTAAGGAACAAG
Source organism: Biscogniauxia sp. FL1348 (assembly GCA_022544895.1). Classification (NCBI taxonomy): domain Eukaryota; kingdom Fungi; phylum Ascomycota; class Sordariomycetes; order Xylariales; family Xylariaceae; genus Biscogniauxia; species Biscogniauxia sp. FL1348. The sequence continues at coordinate 28,513 of JAJNNV010000065.1, read as the reverse complement.
GAGTAGGAAAATAAAAACCTATAATCAAGATTTTGAGGCCTTGTAGAAATGCGCCAACTTTGGGTCGTCTGACGGATAAGTGCGCGAACGAGGCTGCCGCTCTAAACTCGGGGATGAGGGCCTTTGGGCGCAAAGCGTGGGCAGCTTACGACACTTGAACTGACCCCCGCCCAGCTGCTGGTCCTGGAAGTCTTGGATGCCGTTGCGCAGCAAGATGGTGCACACGGCGGCGATCTCGTCGTACCCGGCACCGCGGATAGGGTGGCACCAGCCGGCGAAGTCGAAGAAGGCGAAGTACAGCACCTCGCACAGGGCGCTGCCCTCGGCGTACGCGTCGAGGGCCCCCCGGCCTACTGCCTTGAGCAGGAACAGGTGGAACCCGCGCTTCAGCTCCGGCAGCCAGGCGCCCCATTCGAAACGCACGATCGTCCCCGTTAAGGGGCTCCACTTCGCCTCCACGTAGGCGTTGATCGTCTCGAGGCTACGCGTCAGCGCCAGCAGCAGTGCGTGCTCCTCGCTGTGCCCGTCCGGCTGCCGGGAGCCATCCCAGAACGCGCGGAGATACGCCCCCTGGAGCCGTTGCGCGACGCGCATTGCTGCGACTTTGTGCCGCCAGCGGTACTCGGAGAGCCGGTCGTCGGCGTCGCCGGCGCTAATGCTGTGCCCTTCGCCGTTAACGTACAGCCGAATGTGCTGTGAAAGTGCGAGGTGGAACCGCTGGCGGGCCGGGGCGCAGAAGCCGCAGTGGTGCGATACCCTGGGCATCGGCCTGCTGGTCACTTCGGCGCAGGTCGTCCGGCCCGGGGGCACGGAGCTGCACTTTTGCAGCTCCGGAGGGGAGGAACCGAAGAGGTGGTAGCAGTAAGGGTAGACGATGTATAGCCGTCGGCACATGGTTGGCGTTGGGAGCTGTTGATCCTGGTTCTTGATAGTCTCTCTCTGTCTCTCACTTTCTTCCCCTCCTATTCTTTTCTACCACTTGGGGCCACAGAAGGGATTGGGGAGGAGGATATAAAATGTTATATCCGTGTTTTGGGTATCTAATTTGATGTCTCCTGCGCATAATCATAAAAAAAGATGTAAGAGAAGGGTGTTTTATAACTTCGAGTGCGCTCTTATTTTACGCATTTCACCATCATCACGGGAGCATTCCGTATCTTGGTTACCTGATTCTTTCAGTAGTAAGAACCGGAAACTCCCTCGTGATCAAATGACCCGTTGGCTGATCCAAAAGTAGCCGGTGGAAGAATTTCATGACGGAAGAAATCCGGCTAAGAGCCGTGAGAAGCTTAATATTTAGAATCACAGGAAGTTTGCTGCGCAAGGTGAAGCCTGGACTTTGGCAGTCTGTTTGCTTGGTTGGTCATGGGTCTTGTGAGCTCGGAGGAGTACACTACACATATCTATCTTTAGCAAAACATGTGCTATTATATCGTCTCATATTTAAGGAAACAAGCTTCCCCAGGGTGACAAAAAAAGCTCTTGCACTCGTGATTAGAGGTAAAATAAATGATAGTAATATGCTTGCTGCCTCGTTCCATCTACAGAGAATTATTGCTTCTGTTTCAACTAAAGGACTTATGTTTATCTGCCAAGCGAGCGGGCAAATTCGCAACGGAGTGAAAAAGATGCTCCTGAAGGTAAAAAGAAGTTACTATTCAACTGATAATCATCGTTAGAGAACCCTCCCTCGTCGAAAACTTGGGGCGCTCTCTGCTCTTTTATAGCCTGTTTACAATGTGTCTATATCTCGTCGTGCTATATTTCCCAAGCAGTTCATTTCTAGCGTGAAACATTATCTTTATCACCTTGCCCCTGATCTCTGTAGTTTCATATAGCGAAACTGGAATCGTCCAACTCGGGAAAGGGGCTTTTCCATAACAAAGGAGACTCTAATTTGATAATATACTTCCTGCTCTTTTCTTTTGATAACATAAAAAGGAACCCCCTCGGGGAAAAAAAACCCCTTTTGACTTAGATTATGGGGAACGCACCCTATTCCGGTCAACGTCTTGCTACTAATGACGACCTCCCGGCATAATGAGCATCTTTTTTATCGCCTTGCTGCCATAATTCCATAAACTGTTGGCACACATCTTCATAGTTTTCCTTCGTAGGGTCTTCCGGGTTTAGACCTAGGAACTCCCCGTGATCCACAAGCCCCGGTATTGGGACAAACCCTCTCAAAATATGCTTAAAATCTTCAGGCTCCATACCGTCAACATACCCATTAAATATTATGTCCACTTGTATTGTTGTTTCCGATGTTAGCTTAAACTTCAAAAATAGGAAGGTGTGTTTACAAAGATAAATTCAACGTGTATTCAAATATAGGTGCCATATACTGATAGAAGGGAGAGTGTTATCTAGGTAATGTTTGGGGAGGTAGGGAGGGGGTCAACTTACACATCCAAACGATTAATAGATAGTACACGCGCCTATAGCGCTGCTCTTTGTGGCGATCAACTTGCCATCTGACAAACTTCTTGAGCTCCTTGAAGTTCTCGAGGTTGCATCTTAGCACGTGGTTACCCCCGTGCTCTCCGCCTTCTTTATTTACGGCGACAGTGAGATATTTTAAGAGATAATGCTTGAACCTAACCATATACTTTGTCTCTATGGGGTCTGTTTCCGTGATACCGAGGTCTTGCCAGAGATCCCTTGTCATCCGGTCGTTTAAATGACTTTCTTCGCCGACAAGCATGGGGAGATAAGGCGAGCACTTCTGACACTTCCGCTCTCCGTAGAAAGGCTTCGGGATTTCTTTTCCGCATGTCCCATATTCATTACATTTCTCTAACAGCCGAGGCGTGCTATTGGGGTCGAGATGCCCGCATAAACTGAACGAGGTGTAGTACTGGTAGCACATGGTGATGATAAGTCAAGGCAGCACGATTCCATCAGTCTCTGCGAAAAGATTTCATATATTGATGATATAACCTAGCCGTGGCGCATCAAGAGAAGCAAGTCGGACACTGAGCGCAGGGAAAAACTTTAAGTGTTATAGATCCAGCTGCGATGAGGAAGAGCTACCTGTGGTATTTATTCTTCGAGCGCTCATCTCTGCCATCCTGTACATTGACGTCTAGTTGGTCTAGTTGGTTGTTGCCGCCTCATGCCCGATAATCACAAACATCTCGGGAGCGGCTGTAGTGTAACTAGACCATGATGGTAGACAAATGGTTACTTACCGAGTGAGTCTGGACGAAACCCGGTTAACAGTGCTACCTCAAGCAGTGTGGACAGGTATTATGGAATATAATACTATCTTTATGAGCACGGCGATTGAAAATTGTAGCAAGCCAACACATTAAAGGGTTGAACACAGCTAGATTATAGACAAAATAGATACGGGTGCTACGGTCTGCTAAAAATAATACCTTCACAAACAATAACAAACGTCGTACGGTACGAGTTCAAGAGATATTTGGTAGGTAATAATCACGTGTGAGGACCGAGACGAGTTGTATATAATGGCATGAACACATGGATAAAAACTTGTTTGTCAATACTGTCGCATAAATTCTACTTTCCCTGAACCAGACAGACCCCCTAGCCTCATAGATATTAGTCATTTATTTCTAATGGCATGTGATAGCATCCATCAACTCTTAGCTGCCATAACCTTCTGTGTCTTCCCCTTTCAGTACTCGATGAGATCCTTGTACGTCTCATCAATATCCAACGCGCTGACGTCCTTCTCCTTTTCCTTCTTATCTACCCCTTCTTCCTCAGCTTCCATCCCCTCCCGGAGGATCTTAACCTGCTTCTTGATCTCGCCCCATAGCACTAGCCCCTTCAGATCCTCATCATCATTACCATCACCATCACCATCACCATCATTACTTGCTTCTTCTACGGTGCACACGTCCACCCAGCCATCATCATTGTCCCTCTCCCCCTCCTTCTCGTCATTGCCGCCGCGGCTGCCACTCCTCCGCGCGATCGCCAGCAGCGCCGCCACGAACGCCTCCTGCATGTACGCGAAGCTGAACTTGTCCGTGATGCGCGCGATGGCCCCGCAGAGCCGGTCGGGGAACTCGATGCCATCCGGGTTGTTGTCGCCGGGGGAGGAGGCTGCGAGCTTAGCCTGCCAGAAACGGCAGTAGGCTGTGCGCTGGGCGAGGTCCGGGTCCGGAAAGAAGTACTTGCGGTCGAAGCGGGAGGGGCGTTTCTATGGGTTTGGTTTTGGCGCATTAATGAGCTTGGATTTCTTTTTCTTTGAATTCCCTTTTTTTGCCTAGGAGACAGATAGGAAAAGGACGAAGGGGGAAAGGGGGAATGGGATGGAACTTACGGAGATACCCGGGTCGAGGCGGTCGAGGTGGTTCGTGCTGCCGATCATGAAGATGCCGTCGTTGGCCTTGAGCCCATCGACTTCGTTGAGGAAGTAGCTGCGTAGGTCGTCCGTGACGATGGAGTCGAGATCCTCGAAGACGAGGTAGCAGGGAGCGAACTCGCGCGCGCGCTGGAAGATCATCTTGAGTGAGTACTCGCCGCCGCCGGACTGGATGGACACACGAGAAAGTCAGTAGTTATTATTTTGAGCCAAAGGCGAACGCTAATTGCCTTCTGGTCATTGGCCCTTATATATACGATAATATCTTTATTGTGGAGTTTTCTTTTTTCTTTTGGCTTCAAGCAGGTCGCTTACCGAGCTCAGCGACCGCACGTATAGCGTCGGGACGGGGTCCTTCCGCTCGTATAGGGTGTGCATCATGGCCTTGATGGAGATGGTCTTCCCGTTGCCGGGCGGGCCGTGGTAGATGACGCCGCGCTTCCAGGGGACCTGCAACTTCTCGTACGTATCCCTCGATTCGAAGAAGGATAGGTGATCCTCGATGATGGCATTCTTCATGCCAGCGTCGAGAATAACGTTGTCCCACGAGGCCTTCATGGCGCTGGCGTACAGCGCGGCGCTCTTCTGCCAGTAGCCCTGGTCGAAAACGAGGATCTCACCGTGCAGCTCGGTGGCCCAGCGCCCGGCTTCGAGCAGCAGCGCGCTGACCCGGCTCTTTTTCTGCGGTGGCATCAGCAGGTAGTAGTGCACCGCGGCCGAGTAGTACGCCGTCCCGTCCCGCACGTCTACCACGTAAAGCAGGAACTCCTCCCCCTGCCACCGGTACGCGAACTTGCCGAAGTTGAGCTTCTCGCCCAGCGCGCCCATGCTGCCATCGATGCGCCGCGCCGGGGGGAGGTACGTGGCCCACGACAGGGACGCCGGCAGCGCCCCGCTCTCATCCTCGAGGGGCTCGAAGTTGGCGAACCCGGCGGACGCGTAGGCCAGGAGGTTCAGATTGCTGACCTGGGGCACGATGACGAGCTCGAGGCTGGGGTACTGCGCTGCCAGGGTCTTGGCGACGAGCGAGTCTGTGTTGATGCGCTTGGCGGTGGAGTGCTCGAAAAAGGCTTCCGTGGTAGTAGCAACCTCATGGTGATGATGGTGATTGCTTCGGGGCATGGACTCGCACCCAGCTGGATATCCGCGGTCTCTTTCGGCGGACATCTTTTCTTGAGACACTAGGTAGTATAATGCGGTGGTTATCAATGTGGGATAGTTGTCACCGCTCAAGATATTCTTAAAGCTCGACAATGGGTATAGAATTGAGTGGTTCTTTGATCACACGTCAACTATGTGTAGTATCAATTGATATATTCAAGTTTAGATTCAATAAAGTCAGGGGCTTAATGAGAATTTAAGACTATCAATAGCTTACTAACAAAGTTGGTAGTAATTGGGATGAGCCTAACATTAAGTTACGGTAGCTCTCTTGTTAGCTGTGCTACCAGACATCGATTAAGTAGCTATTAAGCACTCACGTCTAAGTTGGAAGAAAAGCAGTTGCCTGACGGAATCCACAAATGTAACACGACAACCGACTGACCAAGCCACCAAAACCGAATCCTTCCATCCATCAAATACTTCCTGGGGGGGTTATTCCTATATACCGTCTCAAGCTCTAATAGGTTGGTGTCTACCTATGGCCAGTCCAGCTAAAATCAATAACAAAGCCACATTACCTAAGTTAAGTAGGTCTCAAGTAGGTCAGGTACATAGGTATATACAGTAGAAAATGTATAATGGTGATTTTTACTCTAATAAAAGATCATCATTATTATGTTGCAATCCTCAAGGGGTACTTATCCTACCTGGCGGGGTCCCTATATACATATGTAGTAAACCGTGCTACTCGAACCGCATTACGGGGTGATGGATGCCTGCTCGTCATGTCCATAGGAGGTAGGTACTTAAGTAGCCTAGGATAGCGGGAACAAAACTTGCATAACATACTTAAACAAAACCATCATCTCACACAGTGTACGTATACACTTGTATAGCCAGCTATTTTGAGTGGTAGTACTTAACTAGCAATCTCCCTCTTCAAAATTTCGAAAACATCCATCCAAACATACTGACCCCCCCCCTTCTTACACGAACCATTAGTTTTGCATCTCGTGAACTTATTACCTCTCTCGCACCCTCCTTCCCCAGAACTATTACACATTATATACTTTTTCGAGTCCGACTCTGCTTATACTCCTACGTTTCCATCCAGGTTGGCCCGCTCATTGCTCATCATGTCTGCTTTCTAGTAAATACCTGGCACAATCTTGTATTTGACAGTTCTCTTGTACTTTTCCCAGTCAGCGCCGTATTTACGAGCACACTTCTCGTCATCCCGGTTGTCCCGGTGGACCAACAATACTGCGAAGTAAACCATGTAGAAGTACGTGAAGATCATGCCCCAGTATTTAGCAGGACCTTGCACAACCTCTCTCCCATCGAGCATCTTGATCGACCCCTCGGCATTGCTGCCGGCGGACAAGATCGTATAACCTGCAAAGCCGGTCGGCAGAGAGTACGGCCAGGACTGCAGCCAGTCACCGAGATAGTTTATATGGCGAGCGACACCCCACCAGCCCGAGGTAATGAGGCGCGAGCCCGATTTGGTCTCGATATAAGTGAGATGGGCGACGCGTGGGTCGTTAGGGTTGGTGCGGAAAGTGTTCTTTTGGCTGTTGCTTAGGCGGAAGATGGAGAAGCCGGTGATCAGAATAGCAGAGACAGCCGCGGTACCAAGCCAGCCCATGATGACGGGATGGGTCGCTAGGTAACGAGCCTGCTGCGAGTAGATAAACGGCACCCACACAAGGTCGCCGAACGCCAACATAAAGCCAAAGCCGTCGGTAGTGATATCTATCGTAGTTAAAACAGCAGGCTCCATAAACTGACCATCTAGTACGTAGATAGCTTGCACAATAGAAATGAAGACGATACTGTCCGAGACGAATCCAAAGGTGCGATACTGCTTGGCGATGAAGGCACAGTTGAAGATGATCCACCCGAGCATGCCGGGTCGGAGTTCGTTGAACTCTTTAATATCCACCTCTCCAATTATTGGCAGGGTAATACGGGGGTTCAGTTCTCGTCCAATGTAGAAATCATAGATCAGATTGCCTGTATGACCACCGGCGGCCAGCTCTCGGAGCTCGGTGTTTCCTGGCTTGACGGAGAAGCTGCGCACGTAAACGAAGGTGGCGAGGCCGTACGAGATCATGATGCTGGCGGTGAGGATCTGAAGGTAGTTGTCCGAGATGAAGGTCCACAGGGGGAACTCGGCGCCTTGCGCAATCGTGCCGGCGAGGCATATGGCGAGGGTGAACATGGTCGAAGAGAATGCTGTGGTGTAGAAGGATAAGTTAGTCAGAAACACCGGGAGCAGTATAAACCGGCGACGTATCAGACCAACTTACCATTCAACCTATACCTGAGTCGTCCACCAGAAGACAGCTGGGTTCCCTCTACCTCGGTGGCGGGGAGTAGGCGGTATAGAACCAGATTGAATAGGTAATAGGCGAGGGTCCAACCGGTGGCCTCCCAACTAGCGAGACCCCAGATGCCAGGCCATCCTACTTCGCGCTTCAACTGCTCGAGGGATAATGTCTTGGGGCTCAGGAGCGAGGGCGCAGGACAGCCGGTTACATCGTTGCAGGCCAGGGCAAATACCCAACAGAGGACGGGCAGGCCAAAGGTGATGCCAGCAGCTCCAATGCTGGAAAGAAGAAGTCAGAATGGTGTGCTACAGTTCTTGGCGCACGCATGGTGTTAAACCAGGTCAGTACTTACGGGCCACCAAACTCGTAGCCATGGGCGGGTGCTGTTTGCTTCGTCTTCGATGCCATGATGGTGGAGGATGGCCGAGGGACGGGTATGTAGGAGTGTAGGAATTGTTGACTTTCGGTGCAATCAATGTCTCCTTCACACCAAAAACAGCTGGAGCTAACTTGAACTTTAGTACCCACAAACAGTATTGCCGACTAAGACCGCCCGCCCTGGAGAGGGAGTCTATTTCATTGGATGGATTGCGGGTGGTGCCGATTTGCCGGTCCCTGACTTGCAAGGCTAGGCCATATCGGGCTAGGGCGGGCAGCTCACGTCACTGCACCAATCAAAACCTCCAGAGGTACGTATGTATGGTAGGCACATACCTAATTCGACAAGGCCAGGGGTGCAGCGGCCATCACTGCTAGGTACCAATAACCATTGCACTTCCACTGCTTTCTGTTCTCGAAATAGAAATACATACCTACAGAAATCGACAACTCTGTCTCCAAACATCATCTTACAAAGATCCTGAGTCGCATTGGCAATTCAATCTCTCTCTTTTTTTTCCCTTCTTCGTTCTGTTCGGTAGTCCGACTTAACTCGAAACTTTGCCCTCCATCGTCTACCTATTAACTACCTGTCTAGGTATACATCGCTTCTAATAGTTTCGCAATCATAAGCCAGGCGCATTTCCCAATCCCACCCAAAACCTTCTCTTGGTTCATAGCATCAGCACCAGCACCAGCCATGCGCTTCTCCTCGACATCATCGGCCTATGCGGCCGTCCTATCTCTTCTCTGCCTCGCATCAACCGCCCTCGCTTCCGATGCCGACAAAACCTCCTCCTCGACTGCGTGCACTGCCACCTCTGCATCTGGCGCTTTCTTCGACCTGCGACCCGATGTCGCCGTGAAGCCGAAAGCTGACGGGTCCAAGCCGTCGAACAGCCACGGAGCTCCTCTGGCAGACTACCACGCTAGAGGCTACGACTACGGATCCAATTTCACCCTGAATATATGCGGCGCCGTCGTCCAAGCCGTCGAGGATGTCAAGGGCGTGGAGGAGAGCAAATGGCAGAATGTCAGCGCATACTACGTATCCAAGGGCGACGTCTACAGCCTGGGATCCCAGTCGGGCGCGCTTGTGACCAGAGGAAAAGAGCTGGTCCTGCAGTATACGGGCGGATCTCCTTGCGGCAAGGAGAAGCTAAGCGACTACAACCTCGTCGACAGGAGCGCTGTGCACGACGGCGCTGCCTGGCGGGGCTCCGACGAGCGCGACGGGGAGGACGCAGCGGCGACGGCAGCGAATGCGAGCAAGATAGACGTAACCAAGGTGGCCGACGAGCCCAAGCGGAGGAAGTCGGCCACCATATTCTTTAGTTGCGATAGAGATTCGGTTGCGGCCACGGCTCAGGTCTCCTTCATCGCCACCGACCCCGAGGAGTGTTCGTACGTCTTCAAGGTCAAGTCGCAGCACGCCTGTGCGGGAGCCGAACCCCACGCACCGGGCAGCGTGGGGCCCGGCTCGGTCTTCGCCATCATCCTTGGTATCGCCATCCTCGTTTACCTACTCGGCGGCATCTTCTACCAGCGAACGGTAGCCAATGCGCGGGGCTGGAAGCAGTTGCCCAACTACTCTCTCTGGGCGGGCGTGTGGAGCTTTATATGCGTGAGTATACCGTGCTGGGAAACTTCTACTTCTCCTTCCCCTGAAAGGCTAATGAATGATTCTAGGATGCATTTGTGATTGTGACCTCTTCGTGCGCGCGCTTCATCCCCCACCGAAGAGGCTATCATTACATTTCCGGCTCACCGAGCGCGCGAGGCCGAAACCACCGCGACGACGAAAACCGGCTGATCGACCAGTACGATGAGGAGTGGGAGGATTGATTATCCCCCTTTCTTCTTCATCAACTTTGATTTTTGCTTCTTGTTATGTGTTACCATAGACTTCGAACCTGACGAGACCGCACTCCAAAACTTATTATATCCGTTATGTTAGGTTTCCAATTGCCGCATATTGGTTTGATGCCATACATAGCCACATGCTCTGGAGGCGCGCATCCACCCTTGCCCTACCTCGCCTCACCTCACCTCACCTCACCTCACCTCACCTCACCTCACCTCACTTCGCCAACTAGTCATATTGGGATAAGAAGAAAAAACACCGGCGTTTATATCATGGGAATCATGGAAAGTGTCTTTTTATTGTTTCCACGTCGTTATTGTGCGTGGTATGCAACATGTATTTTTTGTAGAACTGGTTTTCTTACCTCGTGTTCTCGGGAGGGGTGAATGGAATGTGGGGAGAGAGGCTATTTGGGAGAATGGTGCTGAGGCTCGGTCACCGCCATCGCCATGATTGAGCTTACACCTGCAGGTGATAAGGGGATGGAATTAGCATTGATGACCGATCATATGTACGAGGCTTAGATTAGAAAAAGACGACAATGAAAATCTGAGAATAATACGAGAGGAGAAAAAAAAAGATCATCTATTCGCAGTTTCACCATATCGTGGTAATGGTGTTATATAGGCCTACTTAGGTACCTCTTTTCTTACCGGACTTTACAAAGTTGGTCTGGCATGGCATGACATAGGCCTATATATCAGACGCCAAACTCTACTAATCTAGGTAACCTAGTACCTATCTAAGCCAAATTGAAGCCAGTGGATTTGTGTGTGTGTGTGCTACTTTATGAAGCGTCTAGACCCCGTGTGTGTGATGTGACGCGCCCCCCAATCGATGGGCGCAGAGTGTATGTAACCAAGAAAAGGCTGGTCTGGCTTTGTGCCCCTCGTCAAGGTGAGACGCCTGCCGTTTTATCTGGCCACCCACCCATGCCTAAACTTGACGATCGAGTGGGAAATAATCCCTGGGAAGATCCGAGAAGAAGCCCAGGTACCTACCTAGGTAGGTACACACTATAACTATAACCTGAGCAATTGACTCCGTAGTGTACAGAGAATCCCAATTGGGGGAAATAGGTAGATACATAGGTAGCAGCAGAGGCTGCTTTTGCTAATTTTGTTGCCAATTAAAGCTCTGGATGGGGTCGGGGTTTTCCTAACGTATCGTATCGTATCGTATCGTATCGTCGTCGCCTGTTCTTGATGTATTTGATGTTTGCTATACCTGTTTTTCTTGAGCCTCTTTCTTTTCCCCCTCTTCCTCTTCTTCCTTTTCATCTACCTTCATTTGATCTCGTCTGCTCGGGTTAGACAAAGTAATTTTTTTTTCCACTCGCCTTTCGCTTCTTGTCCTTCGTAAGGATCTTTTCCCACATTCGCTGGTTGAATTTCTGTGTTTTGTATTTCGTTACTCAATCATTCTTTCTCTTTCCTGTAAACGAAATTATCCCATTTCCACTCTCTTCGTTATACTTTTCGTTTCCAAGACCTTGTTCTCTTCACCTTCGTTTCTGCCGTGTTGATCATGTTTTTTTCTATTTTGGCTCTGCTGGGACTGGGGTTGGGATTGCTTCCCCTGGCCCTCGCGAAGGTCCAGTTTTTGGTAGGCCCGGCCCCTAACGTAGTGCGAAAAAAGACTGCTGCACGGGTTGCTGATCTCGAACAGGGTGTTGCTATTGCGGGAGGTGATTTTGGCTGCCAGATCGATGTGCGTGGGAACCCCGAACCCGTTCCGCAACCGGCTTCTCACTTAGACGGGCGTGCTGATGAGTAGATTCATACATAGGGTTCCTGTCCTACGGGGTCGGTTCAACTACCGCTAGACAACGGACCCAGCCAGATGCAACATTTCGTCAAGAACGACGGCATCAACCTACTAAGACTACGTATTACATCACCCCTCAATGTTATTACCCTACAGTGACTTACATCTCTGACCCACCCCCTAGCAACCTCATGGCAGTTCCTCGTCAACAATAAGCTGGGCGGCGACCTCGATGCCGCGAACCTAGCCAAGTACGACCAGCTGATGCAAGCCTGCCTCGCGACGGGCGCCTACTGCATGATCGACGTGCACAACTTCGCGCGCTACGATGGGAAGATCATCGGACAGGGCGGACCAACGGACGCGCAATTCGCAGCGCTATGGAGCGCGCTGGCCACCAAGTACGCCTCGGAGGACCGGGTGGTCTTCGAGCTCATGAACGAGCCGCACGATCTCGACATCGACATATGGGCGCAGACGTGCCAGGCGGCCGTGACAGCGATCCGTAACGCCGGCGCGGCCTCGCAGATGATCCTGCTCCCCGGATCCAACTTTGATAGTGCTGCCACCCTCGTCTCGGGCGGGAGTGCCGCAGCCCTCATGAAGGTCACGAACCCAGACGGGTCGACCGATGGCCTACTACTCGACATACATAAGTATCTCGACATTGACAACTCGGGGACTCATGCCGCGTGCACGACGGACAATACCGAGGCATTTAGCGCAGTCGCGCAGTTCCTGCGCGAGAATGGGCGGAAAGGGCTCGTGAGCGAGACAGGGGCTTCGAGCGATGCTTCAGTGAGACGTTACCCCCTTACCCCCCTATCTTCCCTCATCCATCCATCCACCCAGCACCACAGACCTGCTGACCGAACGGCGCTTCTTAGTGCTTCACATCCTTCTGTACGCAGAACGCCCTTATAAATGCCAATGCGGACGTATTCATGGGGCTCATCGGCTGGGCGGCCGGAAGCTTCGACACGTCGTATATCCTCAGCCTCACACCCTCGGGGCAGGGTAACGCCCTCGTTGACAAGGCGATTATGACGCAGTGCCTCCTCGGCACGTGGAACAACAGCACCACCACCACCACCACTACCCCCACCAACACCGGCTCTGTCGTCGCGACCCCGCCCACTGCTTCTAACGCCACTGCGGTTCTCACCATCCCCACTACCCTCGTCACCGCCACGGGGACACCCACCCCCGCCACTGGGGCCGGGGGCTCGGAAACGGGTAGGGGCAGCACCCTTTCCCTCATCGACACCACCGCGCTCATCGTCCTGTCCACCATGCCGCCCGACCTCATGACCGGCAGCTTGGCTGTGGCGACGGGGACGCCGACCCCCGGGAGTAGGCTCGTGTACGCGACCGACGGGACATACAGCTTCCGGACGCGCAGCACTGCCGCTGCGACGGGGACGAGTGCTGGGGCTGAGGAGACGGCGAGTGCGAGTGCGGATGCGAGCTCAACGCCGATTACGGCGGGGGTGGGCGGAGGGAGGAACAGGATGGAAGGGATAGGGATGTTGTGGTGCTGGGTTGTTGGGTTTGTGGTGGCGAGGTTGGTGTTGTAAGAAGGTGGTACGCTACCTATGGTGATGGTGGGATTGCTTGATATACCTACATACCTTGTCTCCGGAAGAGTGCGAGTGCTGTGAGTAGCAGGTTTCTAAGTGCTCTTCTGGAGGCGGGACAATAACCCCCTCTCCTTGATTTGCGATGCGTTGCGCTGACTGAGCGCGAAAATGAGCTAGTAAAATATACCCTTGATACTTTTCAGACCCGTTCTTCTCTCTCTCCCTTTTTGTAGGGGGCGGACAGGTTTCCTTGATATTGATGAATTTCATGGCGTGATAGAACTACTGTTGCATATCTTGTCTGCCATGTTTGTTGTCCGTATCTCCTCTGAGATTGCATTCCGTAGAGTGTAAGGATAGAGCCCCCCCCTCTTCTCCGTCGATCGACCCATAGAAAACCAGATGGATACTGTAGACATGATAATGCACTGTAGGTACCTAGGTATGTATGTATGCTTTGCGTTGCTTGTACCTGAGTTTCTCTTAACTTGGACAAATAAAAAGAAAAATGGGAATGACATGTCCAAGATTTAAAAGGTACAGGAAATACGAAGTGGATTTGTTGATCAGGTTCAATCAGGTTCACCCTTTAATTTGGAGATCTGGGGGGAGGGGTATAAAAGTGGTCGTGGGAGCTCTGTTTGGTCCTACATACATCGATATATACTATGTAGTACCTTTAGGTTAATGAAGTAAGTACTTAGAGAGAACCTTTAGCGTTTCGCCAGCGCATTGGTTAACGGGTACACCTATCTAATGTAGGTACCAGTTGACCTTTCTAAGAACATATAGGTAGTTGTAGGCATACAAGAGAGGTGAGGTCGCAACGGGCTAGCGGCATGTACCTACCTAAGTACATAGGTACTAAGTACTGAGCTGCACCGCCCACCTATACACCTTGCTGCCCCTCATTATATTATGTCATCGCCAAGACAAGTGTCTTTCACCTACCTACTACTACTTTACCTACCAGTACCTAATCTATTACTCTGCTCTGGTCTGCTACTGCATCTTGTGACTTGCACCGCCGACTTCCCCTTCCCACCATCACTCTTCCTGATTTGATTTTATTTTATTTTATACCTGGAGGTAGGTATTTTATTGATTTATTTTTATCTTTTGCCAAGCACACGCATCCTTGGTCTGTCCATCTCAACACGCACAGCAAAGAACCAACCTACTCATTCACTCACTCACTTACTCTCTCTCTCACTTACTCACTTACTCACCCACTTTAAGTGCTCACTCACGCCCAGCCGAGATGCCGGATTTGGAGGAGTCCATCACAGCCATCCGCGAGGGAGCAAAAGAGGACCGTTTCACATACCTTACCATCCTACAGTATCATGTGACCACCCCCGGCATCTTGCCAGCACTGAACGAGGTTCTGCAGAATGCCGAGCTCACCCAGGAAATCGGATGGGACCTGGTGCAGATGCTGCTCGACATCGAAGGCTCCGACGCTTGCCTCGAGACGGTAGCCCGGCTCGGCAACCCCCGGGAGGTCATCATCAAGGTCATGGAAGCGCTGGAGGGGCTCACTGTAGCATGGCACGACGAGGTTATCATAGAGGATGACAGACCTGGTGTGCCGCCCGAATCCAGGATACCCGGAAAATTCATCACCCTGCTCGGCATGCTCGCCATTCTACTACGTCGCATCAAGACGAAGTACCCCTCTCGTTTCCTGGCCTCGTCCTTGGTGAAAGTCTTCGAGGCATACCAGCCTACCATGGAGATGACTGCCGCTGTGGTGAACCTGGTGCGGTCGCTATCCGGTCAGAAACGACCACCCCTGCCCACGAGATCCTCCAGCATCGACGTCGCCAATCCAGATCAATACGGCGACGCCTCCAAGAATGCGCCGGATCCCGAAGCTGAGCAGGAAGATCCCAAGGAGGAAGTCCTGCAGCAGAAGCTGCTGCAGTCTTTTACCACGTGCATCCTACAGGGATATGTCAACGCACATGCTATGCACTGGTCGCCACGGCTGCTTGAGGTCTACCATCCTGAGAAGCTCGTTCCTGGTCGGAGGACGTCGACAATAGCCTTTCGAGAGGACGACACTCTACAGAAGCGGGATGCCATGGTGGGACAACTAGTTGTGAGTATTGTTCCTCTGTTGTTCCCCTCCTCCTTGCGAGATTAACAGTTCTTTAAAAGGCATTATTACGCGATTTGGGACTCGGTTCGTGCCCCAAATCATTCATCAAGAGCATATATGCTAGCTCAAGAGCCAATGTCGATCCTCTGGGAGCTTTCGAGGACTGTACTTCGCCCGACGATATCCATCTATCGCCAGGGGGGGTCGTATGTCTTATTGCCTACTGGATATTTTCCACCGAAGTCTTCGGCTCGGACAACCCTTACCCCGATATGCACCTCTTCCCCGAGCATCTCGCCCTGCTCGAGCGCTTCCTCGGCACAGAAGCACAGGCCGAAATCTCCAGTAGTCCAGGAATTGCCGATGCTTTGCTAGCTATCGGGCTGGGTATCGAGCATCGTGAGCAGACGGCAGGGGTGGACGGGACGGCTTTCATGGCCTATCACCATCACCTCACCCTGATATCCGTATTCCATCCCGACATCCAAGTTCGAAATGCCGCTACTACCTTCGCTGGCACGATCCTGCACGCGGATCCCGACGACCAGAACCGGTTAGAGATCCTCGAGGATCTACTCGAAAATTGCATGTTCGCCTCGCTTAAAGCGTGCGCCGTGACATGGCTGAAGGAAGAGCTCACCGCGGCCCGGAAACCAGGGGCGACGAGCCTGTTCGCCAAGCCTGACGTCATAGAGCGGATGCAGTACGCCGCCTTCCCAGACATGATCTCCGTCGCCGCGCTTGACACTGAGGCGCTGCTTGATTTCTGGCTCCAGAACAGCACGTTCCTCTTACAAGTCGCCAATTTCGCCTTCTTCCTTTTTGCGGGTAGTTTCAAGGACCTCGTGCCCGCGGGCATGGCTGCCGCCGTTGAGCACCGCTTCTCCGAGCCCTTACTACTCGCCGCGGAGAAGTTGGAGAAGGCGGGGGTGATGGATGAGGAGGATAAGATGCAGCTAAGCATACTGACGGATCGGTTGCGGAGTCTGGACTTGCATTGAGAGGGACACCGGGGAAAGAGTGGATAAACGTGCGGATCCATGTAGTTAGGTGTACCAAGTGAATGAAATGCTAAAACGTGCTCGATAATTAGGAGAAACATATATATGAACCACTTACAAGTGTCCAGCTATATTGGCCACACATATAAAATATCACGTACCCTCTTTCTACGCCTTCCCTTTTTTTCCCTTGGAGAACCTCCATCGAGATTCCTCTTAACACTTCTCCTTTTCCTCATCCGTCTCCCCAACCCCCCCTCTCCAACTACGAGTGCACCTATGCATCCAAATATAACGCCTTCACGAATCACCCGCAAACCCTCTTTGATCTTCGCACGCGCTGTGCTTCCTACAGCGGCATGCCGCGAAGGCGTTCCTGGATCGTGGGGGAGGTGGGGATGGGAAGGTCGGGGAATAAAAGGAGGAGGCGGGGTGTTGAATTCGACGACGGATTCTGCGACGTGACATACAGTGTCTAGAGAGCAGAAGTACGGGGCGAAGTTATTGCTGATTACAATGTGAACCCAGTACACGGGCGGCCGGATGATTTATGTCGTATCATAGGTAGCTAGAGTGAAGAAAACGGAGAAAGCCCAGAGTCGAAAGGATTTGGTATAAATATATACATTCATAGAGTAACTACTTCTCAGTCTGTAGCGACATGGTCAACCATGGTGTAATAGAGCATACTTGTTCCGTAATAATCCAAAGAAGGGAGTGGACGCTCCGGGCTATAACACCATCTATACCCTCGCCCTAGCTATACAGTTCCCCTATGGAAAATACTCTTGACAGAGACCATCTTAAGTAAAGTTGACATATGGGACATATACCTGTATTTTTTTATTTGATTCACATGGTATAAAGAGATGACCATACCATTACGCTGTCAGGGACTTGCAGGCTAAACTGCGCCTATCCTGATCTGGTATTCCTCCTTTCATTGACAGCTTAAGAATAGGGTTTTAAAAAATTGATGGGAGTTTCAGTTTCAACCAAGTCCATATTTGATTTCTTTCCATTCATTTAAGTGTACCCAGTAATCTGTACATTGAAACACAGCAGTGCTCCTATCACCTG
Source organism: Biscogniauxia sp. FL1348 (assembly GCA_022544895.1). Lineage (NCBI taxonomy): Eukaryota > Fungi > Ascomycota > Sordariomycetes > Xylariales > Xylariaceae > Biscogniauxia > Biscogniauxia sp. FL1348. The sequence continues at coordinate 10,963 of JAJNNV010000065.1, read as the reverse complement.
CGCTCCTTCTTTAGATGCTGATTTATCGACATTTCCATAGCATTATGACATTTTTGTTTATTTGTTTGGACGGAGAAGGGTTGATAGATTTAAATTATATATAGCTATGTTACAGTTACAAGTATTGACCTTACCATGACAGCTAGAAATACTTAAACCAGTTTACTGTGCGCCTTTAAAAGGAAATATTAGAATTTTCGGGTTTGTAACGATGAACTGTTTGTCACATCTCTGGTGGTCTCTTAATAATAGACTCCCGAGAACTGCCACGCGACCTGACACAGGGGTCCTTGCTGATGAATCAATTAGCTACCCGGCGGCGTATCGAGGTAGTCCTGTCCAATGTCTTGTTTGGGGAATTTGCGGAATATATCGGCGATCTTGTCAATCGGCGTGGCCAACATGACGGATGCGGACTCAAACGGGGATTTGGCAGGTGCCGAAGGGTGACTGCGGGTAGGGGCCAGCAGCTTGGTTCTGTCGAAAGCTTTGCTTAAACTCAAGGACTGGGATTCGTTGATATTGTCTTCCAGCTGCTTGGCCTCACGCGCTTCTTCCTCCATGTCGCCCTTAAGCAAGTCCGAATACAAACTCTCGAACGTGGGTAAGAAGTCGTGGTCACCGGCATTTAGCCCTTGGAACTTATATAGTCCTTGCTTTATCTGGCAACATCATCAGCCCCCATTTGAAATACATAATGCTATAGAGGAAAGTGATAGCTAGGTACCTTCTGGTTATTATCACGACCCCTCTTCGCAAGACTTGTGCCATCCGGGATTCCCTTTTCTATAGCCGGGAACAGGATGAGTTCCTTCGCCACCGAGTGGCGAGCTAGCTCCCAGACAAACATGTTTTGATAGCGTGTCCGCTCTTCGGTGTCTTTGGTCTCGGCGATGTGGGGATAGTAAGATCGCAACCGCTGATGGTCTGCCTTTATGCCACTCGCGAATGGACCTCGAACTGCAGTGGCCGTGGTGAACGCACGGGCAGGGGCCGAGGAGCATGCTGAAGAAAAACGAGCTCTTCGCAGGAGTCTTGCCACGTCGGTAGCGCACGCCATGACAATGTAGTTGTTTTGAATATACAGAAATTGGTGTTTTTGGGCCGGATAAAGAAAATGTCTTTAGGTAGGGCAACGAAGGGATGGAAACAGGAGCACAATGAAGACTTTGGATGTACTTGCCTACCTCCTGTATTTTCTTTATGGTGTGCACAAGCAGTGTATGACGTATGGATTTCAACATGAAAACGTCAGACTGAATATCAGTAGTCGAATTCAAGATGCACACTAAATTTTTATATAGGTAGCTCACCGTTGGAAACTCATGCATGTGGTTTTGCGGTCGAATAAGTGAGGGTAATTTAACTTTGCCTTTGCCAAGCTACTCTACCAGTTCTCAACGAGCTGCCGCATCACGACTCGTGGCTAAGCATCACGATGATGTAAAGGCAATGAACCCCCCCCAGCCCAGCTAACTCTAATGAATTCTACGGGTCGCTGGTATTTGTGTAAAGGGGCAGGCCGGGTTGTATGGAAATTTCCATTGATGGCACTTCGACCTAACATGAAAGTAATGATACTATAGGAGACGGAAACAAATGATGGAAGCACCCAATTTATACATGATCGCACGGACTTAGTTCCTTACGCGGTTTTGACCTTTCCTCTGCTGTAGTGTGTGATTCCTAGGTTAAACCTCCTTCAACAGGATATTACTTGCTAGACATAGGAAGCTTCTAGGTAAACCATGGGTAACATGCCAAAACTTCAAAGGATATCGAAATTATTCTTACGATTTCATAAGATGCGTGTGCTATTGGTTTTTTTTTCTGCGTGCAGGAGATATATGGAATGGCATTTAGCAACTTGGTAGGCTTTACAGAGAATTTGTGAGCTGTTTGGTAAACTCCGATGCGCTCCCTATATATCGGGTATGATGGTTCGCATGTACGATGCATGTGCGTCAACTTAAAGACGGACCCGTCGCCTTGGGTTCTGGTTCCGATGTATGTAGGTAACGTTCGCAACGCGCCAAGGCCGCACACAGCATCTTTTTTAACCAATCTGTATATAGCTCCCTTTTTTGTAGGAGTGTGACGAGAACATAACATATAGACTACTATTTATTTGTAAGAACTATCATTTGCAATGAAGAACAATACCTTTAAAGCCTGCCTTTACCAGTACATGCATATTATTGGATTTTTAACGACCCCTTAAGCCGCAGATCTCTACTACTAGCACCGACGTCAATCTGGTACGTTCCTGGCTGCAACCTCCACTGCTGTACTGTGGTATCCCACACACTTAGATCTCTTCGAGTTAGAGATAAAGACACCGTACGCGTCTCGCCCGGACGAACGGGGGTCCGCTGAAAGCCGCGTAGCTGACGCGCTGGCGTGTCAAATACCTCGCTGCTCGGGATACCCAGGTAGAGCTGAGCCACTTCCGAAGCAGTAATGACACCGGTATTGGACAGAGTGAAAGTCACAGTCGCTACAGTTTCCCAGAGTGCAGGATGACCGCCGGAGATGATCGCTACAGCTGGATCTGGGAATGGATCCGTATTGGTGCCCTCCGTTACCTGGACGTCTAGGTTGCCGTACTTGAACGTCGTGTACGTCAATCCGTAACCAAACTCGAAACGCGGCTGGATCTTGTCTCGGTCAAAGGCCCGGTAGTCGATGAACAGGCCCTCAGTGAAGTCGTCTTGGGGGAACTTGTCTAAGGAAACACTCGAGTTGAGCACGTCGCCGTAGTCTGCCTCTCGCTTCGCTACCGTGTAGGGTAATTTGCCACTTGGGCTCACGTCTCCCCAGAGTATGTCCACTAAGCTGTTACCGCTTTCTTGCCCCGGCAGCCCTGCGTAGAGGACTGCTGTGATATTTTCATTATCGATCCACGCGTCGACAGTGCGGATGCCTGGTATCTGTTAGCACCGTGAAGAAAACATTTGAACGGAACATTATAAGAGACTAAGACTTACCAGTTGAGTGGATTACTACTATCGTGTTAGAGCAATTGGCCGCGACATTATTAACTAGTCGGTCACTTGACTCATCCGTTAAACTCAGACGGTCGAAGCTTTCCGAAGCGTAGGCATTGATGAAGACAAGGCAGGCGTCTGCGTTTACGTAAGGGGGATACGGGTTCTCTGACTCAAAATCCCAGCGCACGATTCCCCTGTCTTTTCGAAGCCGCTCCTGTATAGCCTGAAAGGGGCTGACGACATAGCTCGGACTGCTACCGCCTGACCCACCCCCTGTGATCAATGTCCCTTTGAATGTCTCCCAGCCGAAGTTGACATCGTATCCACCCCCAAAGCGGGATGCGTCCTGCCACGGCGACGATGGCACAGTGGCATCGTATCCGTAGATGCAGAGAAACGTTGGCCGCTGTAGTGGCAGTGCGTTCTTCTCATTCTTAACCAACACGGTGCCGGCTGCTCCTATCTCCCGAATGATAGAAGAATGGTCTCCTTGGACGTCTACCGGCTCATGCTTTGTCGTACTAGAGTAAACTGCGGGCGAGGGGAAGCCGTTATCATGACCAAGATAATACCAACTAGCCAAGATCCGTGTCGCCATGTCCGTGACCCGATCAATACTGACGGATCCGTTATTCACTGCGTCTGTTAGGTTCTGTCCCCAGTAACCGCCATTAGGCATCACGAGATCCAATCCACTATTGGCGGAAGCAATGCCTGAATATTGCGCTTGCCAATCACTGACAACAAACCCTTCAAAACCTAGCTCAGACTTTAGCAAACCGTTTAGTAGCTTGGAGTTCTGGCATCCATAGGAATTGTTGACACGTTGATACGAGCACATAACAGAAGCTGCGTTCTCGCGAAATGAGTCCATGAACGGGAACATGTACAACTCATGCAAAGTCCGGTCATCGACATTGGAGCTGACTGCTTCACCGCTGCTATCTGGCCTGCGTCTGAATTCCTGCTCATTCAGGAGAAAGTGTTTTGGTGTTGCGATCACACCAGCATCTTGAATGCCTCGGGTGATCATACCCATTCCAGCGCCGGCTAGGTACGGGCTGCAGTATTGGGAGTCAGTATTTTCTTCTTTTAGAAACTTCGTAAGCCAATTGTGAGTGCTAGTAACCCGTCTCAGGGGCTCTAATTCCCGAATCTACGTCAATATGGGATTGTTGCCCTTAAAATAGAACGGAGGGGAAAACAAGTAATCTAGGGTGTTACTCACTCGTTACTAAGTCCTTCCCAGTTCCGACCACCACGGACAACCCTTCCCAAGGGGCCAGCCACTGGACCTAAGGCCACATTGATGCCCTTTCCGCGGTATTCTAGCCCAAGAGCCTTGCCGTATTGGTACATCAGCTCCCGATCCCATGTAGCAGCTACATGAATGCCGGCCGGGAAAGCAGATACATATTCCTGCCCGCGGATACCGTCTGGCGCATCGGCGAAACATAGAGGCGGCACTCCAAGTCGAGGTACGGCGCCGCTGTTGCCTACACAGGTCCCCGTAAAGCCGCGGGTCATGTTGACTTTCTCCTCAACGGTCATTTCCCTGGCTAGAGCCTTGGCACGCTGATACGCCAACGTCCATCGTGAATTGCTCGTACCGTTGCCAGTTGCTAGTCGTTATATTTGGTTAGTACAATGAAAGTCATACGTTTGTAGTTAGATCAGGCTCACGGGATGGGTAGACTGGTGGACTTTGACCGTAGAACTGCGAATCGGAACCGTTGAGGCCATATCCAATACCATATGCATTGTGAAAGAACAACGCACAGGACAGGAAGGTTAACAATATCTTCATGTTGAAGTTGAGTCAATATACGAATTGAAACAGGTAGACTTTCCGCCATAGTTCGTTCTACTGCTCCCCAAGGCATGCCATTTATAGTAGTGCCTTGAAGCATGATTTCATCCGAGCACCGAAGTCTCATTGCCGGTCCTCGCAAAGCCAACCCACAACATTCGGCATTTTGCCCTTGGCAACGAACGATTTGCGCTGCTTGGAATGCATCTGAGCTATCGTCGGGCAGCAGTCCGATCAAGAAACAAGGTAACAAGTGACCCCAAATGCTTGTTACCCCGCAGCCCCCTCACCAACTAGTTACTAGCTAACCCAAGCTGTTCTAGAGCTCGGCAGTCATAGCACTATCCCCGCAGGGGCTGGAGCCACCGCCGCTAAAACCTGTATTTCAGTGACATTATAAAATAGAATGAGCTCTTAACTGGGCACAGCTATACCGTATCATAGCGGTATTTTCACTTGAATAAGTAGAACGTAGCTGTAAACATAGTTCTATTAAATCATTACTATTGTTTATATAATTTTATATCATACCATAACCTTACCTAGTTAAAGACAGTGAGAACAAGAAACAGCTGGATAAATGCTTTTTTAAGCAATCCTTTAAAACCACTGCCAAGCTTAAACCAACCCCCGATTTATATTGTACGGCCTGATCTAGGTGACACCATACGCTCGGATCTTACGTGATCCCGTCGCCATTCCAGTGTCTAGAAAAGGTAATAAGGGGGGGGGGGCGGTCGGCGTCAACAAGCACGTTGTCGACCGCGACCGTACCGCAGGCTGGGCAGTTGGTGGCCCTAATAAAACGATTTAAACTCATATTCACCGCCCTATTAGCTAAGTTAAATTGAAGACCTAGTAGTATATCTCTAAGTTAGCTCTCTCTATAATGAAATAGCGTTTGGCTGTGGCATGTATACATCATAAGTAAGGATCTTTGCTCCGGATCGGAAAGCGGGAACCCGTGCTCTTAAGATAGTAAGGAACGTCTGGTATTTGTGACCCCAGTTGCGGAAGGCCGTACGGAAGAAATATACATCTGCTTGTACTTTCTGCCGCTTAAAAAGCTAATTGTGAAATAGCTATTTGCTTTTTTCTAAAGTTGACCGACAGTTGATTAAACCCCGCAGATCCTGGTACGGATTCCAACGTTTATAAACATCTAGGTAGGTAATTATACAGATATATATCATCCCTCTCTCTATTTTCTTTACCCCCTTTCCCCCCTTTCTTTCCTAAGAGTATACTATTCCACAAGATAGTAGTTAGTACACAGTGAACTGTGTCATTCAGACTCTATTTAGCCTACCTGTAAGATCGTCTGCCCAGGCCTCACTACTAACGACCGTGGTAGCATAGAGTAGGCCATCTGGGTCGTATTTATTCTTGACACGCAGAAAGCGTAAGTAGTTACCTACACACTTTAACTTATTATCGCACCTTATACTAAGCTACTTTTTATGTTAGCATTAAGCATTATTTTAATTAAGCTCTTCTTTTTCCTTTTGATTTTCTTATAATTTTTTCACTTTTATCACACCATGGCTAGTGAATTTCGAGGCGGAGGACTTTCTGACGCTCGCCCGCCAGGGCGGTCACTGAGGCCTATCACACTTAAGGTAACACACGCATTGGGGGCAAAACGTACCTCCTTGCCTCTTTAATGAAACCAACAAATCGGCGGTCAATTTTTGTTTGCCTTATTCGACTTTCTTGAGCACCAACATCTAAAGCTGTTGTTGCCTTTTATATATTAGGACTTTCGCATTTATTTCCTCGTATTTTCCCCTCTTAACGCTCATGACATCGCATCGTAGGTTTTCATTTGCGACTTCATTGTTATTTCATCCGACTCTTAGTTCGTTGCCGCGCAACTAGTAACATGGAAGCCTCGTATGACTTCGTCATTGTTGGTGGCGGAACGGCCGGTCTCAATTTGGCCGCCCGTCTGTCTGAGGATCCTGCTTTTTCGGTTGCTGTCGTTGAGGCGGGGACCTACTATCAGATTGGAAATCCTCTTCTGTCTTCGACTCCCTTGGGTGCTTGTGCTTTCATTGGTACCTCGACTGGAGATGTGAATCCGGCAGTGGATTGGGGCATTGTAACGACACCGCAAAAGGGTGCAGCTGACCGGGAGTTACACTATCCACGTGGGAAATGTTTAGGCGGAAGGTACAGTGTTTTCTATGAGCGCTATGGTTTTTCTACTAACTGCTTTCGCAGCTCGGGGAGGAACTTCATGATGTACATCCGTCCAGATGCTGGATCTCTTCAGAAATGGGCAGACATGGTCGATGACCAGTCATTCACGTTCGATAACATGCTTCCCTACTTTCAAAAGGGTTGTCATTTCACTCCTCCGGATCATGCAAGCTGGGCTCCCCATAAAATCCCCCAATACGATTCGAAAGCCTTCACCCCTGAGGGTGGCCCACTTCAAGTCTCTTATTATAACAATGTCCGGCCTTTTTCAACTCATCTTGAAAAAGCTTTCAACGAGATTGATATTCCAACTACAGACGACTTCAACTGTGGTAGTCTTATGGGGGCTCAGTATTGCACACATACCGTGGACCCCGCCACCGCAACCCGGAGCTCTGCACAGACTGCCTTTCTAGATCTCTGTCAGGCCCGACATAATATTAAAATCTTCCAGAAGACTTTGGCCAAGAGAATATTATTCGACAAGCATAAGCGAGCCACGGCGGTGATCGTTGATTCCGGCCTGTGCTTAAAGGCTACAAAGGAGGTTATCCTTTCGGCCGGTGCATTTCAATCCCCACAACTCCTCATGGTTTCCGGAGTGGGTCCAGCGGAAACACTGAAAAAGCACAACATCCCCATTGTCGTCGACCTGCCTGGTGTAGGGCAGAACTTGGAAGATCACGTCATGTATGGCCCTTCTTATCGAGTCAAGCTCGATACAATACTCGCAGAGACTTCTGATCCTGCCACAGCCATACCAAACCTAATCGAGTATTTCACAAAGGCCCGGGGCCCCCTTGCACACTCAGGGACAGACTTTGTCGCTTGGGAAAAGCTTCCGAGGGAACTACTCTCCAGGGATGCAATTTCAGTTCTGTCTTCCCTACCTGAATCGTTCCCCGAGGTTGAGTATATGTCAATGGACGCATACTATGGGGACTACGCCAGTCCAATGTTCATAGGGGCACCTAAAGATGGGTACAACTACGTCACTCTTCTTGTAGCACCGATGGCACTACGATCTCGTGGGACAGTAGCTATTAAGTCTGCAGATATGGCTGATCTTCCCATCGTCGACCCTAATTGGTTAACGGACACTATTGACCAAGAAGTTGCTGTCGCTGGATTCAAGAGGGCGCGCCAGCTCTTCTCTACTAAAGCTATCAAGGCGATCCTGGCCGATCCGGTGGAGCACTCCCCGGGCCCGGGTGTGGAGACAGATGAGCAAATACTTGATACCATCCGGAAAACATTGTCAGCGCTCTTCCATGCCTCGACAACGTGTAGAATGGGGAAGACTGATGACCCGAACGCTGTTGTCGATACCAGCTGTAGGGTTATCGGAGTCTCCGGCCTACGTGTTGTCGATACAAGTTCCTTTGCTATGCTACCCGCAGGTCATCCGCAAGCCCTTGTTTATGCGCTTGCTCAGAAGATTGCAGATAAAATCAAAGCGGATAATTGATAGAGTGTTTCAACTAACCGTCCCGTTGGTTTATGAGATAACCCACTTGATTAATTAATTCAAGAACCACGCTCTTATATCCCAGATAAACCCCCTATTTTAAAACATATGTTTAAGTCAACTGTTAAGCCGATTAAGGGCCTAAGTATTTATAAATGCTATAATAAACATCACTTTATCGGCATAAAATTAGCATAAAGTCGACATTTAAAAAGTAAAGTTTAACTTAATAGCATTTTTACTATTAATAAAAAATAATCTTTTTTAAAGTATGCTACATTTTATAATATTATATAAAAGCTAATATTAAAAAAAATAAAGTAAAATATAAAAAATTTATATAATTTAATATTATTATTAAATAAATTTTAAAAGTTAAATATAATTTTAAATAGCGCTTTTAATATTAATTTTTAATAAAATATTTTTTATTTTATAAAAAAATAATATTTAAATTAAAAAATTTAAATAATATTATATAAATATAATTAATTTAAATTTATTATTAATTATATTATTTATATTAAATATTATAAAATTAAATTATATATTATTATAAATAAAATAAAATATATTAAAATTATATAAAAAAATTAATTATAATTTTTATATATATTAAATTTTTAATTTTTTTTTAAAAAAATTAAATTATTTAATTAAATTAAATTTATAATATATTTTAAATTTTATTTTATTTATTTTATTATAAAATTTATTTAAATTTAAAGTTAAAGTTTAAATGTATTTGTTTTAACTTAATCGTAATACGCTTACTGTTTATTTGCAGCTTTTACATTATATAATTTTATTACGTTATGTTATAAAACGTTAAAATTAACATTAAAAAAAAAGAAAAAATTAATAAAAATTAATATAACATGTTAATATAAGTGCATATTATGCAGTTAAAATTATTGCAATTATAATGCATTTTAATACGTTATTTTTTTTTTTATTTTTTTTATTTTTTTTTTATATTAATTTAATGTCGGTATTTTTATTATACGCTATAAAACTTTATACTGTTTAATATTAATATTTTTATTATATGCTATAAAGTTTTATACTGCTTAATGTTAATATTTTTATTATATGTTAAAAATATTTTATATTTTTATATATTAATATTTTTATTATATGCTATAAAGTTTTATATTACTTAATATCGGTATTTTTATTATATATTAAAAGCATTTTATATTGTTATATATCGGTATTTTTACTACACGTTATAAAGTTTTATATTATTTAATATCGGTATTTTTATTATATATTAAAAGCATTTTATATTATTATATATTAATATTTTTACTATATGTTATAAAGTTTTATATTATTTAATATCGGTATTTTTATTATATGTTATAAAGTTTTATATTATTTAATATTAATACTTTTATTAAGTTTTTATTTTATTTAATTAATTTTTTATTTTTTTTATTTTTTTATACTTATTTTTAATAACTTATTTTATTATTATATAAATTAAATAAAAAGTTTTAAAAAATAATATATTAAACTATATAATAAAATTTTTTAAAATTTATTGTAAATATGCACGTGTAACTTTTAAATACTTAAGTTTTTTTTTAATATATAATAATTATTTTTATTTTTTTTTATTATTTATTTTTATTGTTTTTTTATTTTAATATTTATGCTATTTTATTATAATATAATACCGTTATTTAATATAAAAAAAAGTTAATAATATTGCAAAAAAGTGTAAAAATAGCGCGTTATAACTTATTATATTAAAACTTTTTTATTAAAAAGTTAAATTTAAATTTTTAAGTTTTAATTAAGTAAATATTAAATTATATTATATTTTATATTTATATGTTTATATATAAATATTATAAATATTTAAAATTAATATAATATATTTTTATAATAATATTTAATTAATTATATATTATTATAAGGATTATAAAGACTAAAAACAAGTATGTATATATTATTATAAGAATTATAAAGATTAAAAATAAATGTATATATATAAATTGCGTTTTTTTTTTTTAATAAACAATTAAATAAGCAGCATGCGGTTTTATTTTTTATTTTTAAATTAATATAATGCTTTTGTTTATTTTTACTTTTATTTAAGTTTTTATAATTAAACAGTATAATAGTTAAAAGTCGTAAGCAGTTTTATTACCTTTTACAGCTTTATATAATTAAAAAAGTAGTTTTGTTTTTTTTATTTTTAAAATAAATAATAACTTTACGAGAACTTAAAGTTAAAACTTAAAACTTTAAAGGCATTTTATTAATTTACATTAAAAAAAAAAAATAAAAGCAAAAAAAAAAAAATTAATAATTAGCAAAAAAGGCAAAAAAAAAAACTTTAAACGCTAATTAACTTTTTATAAAACAATTTAACTTTAAAAAAAACTAATAAAATAAAATAAAAAATAAAGCGAATTTAATTATAACGTAAAAATTTAAAAAAATATAAAAAAACACAAAAAACTATAAATAAATAAAAAGATT